>BMAW01100846.1:0-23175 GCA_019974015.1 Nephila pilipes | reverse complement strand
TGTTGTACTTCGTTACGTATTGCTCATGTAAGTTTCATCTGTCGACCGTGTTTGGAATGTAGTCAGCGGATCAAAAATTTAATAAGATGCAGCGAGGAAGAATGCATGTTTATGACATGAAGCACAGATCTAAATCATTGGTACTTTGTTTTTTAAAAATTAAATTTTTGTCATGACCAACATCGCAGTTCTCAGATATACGTCAACTGAATCTAACATACGGACAGCGCGTTGTGCAAACCTGCAGACGATTGTGGAATTAATGAATCTTTTGTAAAATAAGACTTTTCTTGAGAATTCCGAAATTCTGTGATTAAAAAGTATTAAATTAAAAAAGAAATAATTCATAAAATATCTATCATGTCATGCTGTCTAAATAAGTAAAATTAATAATAAAATATTAAAAAGCATTTATATTAAAATAAAATAATAAAGCAAAATGACAAATAAAGCGTTGTATTTTTATTGCAGTGAAGGAAATAAAATCCTGCGCATTTTTCCGCTTAGGTGTGAGCGTATTTAAATACCGGTATAAGATATGAAATTCCTTTAGATAAACAACAGTTCTTACTTTTCTGCTCTCTCTCATATGCTTAATATTGAAACATATATTTTCTTCGTTAAAATTGACGTAGAAAAGTTCGTAGTATATATGAAGAATTTGATTTCAAATACACGTAAACAATCTCAACAGCTTTCAACAGAACCTACCTAAAACAGAGAAAAACTCTTGATAATGTAAAACTAGTTGGTATCAAATGAAAATTACGAAAAAAGATATCCTGCTTAATCTAATTTCATACATTTTAGCGTTCTTCGAAGATGAAGACGCATTAAAATAATAGTTCATCTTAGACAGATATTGACTGGATACGAAACACATGATTATATGGCAAGAAATCATATGATGATTTTCAATAAAGAGTGGTGATAAGTATTTAAAAAGTAGAAATTGTACGCCTTGTCCACAGACATAGAACATTATATCAAAAGTTTAATTTCCCTTCGTAAAGAGAAGAGATGTCGCCGGCCATGCGCTCGAAACCACGATCAATGGACTAATTGGCCGCACTGAGAAGCCTGTATCAGTCTGTTGCGATGATTGTTGATGCCAGAAACGCCATCTATGTAAATGTAAGGAAGTGAGTGTGATAAAGCTAGAAATGCCATCTATGTGCGTCTATTTCTGAAGTTTGCTCTACAAAAAGACTAGGTGTGTGTTGATGTAGTTTCGGTTCTCGTATATTCTGAATAACAATTGTAATTACAGTCCATTGCTATGGAGTTTTTGCGTTGGTAATAAATGTATATAATGACCTAAGGTTTTAACGGTCCATTAGTTATCAAGAGAAAAAAATTGCCAAAATTAATCGTTTTCGAATTAAAAAATCACCAGATTTGCCATGCATCCGATATTTCACCTAACAAAAAAATAGTTACATTTTTATAATTTGATTTTATAAGATCAAAAAATTCGATATAAAAACAACGTTTTTTTATGGTGGCAAAGTTTATTAGAGAAAATTATTGAAATATTAGTTAAAACTGTTAGTTATTTTTAACTTTAAAATTTACTTAAAAAGAGACATTTGTGAGCGTATTAAAAAATTCATAATATTCATAAAATCAAAACATACATTTGAAAGTTTGTAAGTCATTCTATTAAAAAAAAAATGGGAACTAGAATTCAGAAAAAATTATTGTGATAAGACATGGTGCCAAATATTGGAAACTTTCTTTCTTGCGAATGATTACTGTCTAAAAGTCAGCAACCCTTACTATCTCGGAGATAGTAAAGGGGAGATAGTATCTCCCCTTTGTGAGTACAATAGTTTTACGAGGCCTCATGCGGTGTGGGGAGTGCCCGGTGTTCCCAGAAGGGGGAAAAATTTTTTTCCTCAATCCTAAAAGCGCCGAGAGGAAAGAATATTTTGACTTATTAAAATTATTGAAATATTAGTTAAAACTTCTCGCAAACGTCTAAATATTGCATTGTTAGGCCAGTACGAACGATTCCCAAAATTTCAAAGCTCTAGCTTCATGGGAAGTTGGTTAAATTAACGATCGAAAATTTGATGACACACACACTCACACACACACACCAAGTGAAATTCAGTAAAACGTTGTAATAAATGATTCTCCCACGACCTTTTTCCAGATTCAGTACGCTTAAATGACTTATATTGCATTATTGACCCAATTCCCAATGTTAAATTTTTTCGATTTCTGAAGGTCGGTGAATAAATTATAAAAAAAAAGAAAGTCATTTTATTCATGTTTTATTCATAGTCGAAATTCCTGGCCTAAAATTTCCTGGCCTACAATATTGATATTATTTCTTTGTAAAACTAAGTAAATATATAGTTATAAGTAAGTCATCAATTAATTGATCATGTTGATACAAAACAAACGCGATCATTACGTTTCGCGTTCCCCGTTCTAATTCCTCCCCCACTTGCCTAGACCTGGAACCAGTCCAGGGTAGCGAAATTTTGGACTTCATACACAACACCAAAATTAAGAAGGCTCCAAGATTGGATTTAATTTCTAATCGCATTCTTAAAAATCTCCCTCTTAAATTTATTTTTCTTCTCACGCTGCTCTTTAACTTTTTAATGGAGAACTGCTACTTCCCTAAGGCCTGGAAGATCGCCGTGGTGGTCCCCATTCTCAAGCCCTATTTAAATGATTCAAATCCTCAAAATTATCGCCCCATATCGTTACTCAGTTCGCTGAGCAAAGCATATGAATGTGTTATTTTGAAAAACCTGGACCATTTCTGCAATTCCAGGAATATTGTTATTCCAGAGCAGCATGGTTTTTCTTCCCAAGTGCTCTACAGTAACACAGTTACTTAGAGTTACTGAGACGGTCCAACAAGGCTTTCCCAATAACAAAGCCACGGGTATGCTTTTTATCGATATTGCCAAAGCTTTTGATAAAATTTAGCATGATGGGCTCATTTCCAAGATGATGCGACTTGGAATTTCGGACTTGGACTTCCAACTTGGAATTTTGGACTCAAAATTATTCACTCGTTCCTTGACTCTCGCAGTTTCAGGGTTCGAGTCGAAAATGCAGTCTCCTCCCCCCGTCCAATCCTCAGTGGAGTCCCCCAGGGATCAATTTTAAGTCCAAGAATTTTTTCTTTGGACGTAAATGACATCCCGAAGGCTGCCAACATTCACTTAGCAATGTATGCTGATGACACTGCTATTATGTCCCAAGACATCTGCAATCGGAAAATTATTGAAAGATTGCAGAGATACATATCTCGTTTACAGCTCTGGCTCATTGACTGGAAAATTAAAGTTAATGCATCTAAAAGCGCTTGCCTCCTCTTTACGAAACAACGGTGTATTGGCAATTTGCCAGCAGTCACCATTTTTGATCAACCCGTCCCCTGGCTCACTGAATATAAGTACCTAGGGTTAATTTTAGACGCCAAATTAACTTTTTCCCACCACATCCGAAATGCCCATGAAAAGGCTATCGGAATGAGCAGTTTGCTTACTCGCTTGATTTCTCGTAAGAGCAAGCTGGCGATCAGGCACAAAATTTTGCTCTACAAGTCGATCCTAAGACCGATCATGTTGTATGCATCACCTATCTGGGCGTCCGCTGCAACCACCCATTTTAAACGACTGCACGTCTTTCAAAACATTCACCTTAGGAAAATGATAAATGCACTCTGGTTTGTCCGGAACGAAGTCCTGCATAAAGATCTAAAAATTGAATCAATTCTAGAGTTCATTAAAAAACAATCATTAAACCTCTTCAACAGGATCCCTCAAATACCTAATACACTGCTTCAACAACTCCCCGCATATGATGCGTCAATCGCATCTTCGCAAAAAAGACCGAGAGCCGCGCTCGGACATTCATATGACCACTTCCCAGCCCTAAAAAGGCTGCGAGTGCATTGAAGTAATGCATCAGTGATATCCTGCTTATTTTCAAAATTCAGGACTTCACATCGATAAGTGGCAATGCCCCATGGTCAAAATGGACATCGCGTAACACTGTCGAGCACTTTCAAAATTTTTAAAATCTTTAATTCTTAAAAATTAGACACTTTTTAAATTATAACTGCATTTTCCTAAGATTCATAACATTTCTTGTCACCAGGAGTCGCTAGGGGCGCTCAATTTTCCCTCAAAATTTCTAATTGCACATTTCTCTTAATTGGTTTAGGTACGACATATTTTTTTATTTCAATTTAATTTTAACTTATTTTTCACCTTGTTATAATCTCTCAAAATCCCGCGGACGACAGCTTTCTCGCAGCCGTTTCACACTCCGCCCATTGCTATATATGCTCCTTAGCTTACTGGCTACAGCGTCCAATAGCAATGCGCGCTCTCATAACTCTACTTTCCAACTTTGTTTCGGCAATTCCTCACTCTGCCGAACGCCCAGGCGCTTGTTGTTTTGACCACAATTATTATAGTTGTTTACAATTAAGTTTAATTTTATAATTAACGATGCACTTAACTTTAAATATTAATTCTGATGAGAGGGTAAGTTTTATTAATAAAATAGGAACCTCATAAGCTTAACCGTTACCGTTACCGTAAAGTTCTAATTCCTTTTTTACAAAAAAAAAAAAAAGAACAACTGCTCATGCAGCGCCACTCAAAGTCAAAATATAAAAGCTTTTGTCTTAAGAGCGCCTCCTGCGACACCTGGCGCTGCCGATTTCTTACGAAGCGAAGATTCAGGTTTCAAAATAAATGTAGGATTGTCGGCAGATTTCTTCCCCCGACTATGTCTACGGAATGAACTTTAACAGAATGCAGCGAATGAAAGAAAGTAGGTTTATGTTTCAAGATCTGAATCTGGTTCCTGCACCATTGCCAGAAATCAATTATCGTTACCATATTATTCCTTGATGATTACCTTATCGGTTTCTAAACTAAGCTCATGTAGGCTTCTTTGTGTGGGCAATTAATCTATTGATTGTGGTCTCTAGAACGTGGCCGGCTTTCTCTTTTCTCTTTATAGAGCGAAATTAAACTTTTTATATAATATTCTATGTCTGCAGAATGTAGCGAAAAAATTACTTCGAAGTTCTATTTTTTAAATACTCATTACCACTCTTTATTGAAAACTGGCTTATATATTTTGCAACATAATTAGTGTTTAGTACCTAGTCAAAATAAAACATTTTTTTCCAAATGACTCGAAAACATTCTATTTAAAAATGCGTCTTCGTCTTCGAAGAACGCTAGGTATATGAATGTAGATTTAGTAACCAATTTTTCGTATTATATGATATGAACTGACTCCATCGGCTTTTTTAAAAGTTTCTCTCTTGCTTTTGATAGGTTATGTTGAACGATCTTGTCATTGAAATTGCGCATGTGAAATCAATGTTCTTTTTTAATATTTTCGTGGACATTTTTTGCTGTATATTTTTATTGTTTTTTAATAAAGAAAAAATAAATGCAACAATATCAAACTAATTTACTATTCTTGAAAGCTATAATAGGAAATAAAAGAAAAACAAACATGCTCTTGTTTATTTATTGAAACTTTCCACAACGTGTTACTCGCATTGAATACATTAATGAAATGCATAAATACGTTGACAAATTCTTTTCTCTTAGTTCCAACAATTTGGCACGGAAACACATTCTTTTGTATTTTGTTTTAATATTTATTAGTAATATTATTATTTTTTAGTTTAGCTGCATTCCATAGTATATATTTTATGGATTATTTATTTTGCTTAATATTTTTCTTTCAAAAACTCCGAATTCTTTAGAGTAATTTTACTTTATGAAGTTCCACAATTTCAAAACCTAGTCTATAGATTCCAGTAAACAAGTTTTTTTTTTTTTCATTGAAAACGATTCACCTAAAATATCCATTTAAAAATCCAGTTTAATAATCTCTTAAGCATGGACATTTATTTAATAATTTCTCAGTTTTAGAGTAACGAAAGCAATTGCAAATTGCGCTAAACGTAACTAATTTAAACATCTGTATAACAGGAATTGGTGTTTCAATGTCACACACGCAAAAAAGAAATTGCAGAAAAACAATTTTAGAGAGAGGTCACACACATTTAAACGAATTAATTACTTGACGGTTATTAAAATCAACAGTTTTTTTTCGAATCAAATTCTCTCGAAACCCATATTTTCATCTGTATGATATCAAAGTATCTAATTTTCTCCAGTTGGTATAATTTGTAACAGAATCACTGAAGATAGTACACGCGAACAAACTCAACTTGTTAGAGAAATTTCGGGTTAGTTGGTTAGTTAAAGTCGTACTAGAATCAACAAGAGGTATTTTTGCGAAGAACCTCTTAATTCTGAGTCTCAGGAAAAAAACGAGGACGGCACCGGAGGAAGTACCAATCTCCTTATTTGCACATCATGCCAAAAGGAGAAGTTTGGAACTTGATAGATTTCACGTGCATCAGTCCCAGAAACATTGTTGGGGTCTTTAATAGCCACAATGCTCAAACCGACGACTCTTCGAAAATCAACAGCAACGAATCCAAGACCATGACCACTAGGCTACCGTGGAGTTCACATTCTGGAAATGTTCCACTCTGCGAGTAGATCTTTGGTGTAACCATTTGGATCAAAATATTTCAGTTGAGCTGAACTCGTCGGCGCCTATTATGATGCGCTTTTCGAAAGCGAACTGCATTCATTCGAAACAATCAAAGGGTTAACGATCAGCACCAATTTCTTGTATCCTGAAACGAAAACATGTTATTAAATTTCTTTCGTGTTGCTAGTCGAGCATATTCTGTAATTGAATAAATTTTAATGATTCTGATTGATTTTTTGTTGTTTTTACGTGTCAGAATTTCCCTGATGCTCAAAATTTGAATATAATTTTATTAGAAAATCATTTTCCCATGGTCCCTTGTAACTTTATATCAAGATTCATCAAAATTCAATAAACAGACGGTGTTCTAGAGAGGTCTTAAGAGAGTAACTTTAATTATAAGAACTCTGTACCTCAAGGCTATTTCACAATCTTCATTTTATAACTTTTTTAAAATGTAACACACATCTGAAAGAATTTTATTTTAAATTTAAAAGCACTTCTTACAGCAGGTTATCCGAAGTAGTGTTATTTATGACAGAAGCATAGTTTTAATATGAAATACTCAACATGTTTTAAAAATTTTATATACATGAAGCAATCAGAGAAAAAGAGTATAGTCACATTACATGAAGGATTATACATATGGGAATCACTCTTGTATTCATCATAACGAATCAAAATTAGGAACTATTTTTCAAAAATTGTGTGAAAAGTTACACTGTACAAAAAAATCCAGCACTGTCCTGTACTTTTATACATACTCAGCGTCCTACTATATTGAAAAAAGCATTTTTTAAGATAGCCGTTAAATTTCTTCATGCTAAGCAAAAATACATCATAATAAAGTTTGTCTATTTTTTTTAACGTCGTGCTAGAACCAACACTAGGGCTTTTTAATGACGGATCTCTTACTTATGAACCACGGTCATGATGAGGATGATACCTGGACCAGCACACACCTCTCTAATTCCCACATCAAGAAAACGGGAGGACTGGACTACGACAGATTTATTGTGCATCAGCACCGGTTACACGGCGGTTTTTGTGCAGTCAAATCCACCGCTATCGAACCCGTGACTGAATGAAAACCGCCGATCAGAATCGAAAACAAGACCACTACGCTACCACAGCCGCATAATAAAGAGTCGTTTTTGAGTATAAGAACAATGGAAATTCAAAGTAATTTATTCCCTTTATTTATTCGAAAAACATATAATGTCATTTCGGGCTGAAATGTTTAAGACTTGTTTTCTTCAATGATTTAATTTGGTGAAGAAAATTGTTGTTTTTCATAACCTTTCTACGAACATTATCTATCATGAGTGTTTTCTAATAATGATTTTAATGATCAATAAAGTGGAAGATAATGTATTAGATGACACATTTAAAGCTATACAACAGAGAAAATATAATATATGAAAGTATTTGGCATATACAGTGTGTTTCAAAACTCAAGATCAAACATTTAATTACACATTCGTAACCTGTGAGAAACAGTGGCAGTAAATGTAGAGTTTTAATGCTAGAAAAAGTCCGAAATCCTGAATGTGTTACAGCATACTTTGTAAAAGCAATGACGATAATTAGATTATTATATATCTGTAATATTATTTAAAGCGATATACTCTGATAATTTGTTTTTTAATGTAATGAAAAATTGTTAAATTATACTTTTTTTACATTTAACTTTAATAAATAAATTCATCGTCATTCATGCTAATTTTGTAATATTAATCAGTTTCTATTTGAAGAAAAAGCAGGAAATTTTAACAAAAGAAATTGTAAAATATAAAGAAATCAACTAATCCTTAAAGAATAAATTGTTTTTCAATAACATTTATTTGTCTCAAACTCTAACATGACATATCTTATTGGCTTTTCGGTAATACGCATATCCTGATGCATAGAATATGCTATATAAAAGATCTTTTGCGTTACGGTTTCGGAATGTGTGATTAGCTTTTATTTGCAAATTTTCCTTTTCCTCATTAATTGACAACTTCACCTAAAATATTTTTAAGTGAACAACATCTTGTATTGTGTTGCTATTACTGATTAATCATTATCAATTTGCTAGGATTGTTTATAATTCGAATGCTCTAAATGCCCAAAATCTTGAAAATGATATATATACATATATATATAAATGCGTAGTACAAGCTATAAATGTACGTAATGTCGTACAATCTTACCATAACATATTTGGATCCGTAACTTGAGGAGAGCGTAGTTGTGCATTAGGTGTGCGAATGTAAGCCCATTGGATACGCAAGATGCTCGGCAACCGCATGCAGATGGAGCAGAGTCTTTCATAAAGAACGTCTTCAAATGACAACAGTGCATGAGAGAAGTGTGAGGAAGTTCCTACGGGTCAAAATATGTGACGATTGAGGAGTAGGATGCATTACTCGATTTTCTGATGGTGGAAGTGTAAGCGAGGTCGCTATTAATCACGCGGATGGTGACTTATACAAGAAAGATTGATGCCAAAGTAATTGAGTAAATATAGTGTCTGTTTCGTGAACATAATGAGAGTTTGTTTGTGAACCCGAGACTAGCTATGGTAAACATTAAGACATCTCTCGACTCCATCGCAAGGTGAGCGATCAGTTATAGTATCATGCGTATCATATGCGAAATGGGTTGCGTGAAGGATTGGATAAGGTCATTGTTGAAGAGTGTAAAATTGTCTCACGTAGGTTGTGTTTTGACAAGGAATGTGTGCAGGGATACCGAAACAAGTCAGGTAATGGAAATGAACTGGAGTATGGACCTTGTCACTCAACATCTGTTTTGCATCTATCATGAAGACCCCTTTCTTGTAGAAGATCGTCGCAGGTGGGAGAGTAAGGTGCCCGTCAGAAACAGAATAAAGGAGTGGTGAGCATGCAGAGAGAAAGCATGCCTTTAAAATGTTCTAAGACGATGGCATTCAGCTAGATGTTTGCTCGACATCCAATATCCCATTAATTGAATTCTCGATATCAGAAGAAGCATGTAACCTATCGTAGTACTGCGAGACACATCTCGAAGCTATGCAAGTCCATCAAGAACAAAGACTGATCGGAGGAGTTTTGGTTCTGCTCCATGATTACGCGCTTCAAAAAGTCTCGGATCATAACGCTGAACTGATGAATACTGTGGACTTGGCAGGTTACGGCTGAAAAATGTTTTGCAGGACATATAATTTTGATGTACGGTCGTAGCTAGTAGGGCGCAAAAGATTAATGTGTACTTCGGTCATTTTCAAAGCGCGGAAATAACATGAGCTGCTACTACTGTTGTACCTGGCTGACTTTACAGAATGCAGCAGTGAATGCAAGCTGGTTTATGGCTCGAATGGCGATCGGTCCGGCCGCTATGCTAGAAGTAGTGTATTAATTATTGAGAATGCCGGTTCATTAGTGTAGTTTTTGTGAAGTCTTTGATTGGCTACACATGGGGGTATTTACTTGAAGAACTTGATATTTTTTGCTGCAGATGTGGAAAATTACATGAGTTCTATTTAAATCTTAACCACTTTATACAGTAATATTCTCCATGTTGGTCTTCATAACAATAATTTTCCAAACGATTAACAAGCATTTTGTTTTTAAAAATGCGTCTTCGTCTGAAGAACGACTTGATATATAAATGCAAAATTAAGAAACCAATCTTCGTATTATATGATATGACGACTTCTTCGTCTTATTTTCAAAGTTTCTCTCTGCTTTTTGATAGATTTTGTTGAAAGCTGTTGTTCTTTGAAATTGTGCGTTTGAGATCAATATTCTGGAAAATATTTTCATGGTTTTTATATTGCTTATATTTTTATTGAAATTTAATGAAAAAAAAATATATGCAACATATAGATCAACACTAAATTTTCTATTCTTGAAAGCTATAATAGGAAAGAATGGGAAAAATGACATGCTCTTGTTTTATTTATTAGAAACTTTTCACAAGATTGATGCTCCGCATTAAGCAATATTCCATTAATGAATGCATAAATATATAGGCTAATGGGCATTTCTCTTAGTTCCAAAATCTGCAACGCGTAAACACATTCTTAGTATTTTGATTTAATGTTATTTATTAGTAACATTATTATTTTTTTAGCTTGCTGCATTCCATAATATATATTTTATGGATTATTTTATTTTTTTTATATTTTTCTTTACAAAAACCTCGAATTCCTTGAGTAATTTGTTTATTAAGATCCACAATTTCAAAGATTGTCTACAGATTCCAAAAAAAGTTTATTTTTCATATAAGACTGTTCACCTGAAATCTTCTTTTTAAAAATCCAGTTTAATCTTTAAGTATGTCACTCTATTTTAATAGTTTCTCAGTCTTGGAGTATCAAAAGCTAATGTCCTATTTCCTACACGTAATGAATTTATACATCTACATAAGCAAATTGGTGTTTCAATTTCACAAAAACAAAAAGATATTTGAAGAAATTATGAGACGAGGTCACACAACATTCAGATTAATCACTTGATTTTAGAAAAATCAACACTTATTTTCTTCTTTCAAATTCTTCTCGAGACCATATTTTCATCTGTATGATATCAAGTAACTAATTTTTCTAGTTGTATACTTTGTATAACAGAAAAAAACAGAAGATAATACAGGCCACGAACCATCATTGTTAAAGCTAATTTCTTATGATTGTTATTTAGTTAAATCGCAAAAAGCAACAAGAGGGATTTTCACCTTGATGAACCTATAAATTTGAAAGCCTCGGAAGGACGAGGACGACGTTAAGTACTCATACTCTTTTGTTCCACATCATGCAAAAGGAGGAGTTTAGACCTTGATAGTTTTGTATCAGCCTCTGAAGGATAATGTACCGCTTATACAGACAGATTCAATGCATAAACCATGACACTTTCTCGAAAACAACAACAATAATCCGCACCATGACTGATTGTGGCTTACGTGGAGTTACATTCTGGAAATGTTCTCCCTCTGCGATAGATCGTTGGTGTAACCATCGTGCATCAAAAACCAATTTGAGCTGTATCGTCTCATCGAACTTATAGATGCGCTTTTCAAGAAACGAACTAGGCTCATTCAAACAAACCAAAAGGGTTACACGAATACCTATTCCCTTTACACGTAATCACCGATAGGCACAGATTCGTGTCCTGCTAATTCCGTCCACATACACTGCTTGTGTTGTATAGAAACAAAAGATGACAACCAAATCTAGAAGATAGTGAAATTTAATCAAAATACACTTTAAATTAAAAATAGTTACAGAATTAATTTAAAGAGGTTGTGGGAACATAATATTACAAATGACTCAAAAATTAATTCCCAAGATATGAAATCAAGAAAAATTCGCAACCACGCGAAGTAAGCACCGATTCTTCCATACTGAGCTCTTACGCGCACAAGTAATCCGATCTCCTTCCCGTTAGTGTTTTCAGCTCGTCCAGCTTAATAGACGTTTACAGAAACTCATTTTTTAGGCTTTTAACTAAGCGGTCCAGTCAATATCCCATTAATAAATGGCTTGAAATCATCATCGATGCCCCTATAATACCAGTTGCGAATCTTCGCTTTTAACGAAATGCATCATTTGGTCGACTTTATGTACTCGAAAATAATCAAACATACGTCTACTTTGGTAAACATGGTTACTCTTCTGCTAGAAATCTTAAAGTAATATTTTTAATAGCCCAATGCATATTTAACAGAAATAAAAAAATAATACTCCATACCGTAGGTAATGGAGGAAAATAAAATAATTTAATTATAAAATAAATACTTAGAGGACATTTTACTTAGCTTTTGAACCATAAACGTACTTTATGCTTTCAACTTTACAACAATTATTTGATGTATGGAAATACATTCATTAGTTGTGAAGGTTGTTGACGCAAGGAACGCCATATATGTAACTTTAAAGAGGTGAGTGTGATTAAAGCTGAACCCAAAAGGTGTGTTTCTGAAGTGTGCCTCTCAAAAAGCCTTGAGGTTGATTTTGATGTCAGATTTTGAAATTCTCGTATCTGTGAATTAAAAATTGACATTACAGTCACGGTTAAGAATTTTTGCGTGGGATAAATGTATATATATAAACTAGGGTTCCTAATCCATATATTATATGAATGAAATTTGCCAATTAATCGTTATCGAACTAAAAAATCGCCAGTTTGCCGTGCATCGTCGATGCATTCCACACTAGCAGTAAATAAGTTAGCATTTTTTCAATTTGATTTTTAGTCATTAAATAATTTTCTCCGCCATTTTCCAGTTTCCAAAGCTATGAGTATTATTCATTATTAGCAAATTCCCAGTCGTTAATTGTCTTTACGATTCAAATAAAAATTCTACAAAAAAAAAATTCATCTTATTCATTTTTGTGCTATAGTTCAATACTGTCGCAATTCCTAGACCTACAATATTGATGTATTTTCTGTAAAACTAAGTAAAATATATAGATATAATAAGTCTTACATTGTTTACTTGATTATGTTGATCACAAAACACGACGCGATCGTGTATGCTTCCCTGTTTAATTACATTTTACAAAAGAAACGAAACTTCTCTTGCAGGCCACTTCATCAAAGAGATAGTCAAAAGTCTTTATTTCTTAGGCACTTGCCGTCGACGCATTGGCGGTGCCATTATTCTTTCTTACGAAGCAGCAGTATTCATTTATAAGGATGTAGTATGGTAGTTTTTTCGAAAAATATGTCAAGGGAGACTTTGATTTCCGCTCTTTCGATTGATAAAATAATTGTGAAAAAATCCAATCCTAAATCATAGAAAGCGGAAGATTTTATTTCTACAAAATTTTATTTTACGTACAAGCTTATAGATCCGATCACATTAATGTTACATCAAACACCGATGTACTTTCCTCATTCCCAAGATCTGAAGTTTCTTATACTGACAGTTTCACATGGAGAGCGTATGTCTCTGCAATTTACTGAGTGCACAAACGTTTTAATAATTTTGGGGCCATAAGATTTTACAGATTTTTCTGTATTTTACGCTGGGTTTCCTGGTCTGTCTCCTATTGATAGTATGAATTATACGTAACTCAACTACTATGGATTATTGTACTAAATTATTATTTAATATTCCTTTTCAACAATGGTAGATGACTCGATATCTTATCAGCCAAAAAAGTCAAATTCATCTCATTATAACACATAATATAATAAAATGTATCTCTACCTAATTTATTTATACTTTAGTAAGATACATATATTTACTGCTGCTTTACTGGCCACTCAAGAATACTACAAAACGGAACACTACTGAATACGTTAGTTTTTTTTCGAAACTTTATTTAGAACAGTGACTTTCCCCTAATCCTTGAGTGAATCAGAAGGTAAAATTGTCATCAAATCAGGAAGAAAAAACGCTGATTAAGATTAGCTATCAATTAGACACCATCGATTATTTATGTCATCGATGACTGAGTTGTGATGAGTATCTTGGATGAAAGAGAATTTTCAAACGTCTGGTCTGCACTGTATGGATGAATACATTCTTGGAGTATAACCAAATCGATTACCAGTGTTTATACTACACCTTTCGTATCTGTAAGTTTAATTCAGTATCTTACACTAGCAGCCAGTTAAGTGTCACAATGATGATACATTTTAGATGATACACAGCAATACCGTAACCTTTTGAGTCTGTGAAAATTTTTTTTCAGAAAAAGTGGTATTGATCTCATAAATATATGTTCAGTGTGCACGAGGATTCACTCTATAATAATGTAGTACATTGGTTATTATAAACTTGTTTTTCTTACTATAATACCGATAAATCTGTTTTAAAGTCTGTAATTAATTGTAAAAAAAAAAAATTGAATCCTTTCAAGTGTGGGCTACATTAAAAAAAAATAACACCTGTAAAACAAGTTTGATATTGTTAATCGAATTTTTTTCAAATTTAATATACTTTAAACTTTAACTTAAAAAAATAAATAATCGTCATACGCTAATTTTATAATAATATGTAAATGCTTTTTTTTGAAAAAAAGTGGTGAAATGTTTATTAAAAGAAATTTAAAAAATGTCAGAAATCTGCCACGATTCAAAAGAATAATTAAAGAGTTTTGAATTACATTCCTTGGTCCAACTCTAATATGATTCCTGTCATTAATTTGGTAATACGCTACCCTGATGCAAGGAATAGCTTAATACAGCCTTTTATGTTCAGGCCTGGAATGTGTGAGATGTTTCATTGCTACATTTTCCTTTCCTGCTTGAATTGACAACTTTCAAGCATAAAACATTTTAAGAATCATATCTTGTATTCTCTGTACATAATACTGATTAATCACTATCATTTGCTTAGAGATTATTATTATAATTCCTGTAAGTGAGCCCGGAAATCTTGAAAATATTGATATATATATATATATACATATATATATATATATATATATATATACATATTACATATATATATATATACAGGCGTTATATTTATACATACATGCACAATATATTATATATATATAGACATATATATATATATATATATACATACATGTTACATAAAAGCATATATATATATATACATACATACATACATACATATATATATATATATATACATATATATATAAGACATACGTACATTACATATGGTTATTATATATATATAATGGGGTGCAAATGAAATGCACGTAACGTCGCAACAACCTTTACTCATTACCATACTTGTTTGCTAAATTAGGAAACATGGGAGATGTAAAGAGACATAAAAGAATGGAATTCCGAAATGGATCAAGATGCTTCGGCCCCGGCAGGTAAGCAAGAGTCTTTATAAAGAGCGTCGTCCAAAACGACACTGCAGGGCGTGAGAGATCCGCAGATGTTCTTATTCAAAAATCCGACGGCTGAGAAGGTGCAATGCTGGTACCAGATTTTGATAGTGAGAGTTAAGCCGGTCAATCTCCTTCACGGATGGGTGGACCGCATACGAGAAGGATAGCATTTCTAACAATTGAGAAAATAGATGTCTGGTTGTTTCTGTGCAAGTACGTGAGAGTTTGTTTGACGACCTGAGACCAGGCCAGGCCGGGAATGCAGTCATCACTGTCGATCACATCGACCAGGTGTGACTGATCAGTTCAGTAAAGTCATCAGCGTGTTACATGCGATTGCTGGCTGTGAAGATGATATCAGTGATGGAAGAGTGTGGATAAATTGTTCAAGATTGGTTGTGTTTTTGGGAATGTGTTGGCAGTAGGATAATTTAAAACAGCTCATCCAATTATCTTAAGGAACTGCATGTGAGACCTAGCACATCAACATCTGTTTTGGTATCATGAGATCTCAATACTTTCTTGCAGCGGATCATCAAGGTGATGAGATGGTGCCCTAATACGCAGTATGAGACAGTCTGGTGCAGCATGCTGTGGAAGCATGCGTCACATTTTTTCTAAAGGTTCAAAGTCGTATGTCAGCTAGCAGTTTGATGTTACTCCCAATATCCCTTATCTGCTGAATTTCGAGAACAGAAGCAACCATTAACTCGCATCTGGTATTGTTAGAAACATTGAAGCCTACGCAGAACCGTCAAGAACAAAAAAGACTGTTCATGGAGAATTTGGTTCCGCTTCCATGATTACACGCTTCCAATGTGTCTCCAGGATCATACACGCTAAAATGTTGAATATGGTGGATCGGCAGGTAACAGAGTGAAAGGTATTTTTGACAAGAGACATATCATTTCAATTTTAGTGATTATCGAGATCTATGTATAGAAAAGATTGATGTCTACATTAGTTCGTTCATTTTTGCATAAGGTTCTTTGAGAATAAAATGTAGGGACTTCAGGTAGATTTCCTATATGCTGACTATGTTTGTATGTAACCTAATGAACTGAAATTTAATTATAGATGTAAGTGAATGAATGAAAGTAGGATTTATGGCTCAAGAACTGAATCTGATTCTGCACCATTGCCAGAATTTCAAGTATCGTTACCATATATTCCTTGATTATTTCTTCAGTTTCTAAACTGCTCATGTAGGCTTCTTGGTGTGACAATTAGTCTATTATTAATTGTATTCTAGCACTTGGCCATGCTATCTTTTCTCTTTATGGAGGGAAATTTATCTTTTGATATATATTCTATGTTTGTAAGAACCAAGCAAAGCGCGCGCGGCAGCCATGGCAGGCGTGCGGCAGCGCGCAAAGCGGCGGCGGCGGTAGCCGTGGCGCGCGCTTTACGGCGTGCGGTGGCGGTAGCATGGCAAAAGGCGGTAGCAGGCGTGCGGCAGCGCGCAGCGCAGGCGTGCGCGGTACGGCGGCAGCGGCAGCGGCAACCAGTACGGCGTAATAGTATTCCGTTCAAATTTGACGTCATTCTGATCAGTTGTTTTTTCCTTCCAGCATTTTGAAATTTTAACTTTAATTATAACCACCCTGTACATGCCAAATACTTCCAAATATTACATTTTATCATAGGTGTATTACTTTTAGTTGGATCACAAATAAGAAATTTCAATTTTATTGAGTATTAAAATCAGATATTTAAAAATTTCTAATTAGAAGAAATGAATGCTTAAAGGAATAAAAAAAATAATTATTTTGTAACAAATTAATTTATTTAATCAAGAAAACAAGTTTTAAACATTTAAGTCCGTGTATGACATTCTTTATCTGTAGAATAAAGATAACAAATTAATTAAAATTCCATTTGCACAAACCACTCTTTATTATACAATGTGAATTATATATTTTACCACTGAAACAGTGGATGACATTAAAAAATCTCTTTAAAGGATTGTATAATGTTAATTTAAAGCGTTTTCCTTCTCGGAAAATGCCAATTATGAAAAATCTAGTATTATGTTCTCGTCAAGAGTTGCAAACCTTTCATTGCGCTATTTAGTTAAAGATTACTGTACTTTGAAATCGTTTGAGAGAATGTTAGTGAAATTTTCGTCTTTCTTGTGACATTGATTTCCTAATTGTCAAATTGTTTACTTTACGTAGTCATTCTATATAATACGCTATAGTTCTTATTAAAACCGTGTTTCTCAAAATAACTTTTCGGATAATCAGTCTAAAGAATTATAATTACTTTTAAAATAAATTGTATGAATCTGTTCAGATATCATCAACATTTATAAAAAAAATAACTATAAAAAACAGTGATGTATTTTTAAGAAATATTAAAAACTATACAATAAATAACATTAAAAACAACTTTTATTGGTTTGGAAAATTTATAAATACAGCATTGTAAAATACAATGAACATTTTTATATTATTTGTTTTTAAACAAATTGAATTATTTTAAGTATATTCTCAGGCTGCGATTGCCTAGTGGTCATGGTTTCTGATTTGTGACCGGTGGTTTTATTTCAGTCACGGGTTCGTGTCTTGGCCGTTAAAGATTCATCGTGCAGCCAGGCTGATGCACGTTAAGTCTGTCGTTGCCCAGATTCCTCCAGTTGGCATGGTGTGGAAGTTAGGAGAGATAATGCCAGGTCAGGTTTTGTCGTCGTCTCTTGACCGAGGCTCAAAATTACGAAATCCCTCGCTAATAGCATTCGTGTTGTGTCTAGTGCGACGTTACTAAAAACTAAACTAAAATAAGTATATTTTCAAGTTTCTGCGCTTAGTGAAATTTGGTTATTATTAATAATTACATATCTGGGATAGGGTGTAGATTGATAGAGTGCTTAGCTCTGTAGCGCCGTGACTACTTGTCGGAAAGGATTTTGCGTTTGTGTGTGTGCTTTACTTTAGCATCTACAATTGCCCATTATTTAGAAAAAATAGTGGTATTTAAATTGTAATCCGATTTCTCCTCGAGAATGTGTGAAAACACGCAGTTCAAGACTTGAAAGGGAATGAAAATTGTAGAGGGAGAGAGTGGCGTGAATGGTACTAATGCGTGCATGTGGTGCCGGGGTTGCAAAGTTAGCCAAAAAAATTGTTTTAATTTAAATTATTTTAAGAAATATGAAATATTTTATTAGCTAATCCAGTCGGATTCGTTCAGCATGATGTGAAAGTAAAATTAGAATAAAATTTATTTGTACGTATTTGTGACACAATCTAAAGTAATACGCCTATGAAAAAACTTAATATTTGAAAGTATTTGGCATATACAAGGTGTTTCTTCAAACATAGGCAACAATTTAAGTAGTGACAGAAAACATTTAAACAAGCAATTTTCACGACACAACTCACAGGCGGAGAGGTTCTAGAGGTTCACACAAGATGTGAACCACTAGATGGCGCTTTATGATTTCATTTACGGCGCCATCTAGCGGTTCATCGCTTGCTCTCAGTCTCTGCTATTTACTGTATGTATGACGAAAATTGCTTGTTTACTTTTTTTCTCCTTTAACCCATGGTTTGCCTTTTAGTGCGACGTTAATCAACAGCGACTACCATTAAAAGCTAAAACAATATGTAGAGGCATGATTCCGTATATTTATCGTAGAGCAGA
Source organism: Nephila pilipes (assembly GCA_019974015.1). Lineage (NCBI taxonomy): Eukaryota > Metazoa > Arthropoda > Arachnida > Araneae > Nephilidae > Nephila > Nephila pilipes. Next base: position 4,172 of record BMAW01100846.1, on the reverse strand, counting down.
TACCAATCTTGCTGTTGATCAATAGTATCAAACGAACCCTGGTTTAAGACACTCGTTAGTCTCTTTGGAGTTACTTAAGGAACAAATGTTTTTCGTATTTTATGGCGAAAAATTATGAATTTAAAAATCGAATAACGACAGACATATTCAAACTGTAGCCCTGAACTTTCCAGGGGGAAGAAAGCACAGGAAGAGATGTATATAAAAAAGGATATCGCTCGTACTTCTAGTGGAGGCGACATTAAACATTTAAAATTTTATAAAATTCGAAATTATTATTTTTTATTTCTAATTTCTAGAGAAAGTAGATACAGCTTCAATTTTTAACTGTAGCTTTTCGCAGAATAGGTATATTCTATAAACAGCACTCAATTTCTGTATCCTGAAACGAAAACATGTTATTAAATTTCTTTCGTGTTGCTAGTCGAGCATATTCTGTAATTGAATAAATTTTAATGATTCTGATTGATTTTTTTGTTGTTTTTACGTGTCAGAATTTCCCCTGATGCTCAAAATTTGAACTATAGTTTTATTAGAAAAATCATTTTCCCATGGTCCTTGTAACTTATATATCAAGATTCATCAAAATTCAATAAACAGGACGGTTTCTAGAGAGGTCTTAAGAGAGTAACTTTAATTATAAGATCTCTGTACCTCAAGCTATTTCACAATCTTCATTTTATAACTTTTTTAAAATGTAACACACATCTGAAAGAATTTTATTTTAAATTTAAAAGCACTTCTTACAGCAGGTTATCCGAAGTGTTATTTAATGACAGAAGCATAGTTTTAATATGAAATACTCAACATGTTTTAAAATTTTATATACATGAAGCAATCAGAGAAAAAGGCAGATAGTACACATTACATGAAGGATTTATACATATGGGAATCACTCTTGTATTCATCATAACGAATCAAAATTAGGAACTATTTTCTTAAAAATTGTGTGAAAAAAGTTACACTGTACAAAAAATCCAGCACTGTCCTGTACTTTAACATACTTAGCGTCCTACGATATTGAAAAAGCATTTTTTAAGAATTAGCCGTTACAGATTTCTTCATGCAATAAGCAAAATACATCATAATAAAGTTTAGTTCATTTTTTTAACGTCGCGCTAGAAGCCACACTAGGGCTTTTATCGACCGACCTCGTATTTATGAACCTCGGTCAAGTCACGAGCATGATACCTGATCCAGCACACACCTCTCCTAATTCCCACATCAAGAAAACGGGAGGACTTTGGACCACGACAGATTTATTGTGCATCAGCACCGGTTACACGGCTGGTTTTTGGCAGTCAAATCCTACCCGCTATCGAACCCGTGACTGAATGAAAACCGCCGATCAGGAATCCGAAAACAAGACCACTACGCTACTACAGCCGCAAAATAAAGAGTCGTTTTGGGGTATAAGAGCAATGGCAATTCCAAAGTAATTTATTACCTTTATTTTTTCGAAAAACATAGAATTCCATTGGGGGATGAAATGTTTAAGACTTGTTTTCTTCAATGTTAATTTGGTGAAGAAAATTGTTGTTTTTTATACCTTTCAGCGAACATTATCTATCACGAGAGTTTTCTAATAATGATTTTAATGGTCAATAAAGTGGAAATATACGTATTAGTGACACATTTTAAAGCTATACAACCAAGAGAAAATATAATATATGAAAGTATTTGGCATATACAGGGTGTTTCAAAACTGAAGATCAAACATTTAACCCCACATTCTTAACCTGTGAGAAACAGTGGAAATAAATGTAGACTTTTAATGCTAGAAAAAGTCCTAAATCTGTATAATGTGTACAGCATACTTTTAAAGAATGAGCTTTAATAATTAGATTTGATTGCATAATTAGCTGCCATTTCTGTAATTGGTTATTTTAAAGAGATAGATAACTTAAAACAATTTTAAGAAGTGTCTGAGTCATTTGATCACCTATAGTTGCCTTTTTCATGCTTACTAAACCTGGGTTTAATTGAACCACGAATTGCCAAACAAATTTAAAAAGGACAGTATTATATATATATATATATATATATATTTAAATTTCAGTATATACTTGAATTTGTTTTTTTAATGTAATGAAAAAATTGTTAAATTATAGTTTTACATTTTAACTTTAACAAATAAATTCATCGACATTCATGCTAATTTTGTATTTGTAAATCAGTTTCTTTTTGAAGAAAAAAGCAGGAAATGTTTAACAAAAGAAATTGTAAAATATAAAGAAATCAACCAATCCTTAAAGAATAATTGTTTTTCAATAACATTTATTTGTCTCAAACTCTAACATGACATATCTTATTGGCTATTCGGTAATACGCTATCCCTGATGCATAGAATAGCTATATAATAAGTCTTTTGCGTTACGGTTTCGGAATGTGTGATTAGCTTTTATTTGCAAATTTTCCTTTTCCTCATTAATTGACAAATTTTCACCTAAAATATTTTTAAGAACAACATCTTGTATTGTTGTACTTATTACTGATTAATCATTATCAATTTCTTAGGATTGTTATTATAATTCCTGAGAGCTCTAAATGCCCAAAATCTTGAAAATATTGATACATATATATACAATGGGGGTACAAATATAAATGTACGTAACGTCGTAACAACTTTACCATTAACATATTTGATCCTAAAACACTATGGGAGAGCGTAGTGTGACATCTAGGTGTGCGAATGGTATCTCCGACATGGATCGCAAGATGCTCGGGCAACCGCATGCGCAGGATGGAGCAGAGTCTTTCATAAAGAACGTCTTCCAAATAATGCAACAGTGCGTGAGAGAATGTGAGGAAGTTCCCATTGCAAAATTTGACGATTGAGGAGTAGTGATGCATTACTCGATTTCTGATGGTGGAAAGTGTTAAGCCGGTCGCTATTAATCACCGGATGGTGACTGTATACAAGAAGAATTGTATGCCGAACATGTAATTGAGTAAATATAGTGTCTGTTTCGTGCAACACTTGAGAGTTTGTTTGATGAACCGAGACTAGCCCAGGCAAACACAGACATCTCTGTCGATCTCATCGTCAAGGTGGGCGATCAATTGAGAAGTCATCGGCGTGTCATATGCAATTGTTGGCGGTGAAGGTGGATATCATTGTTGGAAGAGTGTAGACAATTGTTCACGATAGGTTGTGTTTTGGGAATGTGTAAGCAGTGGATACCGAAACAAGTCACCGGTAATTGAAATGAACTGAGTATGGGACCTTGCACTTCAACATCTGTTTTGCTATCATGAAGACCCCGCTTTCTTGTAGAAGATCGTCGCAGGTGGGAGAGTAGGTGCCCTCGCTAAGAAACAGAATAAAAGTGGTGCAGCATGCAGAGAAAGCATGCGTCACCTTCTAAAATGTTCTAAGACGTGGCTTCAGCTAGCAATGTATTGCTCGCCATCCAATATTCCCTATTAATTGAATTCCTCGAGAACAGAAGAAACATAAACTCCGATGTGTACTGCGAGACACTCTGAAGCCTACGCAAATCCATCAAGAACAAAACACTGATCGTGGAGTGTTTGGTTCTGCTCCATGATTACGCGCTTCAAAAGTCTCCAGGATCATACGCGCTGAACTGATGAATACTGTGGACTTGGCAGGTAACAGAGTGATAGGTTTTTTTTGAAAAGGGACATCATTTCAATTTTAGTGATTATCGAGATCTATGTATAGAAAAAGATTGATGTTCACATTACTTCATTCATTATTTCTTAAGGTTTCGTGAATAAATGTAGGATTGCATGTAGATTTCATCTGCTGACTATCTTTGTATGTAACCTACGGACTGAACTTTAACAGAATGCAGCGAATGAATGAAAGCAGGTTTATGGCTCAGATCTGAATCTGGTTCCTGCACCATTGCCACAAATCAAGTATCGTTACTAAATTTATCCTTGGTGATTACCTGCTCAGTTTCCAAATTAAGCTGATGCAGGCTTTTTTGTGTGGACAATTAGTCTATTGATTGTGGTCTCTAACACATGGCCGGCGTTATCTTTACTCTTTATAGAGGGAAATTAAACTTTTGATATAATTTTCTATGTCTGCAGAATGTAGCGAACAAATAACATCGAATTTCTATTTTTATAAATACTCATAACCACTCTTTATTGAAAACTGATTGATATATTTCCCCCCATAATTAGTGTTTGGTATC
>BMAW01100837.1:0-12395 GCA_019974015.1 Nephila pilipes | reverse complement strand
ATATATAATAATTTTTAAATGTAAAATAATATATAATTTATAAAAGTTTAAGGTCTTAACTAAGATACCTATATAATTACCAATAAATCAAGTAACATAGCTACTTATATATGAGATCTTACGAAGTATTAATGCTCCAAGCTTCTATATATTATTGTGGAGGTTGGCGTCGGTATATTGTCAAGAACCACGCTCATTTAAGGAGGAAAAATGTTTATTTACATATGAAAAATTAAAGACGGACACGCATTTCTGCGTGCTTACACCTCGAGATCTAACCATCTAATCTAAGTTGAAGGTGGCGCTGCTGTAGCGCAGCGGGACAATTCCCACATTATTTTACATTTGAAAAAGTCATATTTATACCTGTTAGACCGTCTTTAAATAAAGGCTTGATTCATTTTTCTTTACTTCTATTTACTTGATTCTTTTTAAACGGGAAATTTCAGACGAAAAAAGCAATTATGTGAACTATATGGGTGTGTGCAAAATTTCAATTCAATTCGATGTTGTTGAGACCTTAGCCCCTCCCCCCAAATACTGCTTGAGCATACCATAGTAAGAAGGTAATTCAAAAAGTACTTGTATACGAAGACATATGCATCTTTAAGGTAAATTGTGGTTACCATTGGGTGTTGCCATCTTTTAAACGGTGCCGAAACACATATGATATGGGTTAGAAAGTTAGTTTTGATATGGTAGTCATTTGCTACCAAATCAAAATTTAACTGCTGCCGCGTCGAGTTGTCAATGTCATTTTGCGTCGATTTCTCCCCATCAGTGATCTTGATTCATTATTACGCACCGAAAACCAAGCAAAAATCAAAATGTTGCGTTGCTTCCGGTGAACCTTTTTCTTAAAAGGCGAGGATGGTCTCATCGGCCGGAAGAATTATGACGAAGAATTTTTGAGGAGCAAAAATTGTCATGATTACGACTACGAGTAACTGAAATTGAGACAGCTGTTTAGAAAGTCATGATGCTTACTAAAAACAAACCATTTTCGATTCAATGGGGGGAGGAGGCATCTTTTGGAATTTCTAAGGACTTATTGAATGACACTCTTATTGGATTACCATAAGAGCTATATGCAAAATTTCTACTTGTTCGGATGATAGGAATCGGTTTAAAATTAGAGTACAAATTTTGAACTCTGAAATGACATACAGAAATGTAAACGCAAAAACGTAATATAAAAATTTGTCATAAAAATGCTGTAACAATTTAGTACACGTGACAATATTCCATCGTAATAAAATAGACACCATTTCATTTAATAGTAATAAAATAAACACATTTTTTCAGTAATAAATTCATATTATTAAAACATACCCATTTTCAGCAATAATAGCCTGATTTGAGATCGATTTTGAATCCAACATATTAAAAGTTGCTTACTGCTTCTAGTTAAGCTTTGACAGGAAGTCTATTAAGATCATAGGTGCAAAATAATGACGAAATTGCCCCGTTAACCTTTCCACGAGAGAAAATCTCTCTTTAATTTTATGCAACTTATCGATTCTCGACGGTTCCTCGATTTATGCAATGCGGGCGATAAGGGGGAAGTTTCTGAAAGTTAAAATATTTCATGGTCGATGAAGTTTAGTTTAGTTGGATAGATAAACGAACTGAAGTTGTAAAAAGATTGCCGCCGAGGGACCTCATAATTTTGAAACATGGTTACCTGATGACGTGACCATGAGGATATCGTAGTATCTCACTCTGCATGTTTTGACTCTACACCACTAAGGATTGTACTACCGGTAAATCCATCTACCAGCCTCGCCTCCCCGACCGGCATTGTTTCCATCGAATCGTGGATTCAAATCATGAAGCCACTTAAGATCCGTTAATGAAATTGAAAGGAAACGATAAATTATTAAATTGAACTTTATGTCAGCTGTATGTAATTAAAATTAAAATAATTCGAGATAAAAACCAACATTTTTTAAAAACAACGTTTTTATATGGTGGCAAAGTTTATTAAAAAGAATTATTGAAATATTAGTTAAAACTGGTGGCAAATATCTAAATATTGCATTGTTAGGCAAGTAAGAACGGTTCCCAAAATTTCAGAGCTCTAACTTAATGGGAAGTTGGTTAAATTAACGATCGAAAATTTGATGACACACTGATACGCAAACAGACAGACACACGACAAGTGAAATACATAAAAACGTAAAAACTAACTAAATTAATTCATCCGGTAAATTAATGGTTGGAATGCAGTTTAACCCAACCACCCTTGGAGACAAGAATTATTTGGCGGTATTTTGCCAAATGTGGCTTCCCTGTTCAGTTTCACTGATTTAACGCTCAGCCAAAAAAAAAAAAACAATCGCCAAGTTTGGTGCCAATTTTTGAAATCGCGCCAAGTGTTTGGGCTAAACTGCATTATTAAAGAAAATATTAGTTAAAACTTGTCGCAAATGTCTAAATATTGCATTGTTAGGCGAGTGCGAACGATTCCCAAAATTTCAAAGCTCTAGCTTGATGGGAAGTTGGTTAAATTAACGATCGAAAATTTGATGACACACACACACTCACACACACACCAAGTGAAATTCAGAAAAACGTTTTAATAAACGATAAATTATGAAATTTAACATTTTATCAGCTATATGAAACTAAATGTGAAGGAAATGATAAATTATGAAATCGAATATTATATCAGCTACCATGTAATTAAAATTAAAGCGAACGATAAATTATAAATTGAATATATTTAAGCTAAATGTAATTAAAATTGAAGCAAACGATAAGAAATTGAAAAATGATGTGGTTCACCAATAATGATCCAACTAAAACCATAGCTCCTAGTGCAGCTTATAAATGACTAATCATATGCCATCTTCCACCTTCGAGAATTTTCAAAATTTCTTTCACCTTTTTCCTAATTTCTGCTTCATTTCATTAGCTTTGAGCTTGTTTCTATCACATGACACAAATGCAGTGTAAGGATTAGTTTGTTGTTTCTCAGGAGACATTTTACAAAACTCGCTGTATAACTTCTGACTACACCCAATAATTATCTATATATAACTCTGTTTTAATTAATATTACCTCAATGTATTATATTTTTTTACTTATTCAAATGAGTAATCCAGCATTTTATTTAAGTGCGGTGTGACTTTGTTTCTTTTTTGGAATACACAAAAAAAAAAAAAAGAAAAGAAAAGCATCGAGAAAATTATGTGTACTCAACAGTAGGATTTACATCATAAAACGTGCTCCCTCTATCTGATTATAAGTGAATATTTAAAGCGAATTATTGGCGAATGTAAATGTAAATTACATTGTAGTGTAAAATTGCAAAGCCTTCACCCAAAATCAATGTTTTATGTCATCTGTAATTTACTTCGAGACATTTTTTTAATTTTTAAGTTTGCCTAATTATTACGAATTTTAACTATTTTTCTTTATTTTAACCGTTCCTAGAAATAAATTGTTTTATTTCAGTTGAACATCAACCCATTGCAAAAGTAAATAAAGAAGATAAAAGTTAGTCAATCATTTATGAAACATAACAAATTTAAAATCTAGTAATATAAGAATAAAATTCCAAATCATAAATTCGAATTTTCGGAAAACTTGTTGCGAGAAATAAACCCTCCAAAAAATAAAGAGATTTGTTTGTTCGTTCAGAGAAACATTCCATAAAATTTTTGCGATGCTAGCATTTAACTTCCTAAATGACCTTGTAACCCTAGCAACACAAAAATGTAAGGTCAAATTCGAAGAAACACAAATACGGATATAATGGATATTCTAATCATGTTCCATTTATTTTTGGAACGTTGCGGTTTTATTCCTTCGAGATGAAAGAAGTGTGTAATTTAATCCTAGAATGACAGCTATTGTTCGAAAAATATGTCATCGTACATAGGAGGGGAAATGTAGGAAAATACGCAAATGAGAGACAGCGTATGAAAGAGTTTCATCGACAGGTAAACGTCACGAGCTTATTGAAATTGATAAATAGGTGTGTGTCACGAATATGTGACAATTTCTTATAACGTCGAAAATGATTGGTTGAACACTCTTCGAGTTCGAATGCTGAATAAATACAACATTCAAGAGTGAAGCCGGAATTTATTTGTTTTTTTATTTGTAAAATACACATGAAGAGGCTAAAAAATAAAAAATAGGAAGTTAATATTTGTATTGCCATATTTATTGCGTTGAATTTACTCGTTTCTAAGCCACAAAATTGAATATGCATCTAATATGATAGGTTAAAAAAATTTTAAAAATATGAATTTTGTTGCTTATCTTTTTATGTATTCAGAACTCTCTTTTACTCTCCGCCTATGGTGACTATTGCTTGTTTACATGTTTTCTATTACCCCTTAAATTTTTGCCCATAAGTTTCGAAACACCCTGTATTTGCAAATGAAAGTCTAAGTCAGCTGATGAATGTAAGATACAATTCGCTGTTATGGCATAAATTATTGAAATTTTCAAATGTTGAGCTGACAAAGAATTTTCAATGAAAAAATGGCTATTTCTTATGAACTACAATACTGAAAATACTAAAAACGTTTTTTATTATAGCCGAAAGAATTAATTTCCATAATTTTCTTTTCCTTTACATAATTCTATCAAATAAGATGACTCGATCTTAAAACTTTCAACTTTTAAAATCCTATCGTAGGAAATTTATGTTCAGTAGAAAGAATATTAGACAAAACGCAATTATCAACAAGCATTTAAAAGTTAGAAGTAATAGTTAATGGCATATGTGTTAGTTTTGAAGGTTACAGCTTAAGGACATATGCGTGAAAACGCCTTGTAATTTATCACGAATAAACTATTCCCGCCTTAAATATAATGTTTAGCAAAGAATTCACAACATATATTTATATACATGAGACTACAGAAGCTACTATGCAAGTGAAACTTCCCAGAATTCCTTATGTTTCAGGAATCATTAGTGTCGAACCGGAATGTACCTTTATTTTTTGATAAAAGTTAGTTTGAGATAAATTTAAAATCTCGAAGAAATATCTCTTTTCTAAATATAATATTTTGATGATGCAGCGATTTCCAAACAATCGATAATAAATGGGATGCGAAAGTTATAAATAAAAATTATTTTTGGATTTTCTGAAAGATTATTAATGGTGCACTTAGATGTAACACGAGGGCTATTGGCGACGATCCTCGTAATTTGGAATAATGTTGAAATTGTAACCCCTTTTTTCATTATTTAATTTTAATGCCATTGTTCCTTCTAATTAAGCGGTCAATAAATATTAGATTCCAATTGAAGATACGAAAGAACAAAATAAGATATACTTTATTTATCACTGAGAATAGATAAGTCTCCGTCTCGAATCCCACTTAATTCGTTAATTCTAAATTAGGATCAACTGATGAAGTCTTTGTTTTCCAATTCAATCGTTATGATTCAATCACTTCACACAAGTAGCCGGTTCTCATATAACTGCGATCTATTTAGTTGATTTTATCTTATTAAATGCGATTCTTCAATACAACTTACACATTTTTATCAACCGGATGTTATCTCCCTTCCTTTTCCTTTCTTTTATATTTCATTTACCATATATTACTATCTGGAATTCAATTCACACCACTTCTGTCTTCGCCTAATTTACCTAATCACGTTTCATTTTGGTAGGAAATAAATTGTAATTTTATGCAATTCGAATCTATGCAAGTCCCCAAGGTTAGTATAGAAAAAAAATCCCGAATAGCCCAACGACAAAGTGACGAGGACATATGAGTTGGAACTCTACTCTACAGACTTCCACATCACTTCGAGCTTCGACGGATTGAAAATACGCAGTGTGCGTCAAAAAAATTTTAAGTCTGATGCCAGATCTCAGTCTACATTTGCGCCATCGTATTATCGCACATATTTGATAAACCTCAAACATCTTCTGGAGAAATGCCATACGTTCTGCTCATTCGGTAATTTAATTCCAAATATATGGACATTTATTAGAAGAATATAAGATTTTAATGCTAAATTGTCAAGATGAAACAAAGAGTTGTAAATAAGTTTAACGTAAAATTTGATAAAAAAATACCTCGGAAGCTTACAGAATTGATGAAGCAAGCATTAGCCGTAGCAAAAGGTAAGGAAAACTCATTGACATATTGATGTCAAATAAACAAATTGATGTTTCCCTGTGGCACAAGCGTTTTTTGGACGAAAGAAATAAGTATGAAGATAATGAGCATATGGGAAGACCAAGTTCGTCTAGGATACCAAAGATAATAATAAAAAAAAGTGTGTGATTTCGAGGCAAGCAACCACTGAGCGTCACTGAGGACTATGGAAGAGTCTTTGAGCATCAACAAAGAAACGAATCAGATATCGTGTATGAAGAACTGGTTAAAAAAAAGTATGTGCTAAATTTGCTCCTAGCACTTTAATCAAATAGCAATAATCAATGAGAATTGTACTCTGTAGAAACATAATTTCAGCCTCTTATCCAAACTTTTTAAAATCAGTGGTTGCAAGTGATGGAACGGGGTGTTTTCAGTACAATACTGAAACGAAGAGACAAGAGTGTGGCCTAAAAATTAAAAGCCCCACCACAAATTAAAAGAAAAATAAGAAAAGCTCCATAAGAAAATCAAAACAATGCCCGAAACTCATGGGCAAAAATTCAAGGGGTGATAGAAAATATGCAAACAAGCAATTTTCTCCATACAATACATAGGAGGAGAGCAAGCCGTGAACCTCTAGACGGCGCTGTCATGGAAAGCATAAAGAGCGAGTTTTCTTATACATCTTCATCTTTACAATAACTTCCCCACCATAAAACGAATTAGCTTAGAATTCGATATAATTATGTAATCGTATATGATTAACATTATTATTAGTATATAATTATGTAATCGTATATGATTAACATTATATTCAAGCATTCAAAAGATAACGGTTAAAATCTTTCGATACCTTCTCTTGAGTTAACTAGAATGATTAAAACTGGCAATGTTGCTTTGTTGCTATGTATTTTCAACTGTTCTCTTATATCAAAAATTAGAGAACTAAATATTTAAATTATAAACCTTACTATAAAACAAAAATTCATTTTGCATTAAGGAAAAATTAGAAGATGTGTCGTGAAAGGAGTTAAGAGACTTTATTAATTTGTAAAGCTCATTGTGATAGAAACACTATAGGAGCAAAAATGGTAACTTTGCAAATATATTTCTGTACTATAGAATATAAAATTACGAATGTAGCTCATATTTAATATAAATTCTTGTGTGGCATTTTATAAGGAATTTTTGCAGTATTGAATTGGAATAAAGAAAGTTCCTATCACGAATCGTCATCATACTCGATATTTGCACTGTTTCATTTCAAAACTGTTTATATAGCAGCAGATAAAAAGAAAATAATAGTAATTCCGAGAATAATAGGAGATTGGGAACATTGAGCGACAGATACTCTAATATTCTGGTGCCGACATATATGTATTTATGATTTATCATTCATCTTTATAATTCTCTCTCTAAAAAGCTCCACCTATTTCCTATCTTATGGTCGTTATAGTGGTTAATGCGTATCATGTCTGGAACATAAAATGCTGTCTCGTGGAGTAAGTTTATGCTATTCTATCCCAGTTCTAATTATGTGAAGGAAGTAAAACACACCATTAAAGGTAACAACGCCCATCCTTGATTTACATGGGTATACATGTTCTCCGGTAAGTTCGTGCGAATTGAAACCTCGTGAAACGAAATACAGAATTCATTAAAAAAAAAAAGGAAGATATATTTAACTAAAGGAAGATATATTTATTGAAAAGAACGTAAATTTATCTAACGAAGATAATTGATTAATTGACTATATATTAATGTTACATTGAAATAAATTGATTCATTGGTTTTATTAACGTCACACTAGAAGCAACACAAGGGCTATTGGCAACGGACCTCGTAATTTTGAGCCTCGATCAAGTGACAGCGACGATACCTGAGCTGGCACCTCCCTCTCCAAATTTTTACACCTTACCAAAGAGAGGACTTTGAACTTCGACTTTTGATTGAACCTGCATCAGCCCCATCTACACGGAGGATCTTTAGTGGCATCTAGGCTCGAAACCACGTCTCGACGAAAACCATCTACCACTAGTTAGAGATCGTGACTCAAAGGTATCCTCGACCGCGTTATATTTAGAAGCAACACTCAAAGCCATTGACATAGGACCTCGTAATTTTGAATCTCGATGAAGTAACGAGGACGACACCCTAGCTGACTCCTCCTGCTCCAAGCTTTCTTTCTTTGGAGCCGCAACAGATTTAATGTGCATCAGTTCGGCTACATGGTGGGTCTAAAGCAGCATCAGACTGTGAGTAAGCGACCATAGCCACTAGGCTACAACAGCCGCAATTTTAGGAAACTCCTTAATACTTGCATGTTTACAATTTATTTTTTAAAACATAAAACACAGTTTAACATTGTTCGCTGCAAAAAAGGCACAAAGAAAAATTTGATATGCTCCTTACAAACAAAAACAAAAAAGAGCGTTAACAAATTAACATTGTTCCTTTGGTTTGGTTTTATTAACGTCGCACTAGAAGCAACACGAGGGCTATCGGCGACAGACCTCGTTATCTTAAGTCTCGGTCTAGTGGCGAGGAAGACATCTGAACTGGCAACTCCCTCTCCAAACTTCCACTCAATGATGTAACGGGAGGACTTTGAGCCTCGACAGACTTAACGTGCATCAGCTTCGGCTACACGGAAAGTCTTTAGTGGCATCAAGGCTCGAAGCCACGACTCGACGAAAACCGCCGGCCGCGAGTCATTACCACTAGGCTACCGCTGCCATAACATTGTTCCGTACAAATAAAAACAATGTAAGAATTCCAATATAAATCATCACTCCCTTTACGTCATAATTCACGCCAGCAAATTCTTTCCTCCTCAATTCTGCTTGCTATCTAATCCGAAGATGCTAAGTTCGATTCATGAAACCAATGAAGACCATCGTGTTGCGAGACTGATACACCTTAAATCGATTGAGGATTTAAGATCTCCGGTTGGAGTGGTGTGGAAGTTAAGAGAGTTGGAAAATCCAAAAGAGCACAAAATAATGATGGTTTCTGCGGAATTACATTTTCCCTCCGACTTTTGAAAAATGTTTTAGAATATTTTTTTTACAGAACGGAAAACTCACAAACGAAACGTTAAGATAAAGATCAGAATATTTTTAAGAATTGGGGGGGAGGGAAGTAATTTCGCAGAAATTTTCATTATTTTTTGCACTTTCTGATACATTTTTTTTTTCTGTTCAAATACATAAAATAGTAAATATCTGAGGATGGTAGTAGTAATTCCATAATTAATATTACATCCACGAAATCAAAATGGCCGGTAGACGGAAGCCTTAAACCATTAATTACCAAATTTGCCAAAATGTAACACGACACCAAAATTTTTTATAAAGATAGTTAGAAAAAAAATGATAGATTTAATGCGCTCCACACACATTCATTCTGCATAAAAGAATTCAATGACAATGTAATTTAGTCAGATAAACATTTAAATTCATAATTAACACTGATTTTATTATTTTTTATCCCTTATTTATTCAACATTAATTATTATTATTTATCATAAATTAATAAGAAGAGTTGTTACATTCCATTACTTAGACCTCGAATATAGCGCGAGTCAATATTTTAACGGGAAATGATTAGTCAAAAAGAGTCACGTTATATTCGGGCTGATACGGTAATAAATATATACACCGCCAAAATTTATTTCTTCTATTACAGTATTCGTCAAAACACATTGCAATATGATAATAAAGTTCCGCGTATTTTATTTCCACCGCATGATTTTGAACCTCAGGTTTTAAAAATGAAGTGTTAATTATACCAAAACAGCAAACGTTTAACAAATAGTAGATAGAGTAGTGTTCCATGCAAATGCAATAAGTTAAAATGGCAACACTTAGTTGAAGTAAATGAAGTGTTCGAAATTCGAGGAACAAAAGCTCAATTACCCGGATTTGTGTTCGTAGTTTTTTGCTCGGAATTATTTGATTTGTTTTACTTTTGCGAAAGAACTGAAGGTGTTCGTTAGAATGTTAAAATCTGAGGAATTTTTTTAAAAAATTTTCTGGATTTTTCTTTCCAAATTTTTCCATCATTTATCCAGAATCTATTTATGTGAAATATTTTAATGGAATAAAAATATTAATTTTACCAAACGATTTTTAAATTACAGATCACCGAATGCGAGAGAATAAAATATAGTGAATTCCACAATGAGAATAATTTTAAAAAAATTGCGTAAATATATAAAGTTGTGTGGAATTTCACTCCAATATTCTCCTCTGATTGTGAAGCTTTCAGAAGTAGGTTCTATTAAACTGGTTTAAACCGGCTGAATCGAACATCCGAAAGATAAGTTATTCATCCCATCCATTTTTCGAGATTGACCTTGAATTGACTCTAATGGTCCAATTAATGTGATGAAGCCTTACCTCTCTATTTAGTGTAATTAAGTTCTATCACGTGTATGGAATTAATAAAGTATATTTATGCTAGATAATGCATAGAGACGAGTATTTGCAATTGTTGTATGTTATGACGTGTTTTCAGTTTTAAAAAAATGAATAGCTTATGTTTCAAAATGTCCCTTAGTTTTTACGATAACTTTTAGAAATATCGTTACAATTTCATTTTAAAAGCCAACAGTTTCGTAATGAAATAAATACTATTGTGTAAGATATTGGAAGTTTTAATCAATTTGCAAATATTTTTTTTTATTTTTTTTAAATTTATTAGACGCAAATGCATGTATTTATATTATTTGGATTTACTGTACGAGAGAGAGAGCTGATCTTATATTATCATCTTTGTTGTATGAAAACAGTAAATTTTGTTCCAAATGTTTGGCACCAACTTTTAAATCTACGTTATCGTTGACATTTTCTAAAAATATGAATATCACTTATATTCAAATTCATGCATATAGATCTACCACCAAATCTATAATAAGACCATTATAAATACCATATTTCTTACAAACTTTAAGAATTACTCCTCTCGAATTGGTCTGAAACGAGGATTAAACGAAACAACAAAAACATGAATTTTACAAGTACTTCAATTTTAATCTATTTGCATAAATAAACTTCGTTAAATGAACCAGAACTTTGTAAAAGCAGTAGTATAAAAAGAACATAATAAAGTCATATTAAAAAAGAGAAATGAAAGCTCGGCTTGCAAACTAAAATCGAAATTGAAGGAAAATTTCCGGAAAACTGTTTCTGGTAATATATGGAATACAAAAATACTCGACTGCAGTTTTTTTAAAAAAAAAATATTTAACCAGAGACTTAATTCTCATAAAGTAATCATATTAGATGCAAAACAAACTTCCGGAATTAAACTTACAAATGAAAATTAACTTGTCTTACGAGAAAGAATATCAAATGACACATAATAAACTACAAAAGCAATTAATTGGGGATTGAATTTGTAAGTGAACAGGAAATTCAAATCCAACTTGAATTTGAAAGCTTGTATTTTCAAAGAACGAAATATTATTTGTGATATTTTATAGGATGATTGAATACTTTTTTAAAGTTTTCTTTTTAAAATAGGGTGGTGAAATATATAAGTGGGGAAAAATACGTAAGCGTATTTTTCAAATATGCTTAGGATTTTTTTTTTTTTTTTGTTCGAGGGGGGAACGTGAGAAATAAGTAACAATTGTAATGAAACATTAAATTATGTTTGATTTTAATTTTAAAGGCACAAAAGTGCAATTAATATTGTTTTGATTTATAACATCCGTTTATATATAAAAGTAAGATTTTATTGAGTATCATTAAAAATAAAGTGTATGAGCTGGTTTTCTTTAATTATCAAAGATAATAAATTTCTAGCTAGATAATCAGTGTTAAGCTTTTTTTTCTCCCTAAATCGATGTAAATAAGGCTGTAGGAGCTTGATTCTGTTATTTTTCCTATAAAAAGATTGTAGGGAATTGGCTTCATTGTGATTGATTGATTAATAAATAACGCCGCACTAGAAGCAACTTGAGGGCTACAGGCTACGGACCTCGTTATTTTGAACCTCGGTGAAGTGACGGTGACAACACCTGAGCTAGTACTTCACTCTCCAAACTTCCACACCACGTCATCAAGGCTCCAACCGAAGAAACACCGGCTGCGACCTCGCGACCATGACCATTAAAGGTTACCTTCACAACCTGCAGTCAGTATAGACCCACCGTGTATGATAAATCTTCCGAGATCACAAGGTTTCTCTTAGGGGTGGTGTGAGAGTCCGGTGCCAGATCAGGTGTCGTCTTCGTCACTTCAGCGAGATTCAAAATTATAAGGACCTTCGCCAATAGTCCTCGTATTGCTTCTCAGTGTGACGTCAATAAA
>BMAW01100833.1:0-44508 GCA_019974015.1 Nephila pilipes | reverse complement strand
TATATATATATATATATATATATATATATATATATATTAGTTATTAAAACTATATAATAAAGAAATAAGAAAATTCAATTCGTTTTTAGAATAAACAACTTGCAGAAGACCCTTTGCACGCTTTTTTATTTTAAAAAGATTGTATTTTCCTTTCATAAATACAGGAAATGTTATAACAATCATTTAAACACAAAACAATCTTTAAAAATTTATCAAACAAGTTTATTTATTATTTACGTCCTCCTAAATACCCAGTTTTCAATATTCTGTGTGTGTGAATCTGTTTTAAGAAGCCATCAAAAATGAATTGAATATATTTTTTAGGAAATAATGCATCGAATAGCAGCTGACAATTCCCAAGAAAAATTTAATTTCAAGAAACTCAGAATTCATTTTATTTAATGTGTTCATTTATAGAAGAAAATTCGTTTAATATATAATGCGAATTTACATTTTTTTAGTTTCAAATTTTTGTTTACTTATTTTCATTTTTCATTAAGTGAACAAAATTACATCTTTAAAATGTATTATTATATAACGTTCAACTGTTAAAAATACATTTATTTTAATATTCAAAAATAATTTGCAGATGCGGTTGCATCAAAGAAATTAAAAACAATTCTTTTAGAATATATTTACAAAGAGCCTTTTTAAAAGTTTAATTTTTATGAGAATAAATTAATTTTTTTTTCGTTTCAGAATTTGTGAAACATCTTTGTAACAGCAATTGACTCCTTTAATACCTAAACATTCCTTCAAAATGTCAGATGTATAAATTGTTTGTAAGGTACTCGTGTAAAAATAAATCAGGTTTTTGAGATATTATACTTTTTTTGAGGTCAGGAACCTTTGAAATGTATTATGTTTTTCCGTGAGAAACTGTACTCGATTAAAATTAGTTATGATTTTACAAAAAATATTTTCGAATCAAGAAATTTGAATAAATAATACAGATTTTCTCTCTTAAAGAAACAAAATTCTTCATGATCTATAACATTCAATGAGGCTTACAGTAGAATGTGAAATTTTAAGACAAAATTTTAAGATTTAAATAAAGTACAAATTACTCCGCACATCGAGATTTTCGATTATCTTAACAAATCCAGAACTAACAGGAGGCTGACAAATGAATATACGCTTGAAATTTGACTTAAATTTAGTTCGGGTTTTTATCGCGTGTAATTTGCAATAAAAAGAATAAATTGTTCTACCTCTTCATCACCATCACCGCAAATAAAAAGTCAGTTGAAAAGTGTTAATAATTTAAACTCAGAAAAATAGTTGGGAACTAACTTTTTGCCCACAATGCCATTAATAAAGCAAGAAATTTAATATTCCAGTCTATCATGCCACCAAACCTCTAATCTCTGGAACTGAATAAATGAGTGCTTGTTGTGGATATTAAGTGAGGAAACGAGAAGGAAATATAGGGACTCACTGCAGAATTGTAACACCAGTAGGTTGTTCACAAGGTATCTAATCTATTTGAGTGAAAGTTGCTAAGTTCTAGACTATGATTAATTATTTATCACTCTACATAATACTCTGTACAAAATTTTGTTTATATTGTGTCGTCAATAACTATAATCAAGTTACAGTATATGCGGCTAACTAATCAACCATAACAAATTACATTCCAAAACACTTTTTTCATAGCTTCATGTTTCTAGTGAGATACAGAGAAAAACATCTTTAAATAGATGCCACGATGCGTATTGTGTATAATATATCGCTTAAGTATATTCTGTAATACATATGTATTTTAAAGCGATCATAAGACAAAGAAATTTTAATTTAAAACATTTTTTCTTGAATAGTTTGGTTTTTCACATAAACTGTCCGAAGAGGGCCATTGTACATAAAATATTCTGTATTGTGAATAGCCTTTTTAGGAAGAAATTACACTTTCTCTCTCTTTGTGGCTATCCCACATTCTTCCTGGAATCACACTTAAATACGGAACCGTTAAGAATTTGGCTCATTCTCACACAAGACACACACACAAAACACTGACACGGACGCATTCATAAAATACACTCATGAGGCACACTTTCTAAGTTACGTACACGAACTAAACTTTTAAAGATTTGGATATCACTGTAATCATCCTCCAGGTAAGAATTTTTGACTTTAAATCATGTTGTTTAAATTAATTAATTGACTGCTCTAAATGATAGTATTTTCATTTAAATCATTGTTAAATTCTTTATGCTACAATTTCACCTGTGATCAGAATCTCTTCCCTTACTATATGATCTCATCATTTGGCCAGTTAATTAACTAGAAATGCATCAATCTCAAAATTATTAAGTATTAATTAAGTAATTAAATAAATTCAGAGAAGAGGTTCGGATCATTGAATGAAAATAGGGAATTAAGAAATTGAACAATGATTCATATGAAAAGATTATTGTTTGGTGTTATCAATCAGTTTATTTAAGCAATGTGATTTAATGTTAACAATTCTTACCTGGAGGAGCTTTGCAGTGGTGTCACAATTGTTGATGTTTAGTTCGTAAGCCTAAATTAGAAAATGTGTCTCGTGAATGTGTTTTTGGAAAGTTTCCTTATGAGTGTCGTGTGTGTGTCTTGTGTGAGTCGTGTGAATGTGTCTATTTCAGTCTTTTATGAGTGCATCTGGAGCGTGAAGGCAACAAAAACTTGGCGGGTTTCGTATTTAATTTTGAAGACAGGAGGGATGTGAGGCAGCTACAAAGAGAGAAAAAGGGCACATTCCTGTTTAAAAAGGGGTTTATACTTCAGAACGCAAACGTGCAATAGCTTTCAATGAATCTTCCGTGCGTGAATTCAAAATGTCCAGGAGGGAAAATTCCAAACTAAAATTCATTTGCTTCACTATCATGGGAACCACATATCAAATGCTTAGACCAACGCCTCCCAAACTAGGGGTTCCTAATGAATTTTAGTAAGTAGTGGCAAATTATTGATTGTATGTATCTTTCCACAATTTGTAAAAATGGGATGTGGGCTTCAAAATAAATAAAAATAGACGCTTAATAAAATGGATGCTTTCTGCAGACGGAAACGAACTTTCAAGCTCAAATTCAATGAGGCTGAAACGAAATAAAGGACTACAGGAGCATGGTATGACTAACTAGGATTAATTTTTTAATGGAATGAAGAATAAATCCCAAACCAGATGGTGTTTACAAAAAATATTTACAAATCAAGTGGCATAAAGTCAAAACATTTCAATTTTTTTAAAAAATAGTCCTTCGATTTTTTTTTAAAATAATCTGAACTTATTAGAATTGCAAAAAATTAAAATTTCCTATTTCACCAAAATCATTAAAAACAATATGACATTTTACATCTGAAACTGGTAAGTCGCACACAATTGGCGAAATCTCAATGCTACCAGCCATATAAAGGATTGAATTCAAATTAAGCTTAGAGAAAGAAGGTAAAAGAAATTCTAAAAGATACAATTTACATATAGCACAGTAGCTCTCGAAATCAAAGAAATGTTTCAGTAGGTAGACAATCAATGGAAATACTTCTCGTTGCAACTAGACAAATCTATTGATATACACAGTATGTCGCAGCTGCTTTTTTTCATACGTCACAAAGGGATATTATTTGTGAGCTAATTATTCGAAAAATTCGGGAACAAATATCAAATACTTTCAACGCAAATTTAAAATTCAACGATTGAAATTCGATGAAACTATGATGGATAAGTTAAGTTAATGCACAAGCTATGTGTGTTAAAAAACATTGTTATAACTCAAGTTGTGATGACCTCATTCATTATTTAAATTTATAACCATCTAAAAGTCTAATTGCACAGTCAATAAGCTCCTAACTCCAATTGGAGATACATAAGAGAACGAAAACATGCTTTATTATATATCAAATAATAAACAAGATCGATTTCTCTCGAATTCATCTAAATTTAGTTAATCCTTATGTATGCTCAAATAATAAAATCTTAGCTTAACAAATTACTCTTTTCGAATTCAAACCCATGGAAAATATAGCAATTTTGACTCTTATTATTCCAAACATGAGTCTCTACCAAATAATTTCTGAACAAACGGTTAATTACAATGATTCACTCCAAACTACAACGTCTACTTTTTTTGTATATATTCTGTATCTCCATTCTCTTTCCTTTCGATTCTGTCATCTTATATGTCACTGTAATCGTTCAAATATTTTTATTCCAGAATAGTTATGCTATCAAATCGTAAAACATTAATTTTCACAATAAGAATAATAAATGTTTCAAAACTGTCATATTGTAACGTTTAAGGAATTTGAAAGCATAACTATTATGGTAGCAAAACATTTCAATGATTTGATAGAAAGTTTTAACTATTACTTTACTTTAAAAAATTAAAAACTATTAAGAGAACACCTGAATTTATTCTAGGTATTCTCATGACAATTCTCATTTGGTGGTAAATTTTTCCTACTTCTCTTCTTGGACAACTTTAATACCAGCATATCGTCGTAAACTGATGAAAGACTTATTGACCTATTCCAAAATACATAACTAAAATTAAATATTTATCGTATCAAATTGATATAAAGTCTGGTTATCTGTCCAACACACTCTTTCAGTTATTTCTACTGATGTTTTGTAGATATTACTCCCTTATTACACTTTCATGCCTTTGTGAAGATATATATTAGGTAATGATATGAATTAAAACCAAGTGTCGAAGCATGGTGCAATATCAGAATTACTTGTATCTGAAAGTAACTGTAATCCAGGCTTCTTTGACATCATCGACAGCAAACGAAAACATAAACATTATAAATTACATTTACTAATATTCTTTTCCTCAAATAAATTTCTTTTTGACTCATATCTTTCACACAGAATGCGTGCTATTCGTCTCGGAAAAAATCAATGCGGCTAGGATCAATATGTATGTAATATATATATTGCTATAGATCAAAAGTTTTAATAAACCAAGTTGCAATGTTTAAAAGTTTGGGAGCTCATGACTTTAATTTTTTCGATTGAAATGTCATTTAAAAATCCAATAAAACTACATTATAAAATTTGGAATCATACGTAGACTTTAAAATTTGTTAATTTGAATATTTATTTCATTGAATATGTTACGACTGCACATACCTGAGAGAAATATGCTTTAGATTTTCATTAATGATATAGTAAAATACATTTATTACCTCTTGAAGAGGCAACGGGATTAATAACTAAGCAACTTGCATTGATTTTATGGAATGTACAATCTAACTTGGAGTTAAAGCTCATTTGAAGGTATAGGGAAAGGAATCACATAACAAGTCTTAAAATTACGTAAAAAAATATTTTTATGTAGATGTGTATAGTATAAAATTTCAAAATATAAAACAATTCCTTAACATTCAAGGTACACATCTCTTTCTAAGTTGAAGGATTTAGAAAAATATTTTTGTTTCTAAAAGCACATTTTTTCCAAACTTATATTGAAATATATTTTCTTAGCGCAACAAATATATTTTTACTATTTAAAATCTAAAAAATAACAGATAAAAATTTAATTGTTATTTTAAAACATTTTTCATGTTGCATGATTATTTTTTTACATTTCAGGGGTTGAAAACATGAACAAGTTATGTACAAAATTGCAAATGAATAAAACATATTTATTTGAATTTGTAAAATTAAATTGAGTTTGTAAACTTATTTATTTCTGAGATTTTTAAAACATACATTAATAGTTTTTTTTTTAAAAAAAAAAACTTCTAAGGGCATCATATAAAGCAGTTAAAATTTACAAAACTAATTAAACTTTACTAAAGAAATGTCATACATGTAAAGGCGAATAACATAATTAAAGTTTTTGAGCTCGGCACTAAATGAGTTCTCCATCACTAGCATAGAACAATATCTAGTATATTTAACGTAAATTTATTACCTAAAAACCATTACTAGATCCATTCAGTGTAATAAAAAAAATCATCGAGTCTTAAATATCCTCTTCGGATCAATCGTTCCGGAATTAATTCGATTGCACAGAGAAATAAGCTGATCAATTTAAAGAATTCTTCAGAGATGTATCTCGCGCCATTTTCTTTCTCGACTTTCCTCCATATTCGAAAAGAAAAAAAAAAAGAACAGAGGAGGGGGAAAAAGCAAAAGAAAAAAAAATCCAGCAATCGAAACGAAATGTGATGACCTAGTTTCAGAACATCAACACTGTAGGGACTTTTCCGGACTCTGATGGAATCCGTTGTCGCCATATGCGATAGAAAGAATGTCACCTCGGGTAGACTTTGGAATGTTTGGTTAGTCCCACGTCTATTTAACCACAGCCTTTCTGTGTTTGAGGGTAAACAAGTTGCAACTTGAAAAAATAATGATCCGTGAAATAGTTCTAGATACAGATGTAAGTTAAATAACGTACTAAGGTTAAAGGAATTTAAAACAGGCAAAGTGCGAATGCGTTTTTGGCCGTGGGAGTTTTCGGACTTCAGAACATTATATGTGTTTCTATAAATGGCGACACAATATAGTGGTTGTGTGATTAAGAAAACAATATTATAGTTTTCAAATGGATGAAAATGCATGTAAATTAGGAAAAAAATATCCCTCCAAAATGAAACAAAAAAATCAAATACAGAGCTTTTCAATTATACATTAAATTCTTTTAAATTTAAGAAAGTATTTTTATTTTGTACAGAGTTTGAATCGTTACGCTTAAACATGCAAATGAATTGCCTGAAAAGTTAATGACCATTTCTAATTCAAAACTCATACTGAATTGAATTTGAACATGAAATAATAATTGATTGGCAAACGTGATATTGTTTACCTTATATTGAAAGCTGTGTTACATTATTTAGCATAAAGGTTTGTGGAATTTTTTAAGATGTTTTATTCTATTTTACTCATACATTCATCATATTAATTTAAGCAATTATTATCTTAAGAAATATATATATATATATATATATATATTCAAATTGATCAAATCATTATCTTAAGAAATCTATACATATATATATATATATATATATTCAAATTGGTGGAAATATTTTTGTGTTCTTTCTTTCCTTTCGTATGCATATATCTGCATTAATCCAATTTTATTTTGTTACACTTCTGAATATGTCAAATAAATTTATACATTTGGAAAAAAATATTTGGATACTTTTTTTTCCTAAAATGGGACTCCTACTATGTATAAAATTCACATATAATAATATTTTTCCTACATTCTGGGATTTAGACTGTATAGGATACAACCCTTTAAAATATGCTTGGATGTAAACATTAAATTTGCCTTCAAATTACTTAAAATTAAAAAAAAAAAAATGTTCAGAAATTTCTTTTTGAATATACCCTGTATCATTTTAATTTGTTCATTTGTAATTGAGTAATAAATTCCACTGAGGAAAATAACAATTCGATTAACTATCAACAAAAGATGATTCATTTGTAAAAGCTTGGTTAAATTAACGTCGCACTAATTAGAAGCAACACGAGGGATATTGGCGACGAATCTCGCAATTTCGAATCTCAGTCAAGTCATGAGGACGACACCTGAGCTGGTACCTCTCTTCTGCTAACTTCCACATAACGCAAACTTTATATGAATGGATCAATATTTATAATTAATTTTATTTCAGTTATAGTTGATCCTTTATTAATCGTATGTTATTAAAATAATTTTTAACAATTATGCATGCATCTATATAAAATATACGCTGTTGATTACAGTTAATGTTTTACGAGTAAATTCTGTTTTCTGTGGGATGTATGAAACTCATCAGAGAACTTGATTCTATAAAACTGAGATTCAGACGTCATTATTTAATGAGAAGAAATTAATTAAAAAATTATGCAAAAGTTTCTTATCAAAGCACAGTTGAGTTTGCAGTTTTCCTTAATGAATGAAAATACATTCTTTTGAATGAGGAAGATTGCAGAATAAATGAGGTCATTAAAACTGTCTTGTAAACTATTTGAACATAAAAATGACATTTGAAAATGTGTTTTCAAGTTCACTATTAAACCCTACATTTCCTCATGGCATTAGTTAAATCACTGATGATTTTTGCTTTCAGAATTTAGTACATTAAGACTTTAAAATCATTGCATCTTCTGAGTATATTAAAAGTTTAAGTCCTAATGTTATTTCATGCTACTGAAATTCAGACATTCATGAATTTCAATCAATATTTTGTAGACTACAAATAAAAAAAAAGATTAAGTGGAAAGTAAAAATTTAGTACACAGCATTTAACGCATTAAAAAACTTGAAAAGTGAAGTATGTATGAAAAGTGAAGGGCGATTCTATGATCTCATACATGTGTTATATATTCAAATTTCATAAGTATGACTTTAGACAATTCTATTTTAAATAGGATAAAATCCTTTAAATAGCATAGGAAAAATATCTGCTTTGGCGTTATTTTCAAAAATTATTCCTTTGTTTTTTTAGAGGTTTTGCATCCTGCCTTTGCTTTATGTCTTCTGATCATATTTTCCAAATTATAAAATGTTGTTTTCATGAACATGGAATGTAATTTTTTGCTAGTAGACACAGAAAAAAATTCAGTACGCAAACGTTAGATGTATGTTAGTAGGGCATGTTATTTGTATGAAAATTATAGAACATTTATTTAAAGTTTAATTTAATTTAAATTTAAGAATTATGTATTTATATATATATATATATATATATATATGTGTGTGTGTGTGTGTGTAGTTATGTTCAGTATATATAATCTTATACTTATTAAGACTCTGCAAATTTTTAAAGATATAAATGCAACGAAATTTACGCAAGAATTAGTTACATGTTGCGGTTCAGTACAACTATCAAATATTAATTAATCGTTCATATTTAAATATGTTTGTAAATTGGAATTTCGTTAAAAATACATTAGTTTAAAGATATATCAATATTAAAATAGAAATTCAACGTACAAACACACATTGCTTGTGAAAAAATTATTGCTTAAAAAGTGAGTGTAGTTCATATATTTTTTTTTTGGCATAAAATAAGGTCATTTTTTCTTGTCAAAAACGTCTCAGTTAATTCAGTGTATAAGAAATTCTATTGTTTTTAACTTTTTCTCTAATCACTCTCAAGCATTCACTTTTTTGGTGCATAAATTATTTAATTACATGGAAAAAATTTACATAGTTCTGGTTTGAAAACTTTAGCGTTTATTATCGTAGCACTTTAAAAACAACATGGGAGCTTGACTAATGGCGAACCTCGTAGTTTTAAAACACCGTCAAGCAACAATTTGGACATATGCCTAGAAAAAGTCTTAATTTGATAAAATTTACCATACAGTTGTTCTTGTTCATGTTCTCACTAAGAAATAAGATAAAAATCGATACCTTCAAAGATAAATTGCAATTTGAATTAGTCCTATTTATTCCACGCCTTGATGATAGAAAACAAAATGACTCCAAAAGATATGAAATACGTATAGTGTTAGTATCTCTCGTGATACAACCTTGTTAGACCTTTATTTAATGCAATCTGGCTTTAGCACGATTTGAGGTTATTTTGTTTTTTCTCGCAAAAGTGTGGGCTAAAATAGAATTTCATCTGAATCAAAAATTAAAAAAAATTTAAGAAATTGCATGCATAAATAACTTTTATATCAACAAAATATGGTACTTTCAAGTTAAATATATCGCATATTTTCAATGCTAATTTAGTATTGTAAAAAAAATTTTGATTTGTTTTATAAGAATATTGCTATATATAGAATTTGAGATATTTTTCAATAACAAAATACTTACATTGGTCTTATTAGCAGTATTCAATTTTTTTATGAGAATCTACTTAGTAAATCATTAAATATTATGATCCATCAACTAAAGATTTATATGCAGTCATGGTATGTGATCTTGTTCACACAAACTTTATGAAAACGCTATTTTAATAAAGTTATTTCAAATAATATTTATTTGCGAAAAATATATTTCAATTCGCAACTTTGAGAATTGACGAAAAGCTTTTCTAAGCCTGTCTTTCAGATTTTTAGGTAGTTTGTTCTATATTTAAATAAAAATAAAAAGAAATTAAGAAATAAATTTTTTTTATCAGTTTGAATAAAAATAACTTAAATACTGTTGGGCTAAACACCATATTTCC
The DNA here is from genome assembly GCA_019974015.1 of Nephila pilipes. NCBI lineage: Eukaryota > Metazoa > Arthropoda > Arachnida > Araneae > Nephilidae > Nephila > Nephila pilipes. The sequence goes on along the minus strand of BMAW01100833.1, from coordinate 34,404 downwards.
GATACAATAAAAAAACATGAACACCATGTATCTGCCGTAGCCTAATGTGCATGATCGCATATTCGCCGCCGGCGTTGTTTTCGTTGAGTCGTGGTTTCAAGCCCTGAGACCAATGAACACCTACAGTGTAGCAGAACTGATGCACGTTAATTCTGGACAAGATCCCTAGTTCTCCATTTAGCTCTTGCATTGCTTTTCAGTGCTATGTTAGTAAAAAAATCCAAATAATCAAAACTTAAACACCGCTTATATTCCAATGTTTCATTATCATTTATTATAACAATGACGCAACACATTGCCAAATATATCCCATGCGACAATTGATCTAATTATTAGGAGAAAAAAAAAGGTGCCACCAAATGGAAATATCAGTATCACTAATATCAGAAAAATAATTAAATACTGGTGTGGTAAAAATAAGGGGTGTAGGATGCAGTTGACTTCACTAGCTAATTTTGATTCAAAATTGCGAGGCATATTGCCTTTGATTAGTAGATGTTTGGGACTAGAAAAATACTATTCGAGACATCCAGTACAACATCTAATAAATTTGAATCTTGTGAGTACGCCAGCATGTATTTAAAGAAGGTAGAGTGCGCTGTGAAAAGTTTCTTTAATGGTATATTTATGATAAATGTAATTTACTCATCTTATTTGAACTTACATAGAATATATATTTCAGGAAAATCTTTCATTTTGAAGCAAGCAATTATTTCAATTGTTTTCAAAATATGAAAGCGTTTTAAATTTCCACCTACTTAAACAATTTTAATATTATAAATGAATTTTAAAATATTTAACAAGATTAAGTGCATAAGCTTATTTATTTATAATTTTAATTTTATTTTTCAATCAAACAGAATGAAAAAGAATAAAAAATCAGTGATATATAATTTTGTATATTTTTTAAAAAAAATATATAATGAATAAAAATCAAGATTAGAAAATCGTTCTGAAAAGTAGTTTGAAGATTTGTAGGTCAATTAAATGACTTATGCACAATGTTAAAGAAAATTTGAATCATTTTCTAAATAATGTAGTTATATAGAGAGAGCTATGAATTATTTACATATATTTAGAAAAAAAAATACAATTAAAATAAATTAATATTTTCTTAAGATTTGTCATTTTTAAGGTACTGTATCCCCTGGAAAGGTTGAGCATTTCGCGGATGTGGGGATTGGCTGTTCACAATTATATACTCAAGAAATGCCAAACACTTGGCAAATAATAAGACAAGAAGGAAACATATAAGAAAAAATGTGTTTTCTTATGAAAAGCCCCAAAACAATATCTCTTGAATGCATTAGATTTAAGTTCTTTAAAATTAAAATTGAAGTATGAATAATGATATTTTTAAAATTTTATATAAAATGAATTTAAAAGAAATTTTGCGAATATCATACCTTATAAAATGTTAGTTTTTGAAATCCTTACAATTCATTGCAGTTTAATTTATTCTATTTACATTTGAAAAAAATATTTCACATTGGTTAGAATCAAAACGACGTTTATTTATTCAACAAATGGGCAAATCCCAGGAATATTGAATACTGAACAATTCATTGTATGGAAAGGTGGATTACAATTTAGTTGACATACTTGAATGAGACGCCTGGCATCTAATATGTCCAAGTCTTTCCCATTTGGGAACATTTCTCATTCATGAATGCAAATTATTCTCCAGGAAGTGACTGTTACAGTATTACAAACTCTCACAAATGGTGTTTCAAATGTCCAATGGAGTCATTGTAAGTGACAAGACGCCTGTGGATTGTCAGGAAATCTTATGTGATGTATTGGCCAGTAAAATTACAATTGGCAATAAATTATTCAATAGTTGTTAAGAAACATTTTATTTACATTTAAATAATTTAAATTTTTTATTACATTTAAAATAATTTAAATTTCTTCATTCATAAGTGTAACATTTAAACAGGTTAATTATAAATTCATTTTCTAAACTAATAGAATTCGCCCATTATGTCGAACTTCTGAAAAGCTGGGGGACAAATTGTAAATAAATTTGGTATAAAAATTGTTTATAACAGAGAAAAATGTGTACCATCCAAAATTCATTTTATATACACATGAATATCAATAAACTTAATAATGCAGCGATATACAAAATAAACATTGTGAAATAGAACTAAAATTAGGATTAATATGGGGTACCATTTCCTTTCACTGACATACAGGTCACACAGAATGGCGGCATAATGGACAGGAGAATGTTAACCTTTTGAAGACGGGCAGTCGCATTCGCGACAAAAAGGAACAGTAACTTAAAGGACGGGGTTGGTCGTGAAATCAACCACGAATTTCCTTCCTTTCATAACAGCTTTCTGAACGCGGTAGAGCTCGTTAATGCCAATCACTTTACCATCCTTTTTTTGTATTCGGCGGTGTAACGTCTGTGGCATATCCACTTTCCTCGGCCTTCTTCAATGTTTGTTGGTCGAGCTACCAACTTTGACACTCCTGCATCTGGACTGCCCGAGCGACACCTGATCCCCGAGATGTCAGCAGAAGGGTGATCGGGGCTATTTCGGCAGCTTGTGAAGATTGGGGGAATTCGCCGACAAAAAACCGTTGGAGGTCGATGGCCCTAAAAGAGCGGCAGTCCCTGCTTGGTTCCCGGTCCAGATGGACGTCTTGGTATCTCCTGTCACATAATTTTGTATAATCGCTGTACATAGTCACATTAAATATTTTAAACTTAAATATCAGAATTTACCTATTTGTCTGAAAAACAATAAATAATCTTCAAACGGTACAGCGGTTAAATAATGGTGGCAGCAGCTGGGATTCTGTAACAGGAGTGTTGTGTGTGGGAACTGCGAGTAGGGCTCAACCCATCTACGAAGGACCCAGAACCGAAGAAACTTTTTTTTCTTCGCATCTTCTTTTCCTCTGCGTGGAAGAAAAAAAAAGTGGCTCGCCAAGAGCAAAGGAGTAAAAGGAGATTATCTCGAGTTGCGGAAAAAGCACCCGGAGGCGTGACTCGGCTCGCCAGGAGCAAAGGAGTCCAGGAGATTATTCGTATTATTTGGATGTGGGAATAAACATCCGGAGGAGCGACTCACCCGGAGTCGGAAAAAAGTGATTCATCATAGTAGCATCACTAAATAGTGTGACCCGCCAGGCGTCTATTATTAATACATCAAGTCGCAAGAGTACTTCAAAAGGGGTGAGTACTTTTATATTTCTTGAGTTGTATTTACAATTTAAGTGGAGAATTTGGTTTAAAATTCTGAGACAATTTTTTATGATACTCTAGTGTTTATTCTTGTATGGGAACATTTTTTTGTGTGTTGTTTCTAGAGAATAGAAAATTGTTGGTAGTATTTGTACTTGATACATATATATACTGTTATTGTTTTTTTAAAAAAAATGGCTTTTTTCGGAAAAGGGAAAAAGCAAGATATGCTAAGTATCGCAAAAGAATTAGGGATAAATGTAACGTCAGAAATGACAATTTTGCAAATAAAAGTGGCTATCACTGATTGTGAAGGATATGATGAGGAATTCGTAAAAAACATGTTTGAGACTATCATTGCAAATAGAAAAGCGGAAGAGGATTCACTCAAAGCGGAAAAATTAAGATTGGAGGAATGGGAAAAAGCGGAAAAACTAAGATTGGAGGAATGGGAAAAAGCGGAAAAATTAAGGTTAGAAGGATTAGAAAGGGAACAAAGATTACAATTAGCTGAACATGAATTAAAAGAAAGGGAACTCCAAATGAAGTATGAACTAGAAAAATTAAGATTAGAAAAATTAATAATTGAAAACAATAGAAGAAAACAAAGAAAATCCAAGAGTACTATGAAAAACGATTTCAGCCTCAGCAGGAAAAGTTTGAATCTGAATTGAAAGAAAGGGACGAGAAGTTTACCGAAATTCAGAAGGAGAATGAAAAATTAACCGAAGCTATAGAGTTACAGGATACCAGTATTGAAGAAAAAGCAATGAAAATTGTTGATGAAAGACAACTTCAGTCTCAACAGGAAAAGTTTGATTCTGAACCGAAGAATAAAGAACAGAAATTATCTAGAATCCAGGAACATAATGAAAAGTTAACGCAAACCATACGGGAGCAAAATGTCGTTAACAGAGGAAAAGAAGAAGCGTTATTAGCACCAGCGATGCTACCGAATGATAAAGAAAAAGTGCGAAGAGAAGTGCAACGGAAAATACAGACAGGAAATAAAGAGAACAGAAAAAGAAGACAGCTAGATGAACCAGATGAGGAGAAAGATCTTGTAAACGAATACACGTTCAAGTTAATTAATAGATTAAAACGATGTCAAGATGTGGCTGTAACTAAAATGGAGGAGATGCAAGTTAAGAAAAAAATATGGTACGATAAAAAGACCGTAAAGCGCGAATTCAAAGATGGAGAATTAGTTTTTGTTTTGGCAACCTATAGACCAAATAAATTAGCAGAACAGTGGATAGGTCCGGGAATAATCTTAAGTAAAATTTCGGAAATTAATTACTTAGTAGAAATTCCTGTAAGTCGAAAAAAATTCCCAATTTATCATATCAACATGCTAAAACTATATTATAAAAAACCGGAATATGAAAATGAAATGATTAGCAATAAACCCGTTAGATGGAAACCATCGAAATGTAAATGGGCTCAAAATTCTGTTACATACTTAAGCCATAAAGTAGGCGAGGGACTCAGGTCTCCCTCTCAGGTCAAAGTTCAAAGCGTCATAGATTTTCCCACCCCGAAAACCAAAACGGACATCAGGGCATTCCTGGGGTTAGTAGCAGTTCCGTTGACTAATGCTTTAAAGGGGAAGGCAAAGAAAGGGGAAATCGTTCGGACAACTGAATGTGAAAATGCATTTCAAGAACTAAAAAAGAAATTGGTAAACAAACCTGTCTTATACGTGCCAAATTTTGAAAGGGAATTTATTGTACAAACTGACGCTTCATATGTTGGAATGGGAATAATTTTGACACAGTTAAATGACAATGAAGAACATCCAATAATTTATTTAAGAAAAAAAATTTCGGATGTTGAGAAACGCTATAGTACAACTGAAAAAGAATGTGCTAGTATTATTTTCGCTATTAAGAAATTACATTATTATTTAGATGGGAATAAATTTTTAGTTATGACCGATCATAATCCGTTAGTTTGGTTAAATAAAAACACCAGTACAAACCCTAGATTAATGAGATGGGCTTTGGCATTACAACCATATAATTTCAAAATTGTACTCGTTCAGGTAAAAGCCACAAAAATGCAGATAGTCTCAGCAGATCTATTTTAGAGGAATAGAATTTATTGATCCTTATAGAGTAGTGAAAAATATGAGTGTGCTAAAAAAAATAAATTATGTATTAGATTTATCTCTTTGATATGTGGTTTCAGTGCATGTTAGTTTAATCGGAAGTGTTGCTTAATATACATATGTATGTGCGTTTGTCTTTGCTTTGAAGAAATTTTATTAGGGTAATGAATTGTGTATTTAGTGTTATTTTATATGAACATTTTTCTAGATTAATGGATTTGTGAATTTAAAAGAAAAATATACATGTAGCATTTTAAAAAGGTGTTAAGAAGTAGTATTGTGAACTAAAGTGTTTTGATATTTTTTTTTTTTTAGTATTTTGGTATATCAGAGAAATTAATTTTGTAAACTGTAAGATAACTAAGGATTAATGAAGTCTTAAAGAAGTAAATAAATCTGTGTGTGTTCGAATCTGATTTTTGATATATGTTATTCTCTCGAAGGTTTAAAAAAAAATAATAAGAGTGAAAGAGCTACTTAAAATGGATATTTGGGCTTACAAAGGTAACCCATTAGAAAGGTTGAAATGAATATGTTTGGTTAACTTTTTGATTAGAATAAGCATGGTTGGATTAGTTCCATGTGAATTATTGTATTTGAAATATCGAAATGAACTGTTTGTTAGAATTTTTCATTTAATATGCATATCTGGCATTATATGTGTTTTAATGTGCTTTTATTGTTATTATTGATATTTGGAATCATATCTTTTTTTAATTATCATCCAATATAATGTGTTAATTTCTTATTGTTGATGTTTGTAAGTTCCCTAGCAAGAACACTCACTTATTAAAGCTAATTATTCAAATTTTTGAGTTTCAAATTTAATCAAAATTTTTGAGTTTAATGTTGTTACAACTCAGGAGATATTGTAGTACTTGTGTGTGAAATAATATGAATCTTCTAAGTGTCATCTTATCTTTGGGCGGATTCCTTCATAACATTTTAAGAACATTAACTTTTCTCCAGAGAAAAGTTTTTCGAAGGGGGGAGGAAGCTGTAACGTCTGTGGCATATCCACTTTCCTCGGCCTTCTTCAATGTTTGTTGGTCGAGCTACCAACTTTGACACTCCTGCATCTGGACTGCCCGAGTGACAACTGATCCCCGAGATGTCAGCAGAAGGGTGATCGGGGCTATTTCGGCAGCTTGTGAAGATTGGGGGAATTCGCCGACGAGAAACCGTTGGAGGTCGATGGCCCTAAAAGAGCGGCAGTCCCTGCTTGGTTCCCAGTCCAGACGGACGTCTTGGTATCTCCTGTCACATATTTTTGTATAATCGCTGTACATAGTCACATTAAATATTTTAAACTTAAATATCAGAATTTACCTATTTGTCTGATTAACAATAAATAATCTTCAAACGGTACAGCGGGTTTAGTGATAGACTGCGTTTGTGCACGTTTATCGAAAAATCCCTTTTCCCCCCCTTTTTCTCCCAGTCTGAATGAGCAAAACGAATCATTTCTTACATCGTCAGTTTTACAAGAGTCGTTTCTCTCTCTTTCAATTATTCTAAATTTATTTTGTATCAACTTGGGTTTTAAAATGCCAAAACGCAAAAGAGGGCTAACCACGGAAGAAATTCAAAAACTCTTAATTTATTTGGAAGACGAAATTTTTTATGATTCTGATTCTGATTGCGAATTAGAAAATGATCAGAATTTGGACCAATCTTTTCTTTTGAACCCTATTTCTGCAGATGTTTTTCACACAAATCGGATGAAATTGTCTGGGACAACCCTCCATGAATTCTAAAGCAAAAATCTTGAAATTTAACGGATTGAATAAGTTGAAAGGAGCCGCTGAACTGTGTGTCACGGAAGTTATATTTTAAAGTTATTTACAAAAATTCTATTGGGAAAAAAATTACGGTCGAGACAAATATATATGCAGATCATACGTTATAAACTGCAACGTCTTCGAGTTCAAAAAAGCGTAACCCTAGTTGGGTTGAAACAAATGAATTGGAAATACTTAAATTCCTCGCTTTAACCCTTTTAATGGGGCATATAGAAAAAGACAGTCTGAAAGAATATTAGTCGACGGATCCAGTATTGGAGACACCCTTTTTTAGAACTGTGATGCTGAGGGACAGAATCTTAAGTTTACTTCGTATTCTAAGAAAGAAAATTAAAATAATACTCTGGAACTATGAAAGTCTGTACATATATTTTAAAAGTTCTAAAATTTAAATAAGGGTACATATTTTTTTAGATGCTCGTCCTTTTAGGGAACTGTTTTTCCATAAGTTTGCATGAATATGTAATTAAAAAATGGTAGAAATATATTTTAAAATAGCATTCAACTCATTCTTGTTCGATACATTCTTTTCATTACAGCGATGGGAAATAACTTTTTTTTCTTAAGTGTTAAATGCAAACATAAAACACTATAACCACACACACACAAGGGAAAAAAAGAATATTTTAAGTTATACTCATATAGCAGTACTTGAAAATGGAAAATAATTTTTTTTGTAACAAAAACAAAACATGCATTGAATAAAGTGAGTGTTAGAAAATATAACACACACATACTATGCTCCATTGAATGAATACTGAATTTATTCGAATTCTTAAAATTAATTTTTAAAAAAAAAACTTTAAGAAAAATGGCCTATTATGCTGTAGTTTATTTGTACCAATAATTCTAAAAAATGGACGAATATAGTTTGTTTTTCGACACTTGTATTTCCCTTATTTGCATTCCCTTATTTCTCTTACTTGTATTTCCCTTATTATATTTATGATATGCTTGAAATTAGTTTTTTATTGATGTTCAATTCGTTATATACTAATGCAAGAACTTGTGGAGATAAATTGGGGAAAAAAATAGAACAGAAACTATCAATAACTACATTTTCCCCTTGTTTTTCTCTTCAAAAAAAACATTTCTTTAAAAAACTAGTTTTTATAAGTTGAATTGAATTTTTCAACTAAAAAAATACAATATTATAAATACAATATGTAGTAAGAGAAAAAAAATTTGTATGTACTTTCGTTGATTTTTTTAATTCTAAAATTCTGCCTAGTGAGTTGTATTTCTTAACTTTATCATAAGAGAAGGTTCTATTAAATAAAACATTCTACTTCTTTTTAAAAGAAAAATTTTGAAAAATAAAACCGATAATTGTCATACTTGGTTGTTGGAAAACTGCTGTGGAAAAATTCGCATTTTCTTTTTTTTTTCCCCCTTTCTAACATTAGATAGTTGAAACTCATACGACAGATAAAGTGTCAATAAATATTTAGTGTCGAACCATTCTAAGCCTGTCTATATGAATCTTTAAATTTTTGAAGGCACAATGGTGTGCTTAAGGGTTAGCTTTCCGAGAAAGTACTGAGTGCTATCTTAAACCTTATACATCAAACGGAAACGAGATAATTGGTTTCAGGGGCACTATTCTTTCGCAAATGTCGCATTCATTCTACACTTCCGTATGCTAATAATTCATTTCCGATTTTATTGACATTATATGTCGGCATTTTCTTTCTTACAAAGTCGCCGTGAATGTCCGGATTATACATCTACTAAACCTCAAGTTCTTAAATATATGTTTGGGACAAATTTTTATTGAAAGCATTTTTCACTAGCATCTTGCCAGGAAAACTTATCTAATTTGATTAAAAGCTATCTTTGGTAAACAATGAATCGAGAAACACGTTTCGGAAATCATTTTCATTGAAAATGTAGCAGCTTAAAAGATTGATTTTGATAAAAAATATCAGAATTCTCAAATTTAGCTCGAAAACAATTTTTGCTTTGTTCGAAACGGAAAAGATAAAAATATTTTTTGAAATATCAAACACGGCAAAAATTGTTTTTACTTTTTCTTTAATCTATAATATTTTTGTTTCCAGGTCACTATACCTATTTATTTTATTAGATAAATTATAGCATTTTTTATGGAAATAATTATAATAAGAGGACTTTAGGAAGGTTTTCTCCCCGATCCTCAATAGTTTTAGTTTCTCCTCTAACAGTATTACACTTCGTAATGAAAGAAATGTTACCCTACAAACTGAATTGTTAATCATATTTTCTTTCTTTATTTACTTTGATTATTACTATTTTCATTTTTTTTATCACTCAAAAATCTGAGCATTACTCTTTTAATTTTTGGTGCATTAGATGGAAAAATATCGCTTAAATTCTGTGAGTAATACTCAGATTTTTGAGTATTACTCTCTTTCATACATAATTTCAATAACATGCTAATAATATACCTGTCAAAAAGCGCAACTGATTTTTTTTTAAAAATATAATATTTATTGACTTTTAGCCAGTCGATGTTTATAAATAATATTTAAACTTAAATTTTTTTTAATATACATTTGCTCTTCATTAGCATATAATGTGAATGTCCTTTCACGGATATTTATTTCGAATTTCAGAGAATTAAACAATATTAAAACAATTGATCGTTGATTTGGTGGCCGTGGTACTCTAGTAGTAACGGTCACAAACCCGCGGCAGGCAGTTTTCGTCGAATTGCGGGTTCGAGCCTTGATGCCACTAAAGATCCGCCGTGTATTTGAGATTGATGCACGTAAAATCTGTCGAGGTTCAAAGTCCTCCAGTTGGCGTGGAGTGGAAGTTAGGAGAGGGAGGTGCCAGTTCAAGTGTCCTCCTCATCATATAACCGAGATTCAAAATTATAAGGTTTGCAGCCAACAGTTTAAGGGTTGCTTTTAGTACGACGTTAATAAAACTAATCAATCAATCGTCGTTGATATGAGAAAATCAAAATTTAATTGAGAACATTTCATATTGATATATTCTCCATATTTTTCTTTTCTTTTCAATTAATCATTTTGATTATAAAGAATAATGTTTATTTAAATTTTCTAACGGTTATAATATTATATATTTCTTGAAGAACTTCAACCGTTATTTCAAACTAAACATTTCAGTATATGTTTCATGGATGGCTTTGATACATATAAAATAAATTTATAATGTTTACAAATTTTTAATGTATTTACTAAAGATTAAATTTAATGTATTTACTAAAGATAAAATTAAAATATGTTATCGTGCTACATACTTTTAAGCATGCTTTTGAATATTTGATCTTTGAATAAAACGAAATAAACATTTATTTTTTAATGTAGTATTTTATAATAAGCTTAGAGTAAGAGTTTCAAGCAAAAAAATATTGCTGGAATAGTTAAAATGTTTCTTCATGACTAAAACCTATAAATATCAATACAATAATACAGAAATTATTAAACTCGATAAAAGTTGAAACAATACAAAGTTTTTTTTTTTTTTTTTCCTTTGCTGATTTTTTTCTGTTATTAATACAAAAGTCATTTATAATATAGATATATATATTTAGCTGGAAATATTAAACAAAATTTTAATAAATTGAGAATTTTCGTTAATTGTTCAAAATAATTACTAATTTATTCAGATTTTAGATGCTAAAAACATAATTTCACTTCCTAAATAATCAGAGGAGAATTTTTTTGTGTATAAATAAATAATTCATAAAAATAGATAATTCATAATATTTATGTATTAAAATTTGAAATGGTATGTAATATAATTTGATAATTATATCATATAACGGTGCTGTCTTCACTGCTGCTATAAATATTGTTAAATAAAATAATTATACTAGATCTTTCCGGATTATTGTACATGAATAGAATAATGTACTTCTTGAAAATTCTAATTGTGATACTAAGAATAATACAAGGAAATTGTAAGAAAAAAACATTCCTTCAGTTTTCAGAACATCTTTCCCAAAGTTTCTTGAATTGGAAACGACAAATAATGTCAAAGCGGCTTTCAGACAGGGAGACTCATTGGTTGTTAGGGACTTCCTGGAACTAAAACATCCCCACTGCCCAGCAGGTGAAAAACACTCAATTTGGTCCTTTTGTCAGACGATACTTAGAAATGTTAATCATTGTCGAGAAAGGGGGTAAGCAATGTAGTAAGAACTTCCATCCTTATGAGGACTTCCTTCTCAAAAGTGTCCGTCCTCAAAAGGTTAAGGAATACCTGTGGCAGTCGATCTTACTCTTGAAGCAAGGCAGGTTTTAATTACAAAATAGCTTTGGTTGTGGATAGTGATATGCAATTGCTTTTTAAGAGCATCCTAGACATATTCTATAAGTGTTTTTTGATAATATGACTGGCCAATCCACGTAGCGAATATCCTCACTTTCCATATAAACGCCGTGTAGATGCTCCCTAAGTGTATGAGAGTTGCCGTCCATTAACAGGAATCTTAGACCAACTGATCTATGAAAGGTTGAGCAGCGTGTATAAAAATCTACTCACCATACCTAATATCAATCAGAGAGCCTTTATCAAAAATAAGTGGGGGTGGGTAGCCATCCAACATAATTGCTCTAACAATTATACTTCAAACAATACACTGGTCCTTTTCCCCGATAAAGGAAGGATAGTATCGTACCCCATTCTCTAATTACAAGCAGGTAACCCGAGAACCAGTATCAAGACTGAATCTGTATCCATCTGTAAGATACGTGGTTTTCACTGAAGTCTGATCCAAAATGCATGTTGTCTGCACCTGCCAGAAAGTGCTCTCTCTTATATGCTGCAGTGAGCGAGATGCAACAATGGCTATTCTGATACACACACTCTTTACCAAATCAAGCCCGTGCGCAATAGCAAACCATGAAACTGGTATTAAACTGGAAGCATACAGCTCGTGTGAAAGTAATGATACTTTATCAATCCTGTATCGCCGTTCTGGAAGTTCCAAATAACAATTGTTATCCATCAATGTGGATCTTGGTCAAACTTGTCCAGGTCTTCTTGATATTGATCTACTGTCCTGAAACTATTTCTGCAACTTTCAGATTATTCTATGCATTAAAATATGCTCAGTAGCCACCTGCATTTGTAATTAGCCTATCTCCAATCTACCGACAATTCTTCAATTTTTTTTTTCTATCATCCATACGTTTGATGTGCCTCATTTTACCTTTTACCTGTTATTTGTCATAAGATTTACTCAACTATTGCTGGAAATACAGCAAGCACCGTGGAGAAGTACAAACAAACAAATCGCCTAAAGCCGTTCGCATGCTTACGTACTCTCCTCAGGCACAGCTTCTCAGATACGCATTAGTACGCTTACGTATTAGACTGATTATTTGCGTAATTCCTCAGCGGCATTATTAGTACCTAAGGTGTAATGTCACTTGTAAAATTAGACATATTTTTAAAAAAATCTATTGATTTTTTAACGGGTGTACGTTATTCTTTTTTTTTTCTGTTCATAACAATTTGATAAACTTAAAAAAGAATAAATAATTGCAGCGCAGGAAAAATTTTCAGTAACTCATTTTGCAAAAAAAAGATTAAAATTACTTGAAGTATATATTAAAAATATTACAAGTCATATGATATAATTCTTTTTAAAAATAATTGTTGAATGTATAAGTACATTCTTATAATGAACTAATGACAAAAAAATGTTGTTTCACTTAATCAGTTTAGACCAAACAGTTGATTAATGTGAAAAACAAAGAAAAGAGGATTATATTTTTCAAGATAATCTCTCTTACATATACAAGATATGTAAGAGAGTAAATACCTCTTATATATACAAGATATTCATAATTTTAACTAAGATTAAAAATTTTAACAGGCGAGTAAAACTTGTGTTTTGAAAATTAATAATAAAAACTGAATTTCAAACATTAAAGTAATAATTCAAGATGCATTGAATTTCCTTTAATGTTGAGTATTGGAGCTTTTTTCTTCAATAACTTCCGAATCCGTAAGAGACAAAATATCCCTGTAAGTGAACAAAATATCAGTGAGTTGCAAGCAAATCCTATCTGCTATATTGGCATTAAAGTTACAATTGATATTCAATTGTTCAGTCATTGTAGAAAAATGTTTTTTTTTATTAAGATCATTAACATAATTTATTTATGTTCGTTCCGTCTTGTGATGTTTAAAAACAGAAAGAGAGACACTTTAATTATGTATTTTAAAATTACTTAGAAAATATGAGATTCACACGCACTGTGTGTAAATTTCGTGAGGGTTTTTCTTTTTCACTCATCGTGCATAAAAATTATTTTGTCTCTTCATTCTTCTTTTTTCTGCAAACACACGGGACCAAAAATTCGATATAAAAATCAACGTTTTTAAAAACAATGTTTTTATATGGTGGCAAAGTTTATTAAAGAAAATTATTGAAATATTAGTTAAAACTGTTAGTTATTTTTAACTTTAAAATTTACTTAAAAAGAGACATCTGTGAGTGTATTAAAAAATTCATAATACTCATAAAATCAAAACATGCATTTGAAAGTTTGCAAGTCATTCTATTAAAAAAAAATGGGAACCAGAATTCAGAAAAAATTATTGTAATAAGACACGGCGCCAAATATTGGAATCTTTCTTTCTAGCCAATGATTACTGACTAAAAGTCAGCAACCCTTACTATCTCGGAGATAGTAAAGGGGAGATAGTATCTCCCCTTTGTGAGTATAAAGGTTTTACGATACCTCATGTGGCGTGGGGAGTGCCCGGTGTTCCCAGAGGGGGAAAGAAATTTTTTCCTCAATCCTAAAAGCGCCGAGAGGAAAGAATATTTTGACTTATTAAAACTATTGAAATATTAGTTAAGACTTGTCGCAAACGTCTAAATATTGCATTGTTAGGCGAGTACGAACGATTCCCAAAATTTCAAAGCTCTAGCTTGATGGGAATTTGGTTAAATTAACGATGGAAAATTTGATGACACACACACACACTCACACACCAAGTGAAATTCAGAAAAACGTTTTAATAACCTAACATGTGCAAAAAATAGCTTGAAAAGAATCGAAATAATTATCTACAAAGGCTTTAAAATATCCAAAAAATACCAATATATATATATATATATATATATATATATATATATATATATATATATATATATATATATATGACTTGAAATAAAGAACAAATTAGTATCAGATGTGTTTGTGTTTGTTTTAATTTTTTGGATGTTGTGCAAATTTGTTTCCCTTTTTTTGTATTACTGTATGCAATATTAATACAGGTGAAAATTTATCTTTGTAAAATCTTGATTTTTCTTTTATGGTTAAAATATTTTACTTTTGATTTTTTGGTTTGTAAAGATATATTTTTTATTTTTATGTTCTTTGTTTTTTCCTTTCAACTATGACATTTAAATTTTCAGATTTTTCTTAAATTTATTTTTTGGTGTTAAACCCAATTTTTAAGAATATATTTTTTTGAAAGAAATAGTTAGGCCTATAATTCTAAAATAACACACCTGAACAGTATGAAGCCTTTTACAACATTCAATGCATTGTTCTCTATTATTGTACTTTAGAAAAAATTAAGGTTTTTTTTTTTCTTTTTTTTAATTTTTCAAAACTTTTTCACATTTTTCTAATTTTTGACATTTTGTTTATTTTTCTATTTTTCTGATTAATATATGAACACAGCTGGCCATTACGGAATGTACCTATCAAAAAACCACCATTCGTAAAAATTTTGAAATGTTTCAATATTACTTTTCATTAAAGCTAACATATTTACTATTTCGAAAGTGGTCTGCATTTGCTTCTAGGGTAATTTGTTAAGGCATTAACATAATAATAATTATTATTTTTTAAGAAACGTCAGTATCTTTATTTGCATTTTCCGGAAAACTGCGATTTTAATTTTTTTACAATGAAAAAAAATCTAATTCCATAAAAAGTATTTCATAGATACAAATGGAATTTATCCGCAATATTCCAATCATCTCTAGGCCTGTTGTGAGCTCAAACATAGCTCTTAAGTATAAAACTATTTTTATACATATGAGATAATTTTATTTAAAAAAGTGAAATATTTTATTTTTTTTGTAAATTCATATTGTGTTTATAAGTTTTGGTATAACTCAGTTAGTTCAAAAGATAATTGTATTTTTCTACTTCCCAACACAAATATATCTTTATTAAATATATTATTGAAACAAAAAGTGAAATATATTAATTAGAATTTGTAATAAGAACTTTAGCATAAATATCAATTTTTATTACACTTCAAACACATATGGCCACCATATGAAAAATTAAAAAAGTTCATTAAAATGACTTTTGAATTTACAATTTATGAACCTTTGAAACTAAATATATGAAATTATCACAATTTCTTTTTTCTTTTGAAAGAAAATGCTCCGAAGGTAGGCACATACCTTAAAATTGCAACACCAAGAAGGAAATCAAATACAAAAATTCTATTTAATGTACGTAAAGGATATAACATGAAGATAAAATGGTTAATTTTTAATATATAAATGTTTAATGATACAGCCGGATGACGATAGTTCGTAACTTTACTATAGCTAAATTTTGATGAGATTGAAAATAATCTTTTTTTTCATATGATTTCAGGACTCTCTTTTTGGATAAGACAGTAATATTTCCTTTCTTTCTATTTTATATATTGTATGCTAAATATCCTATGGTATTCCAATTTAATAGAAAACTATATTATAATGAGAAAATTAGAAATATAAAATAGAACTAAGTCAAGTTTGGATGGCGCATCTAAAAATAAACATAAAAATAGCGCAGAAGGAATTTAGGAATCATTTACGAAACCAGATCTAAAAGAAATAAATCAACAAAGGAGATTCGAGAATGGAAACATTAAGAAACATCAGTAATAGAAGTGAGTTAGGATCGAAACCATCGCTAACCTTAGTAGAGCCAGAACAACGAAGAAAAAAGTGAAAAGAAATGAACAGAATCCTAGTGAGTATAGAGTATCTTAAAGGAGTCCCAAAAATTTAAGAAAAAATATCTGAATTGGATATTGAATCGCTATTCAATATTCAAGACAAAGTATCGAAAATGAAAAAAAAAAAAATACAAGAAACTGAGAGAAAAGGGGAAATTCCAACTTTTACGGTCTCAGGCAAGTGGAAGTGGTGCAAAATCACCAGTTCCTTGAAAGTAAAGAGGTATGTTGACTGAAGTTTAGAGACGTATCTTGAAAGATCTTTCAAGATACGTCTTTGAGACGCATCATTTGAAAGTTAAGAGCTGAAAGGATCAATAATTTTAATACTTTTTATTTATATTTTAGATATGAATATTTTGGTTTGATTTAAGCGAACATTAATATCAAAAAATATCTAAAAATTTAAAAAATTTAACCCAACTTTCATATCAATTCATATAAAAAAATATATAAATGTTTCAGTTGGTTTTCTTTCCTTTTCTCAGGAAAGTTAAGTGTTTGAATTTGCACATTTTTTGCATGTGATTATATTCAATATCTCGCGTTCAATGAGATTACCTGCATGTTCAATTACTTTTTATTGGTAAAATTTAAAGAGTTATATAGGTTTTTTTATTCAAATGTGTGATTACCGTATTAATAAAAATAGAGTCTTAAAATTATAAGCTTAACGCAGGAAATTCATATCGATGGTGAAATTCATATTTTCTCACAATTAATAACAATACTATAACTCGTGATTTAGTAAACATGGACCCCACGATTCAACGATTATAATTGAAATTGCTAGCGACTCAAAAATGTTTAAGAAATTAATACAACTGTTTTTGAGTATATAACCCCTGGAAAAATTAAAATAATGGAGAGTAAATAAAAAAAAAATTAATAAAAAGAATATTTGCGTTTAAGATTTTTTTTTTTTTTGCTTGTCTTTCCAATTGAAAATAGATTTGCAGTTAATGCAACTAATGTTTTATACATCTTAATGATGTAAAAATAATTTTACATTTAAATATCATTTAACATATGTTTTCAAAAACGTTTTTCATTTCGTTTTTAAATTTTCAGATAAATAAATACGTTTAACAATTGTTGGAAAAAGTACACAAATAGCAATTTACGTAATTAAATGAAAAGTACTTGTTTTAAACAACAAAAAACTTGTTTTTGAAAAGAAATAAATATTTGTCTTTGTAACGATTGCTATAGCAATTTTATTTATGTTGTTTTTAATTTTTCATAATGCAAGGAGTAATTGCACGAAATTAATAAAAAATAATTTAATTCCATAACTTAGAAAACCCCGATGGTATAGAAATGATTTATTTATTTATATGTATATATATATATATATATATATATATATATATATATATATATATATGCAACAATATTTCAAAAATATACCACCATTTTAAAAATTGAGATTCTAATTGATATTAGAGATTTAAAAGGGAACGGATTGCTTATCATTACACTTAGAGATTTTGGCATTTCAAACGTGCTTGTGATAAAATATGAAATGCTCCATAGGCCTCGACAGCAGTACTTCCACAAATTTCAGAATTGTTTCCCAAATTTATAAATTGAATTTCTATTTTTGTCTGAATATCCTCCTTTTCCTCTACTCTTCGTTTGCGTGTCATTCCTTTCATGATTATATGTATTTTGTTGGCAGTGGTAACTGGTTAACGATGATAATGAGTTATAAGATAATTATCAATAAAGAAAAAGGTCATTTAATCCGTAAATTTAAACAATTATACTAATGTAATTGGTTAATTATTTCCTGATGTGTCTTGAATAACAGTTCAGCGTTGATTAACCAACTTATACAAGCAAAATTACTAGAAAAGGAGATGCCAGTTCAGATGTTGACTTCTTAACTTCTACGAAGATCAAAATTAAAAGGTTGTCCACCAATAGCCCAAAGTGCGAAGTTAAAATACAGTTGATTAACTAAGGTTAATATAAATCAGTCTAAATCTGGGATGATGTAGTCAAATATTTTAATAATAGGTATATTTATACTATTAATAGAGCTATAATTTTGTAGATCTTTTTAATTCCCTTGCCATAGATGATTTTATTAAAATTCTAAGATTTGTAAGAAGTTTAATCATAATGAACATGTGAAAAATGAAATTAGTTATGGTTGTCTTAAAAGAAAATTATATATTTTGTATAAATAAGATTTATAAACAAATTAAAGGCATACCAAGATATAGATCTGTAAGTAATTGTTTAGTCAACATATATTTACATTTTTTAGAAGATTATTACTATTATAGAAATTATAGAATGATATAGTGTCATTAATGTTTTTGGATACGTTGCCTCCTATTTCTATATAGTAGAAATGTGATTTTTTCTGTCGATTCATTGCCATTCTTTTATGTAGAGATATGGAGAAGAAACGCAGTTTAAAGTTTGAAGAGAATTGATATTCTGCACTACTCGTAGCTATTAAGAAACTTTAAATATGAAAGATTTAAGCATGACATTGTGGTAGCTATTGGAGAGAAACATGTTGAGTCTACCAAAAATACATATAATGACATCGTAGACGCCGATGAAACTAACGAAGTGTAGAATATCCAATTGCACTGTTAAACCCCTAATAGTTCTGATATTATGTTGAAAACTTTAAAGTAATACAAGTATCTGAACGTTGATTTTGTTTTGCGAACATAGACCACATTATTCAGGCTGTTTATACTTCTTTCCATTCTTTAAAAATGGAAATATTAATAATTTCTTTTCTTGACTTTTCAACAGGTCATGAAATGCTTTAAGTGTGCTCGTAGGAAAATAATTATACACTGCCACCCTTGAGAAAAGGTAGTTCTTTGATTTGAAAACATACTATGGAAATTCTTACTTGTGTAAGATAAATCATTAACTAGTACCATGAAGGAACAAATAATATTGAATATTAAATAACATATAATGTATGTAAAAGGACAATTAATAATTTAAAAGAATGAAACCAGGGATTCAAGCCATGTAACTTATTATTGTAACATTAGTCAACTTTGACCACTTTAGATTGGGATATTTCAAAGGAAATGCTGAAATTATTGTGGAAAAAAATATTTTCTTGTTTTAAAATCATTTTATATTTTTGTTTAAGAAATCGTTTTGCCACAGGCAAAGGGCACTATATCCATTGCAGAAATTTTAAAAGATTGCTTCTTAAATGTTATTTTGTGTGTTCATCTTACTTGTTAAAAAATATTTTTCAATAAAATGTAGTATATTAATTTTTGCACCATTTTTTTTAAATTATAATATTTTTCTAGAGTATTATTACTTTTAAACATTCACTGATTATTAATTTAAGAAACTAAACATAGTGATTTTAACTCGAACATACAGAAACAGCCTCATAAAATAATTTATTCGTAAACAACAGCAATTGTTTTTGGTTAAATTTTCCCAGGTACTTATGAAATCTGGCCACTATATCCCTTTCTCAGATAGCAGGTTTCGTGTTTCTAAAAGACTTATTCCCCAACTTGCCAAAAATGATACCCACAAAACGCAAAGGTATCGTATCTTTTCCGCTGTTGCTCTCTTCAAAGAGAAACATTACTGTTTCCAAACATAGAATTGCTTTTAAAGGTCTCAGACTTTTAAGAAGATAAATTTGGGAGAGCATACGGATTTTTGGATATCAGATTCCTCGAAAGGTATTTAGTTCAACCTTGAAAGTCTTCTTCACATGTCTTAAATGTTCTTATTGTGGGCTCAGATTTTCTCCAAATCCATTAAAGAAAGAACAAATTAATTTTTACAGAGAGTGACAAATCAAGAAGTATAATGTTCTGGGAAAAAAGTAAACATAGTACTTTAATCATTCTTTCACAAAAATCAAAATACACTCATATATATATATATATATATATATATATATATATATATATATATATATTAATTGAATAAATTAATGCTTATCAACGTTCCAATTAGAATGAAAACGAGGGCTATTGGTGACGAACATCATAAATTTTACTTCGGTCAAGTTTTCATAACGACACCACTGCTGGCACATCCCTATCCAAATTTTGGTATCATGGATGGGACGTCAACAGATTTAGCGTTCATCAGCAAGCTGTGTGTTTAGTGGCATCAAGTCTCGAACCCACGACTCGACAGAAACTACTTAAACCCGAGTTCCTGACCATGACCTCTAGGCTAAAGCGGATACAGTGGTATATTAAGGCAACGCAGTACCATATGAGAACAATTTTTAAATTAGATATTAACAAGAAAAAAATTATATTCACCATGTTTGAACTTACATAAAATATGCATTTGAAATAGAGAAAAATTTGTTTTTAAATAAATAATTATTTTAAATTTTTCTTTCAAATTATTTCAACATTTTAAGATTCAAACTATTGCTACAAGTTTTAATATTTTCGAACAATTTTTCCTAAATTTTCAGAAGTCTTTCTTTTAATTATTTATATTGACTTTGTTAAGCTTATGTTATTCGTATAATTTTTTCTAATTCTTTTTGTATCAGACGCTACGAAGAAAAGTAAAGAAAAGCTATATTTAATTTTGAAGGTTTAAAAAACAACAACTATTTAAATCCTTCTTTCATGAAGAAAAAATTATTCAGAATTAATTTCGAAATTTTTTATGCCGTACGAAAAAAAGCCTTAGCATTTTAAATATATAACCAACATGAAAAAAAAAATTGAAGTTAGCATTTGATTGCTTATTAACGTCGCTCTTAGAAGAAGAACGAGGGGTATTCGTGATGGATGTCGAAATTTTTTTCCTCTTTAAGTGACGTGAAAGATACCTGAGTTTGCACCTTGTGTCCACATGATGCCCACGTAGTACTTGGGATGTTCACCAATTTAATGAGCATCAGTTCGCCACACTGCGTATCTTTATTAAAATTATGAATATCAATGAAATTATTTCTCACATGATTAAATAAAATTTAAATAACTTCATTAATATTTTAGACATGTGGATTTAAAATTATATATATATATATATATATATATATATACATATTTAGAAAAAGTCTTGCAATCAGATATGGTATTAATATTTTTCCCGATATTTTGTTTTTTTTTCAGGATATTTCATCTCCTTATATATGCAACAATAGTTTCTATTCATATTTTCTCTTTGCGTATAGTTGGACACTTCTCCTGTTTGAACTGATACGAAATTTATGAAAATTTTGTTGTAATGAAATGATTTGATGAGATGCATATATAAGTGGAGAAAAATTAAATATTCAAATATGAAATTTGTTAACAGATGATAGTTAACCAAATTGAGACGTCTGATCCATTTGGTCTTAATCTAAGAAACGATCTGATGGATCTTAGAAGAGATATATAAAAGGTTGAGATATCGAACCCTTAATTCCACCACTTCTTCATACTCAAACTGAATAAATCGGTAATAAATAAATAAATTTATTATTCTAGCAATAATTCAGGAGCACTTAAGCAAAGTGGTCATGTAGAGCATAGATAGTCTAACCATAATTTAATATATTCATAATTTAAACGAAAATAAATTAATTTTGTTCCACTATCTTCTTTTTTAAATTTTACTGAATAATTTAGAGATTATATTCATTATATGTATAATGGGAATCGATGCAATTATTAAACAGCGGGAGAATATTTTAATACTGAGATTAGATGGTAATTGGTGATAGAGAATTATAATGAGACACTGGAAACAGATGTTTGAAATCTAAGATGTGTTTAGAGGGATGTTGAATGTTTAGGTAAAAGGTTCTGGAATCGCATCCTTAGTTCCAGTTATTCTGCAAATGTATTCAAAATGATTCCTCAAAATTTAAAGTGATATATTTTCAGAAATAAAAGACACATAATGAAAAGTAATACATACATGAAAAATGAAAATATGGAAATCTTTTTTTTTACTAATGCTTGATAACTCTTTCTTTATTAGACGTATAATGTAAGTTTGATTTATTAATTCATGCCAAACAAGTTGTAAAGTGTCAGTCTTAATTGATTGGATACCAGCTGAAATCCATTATTTAAATTCAAATAAATATGTAGGCAATGATGGCGCACACACTTTATCTGTAACAAACCTCCAAAAAAATAAATCGCATTTAACCATGTCATGTGACGTAGATGGTCTGCTGTGTAACATGAAATCATCTGGTCTACCGTGATCTATGTAACTACAAGGTAAATCAATGATATGTTCTAAAACAGTTTTCATGAAATAGAATTAATGAGAATTATCGGGGGCTAAATATATTGTTCACAAAATATAACTTCCACATTTTCCCTTTGTGTTCATGTATTAACAAGTCAATTGAAAAGTCCCCGGTCTACCATATTAAAACACATTTTTCTGGCAAAATTAGTTTTTTTTTATTCAACGTAATTCCCTTCAAGGATGATACACTGATTATAGCGACCCTCCAACTTTTCAATACCATTTTTATAGCACGATGTGTCCTTTGCTTCAAAATAGGCCTCAGTTTCGGCGATCACCTCTTCATTCGACGAAAATTTCTTCCCAGCGAGCATTCTTTTGAGATCTGAGAACAGGAAATAGTCGCTGGGGGCCAGATCTGGAGAATACGGTGGATGAGGAAGCAAATCGAATCCCAAATCATGGATTTTTGCCATCGTTTTCACTGACTTGTGACACGGTGCATTGCCTTGGTGAAGCAGCACTTTCTTTTTCTTCAAATGCGGTAGTTTTTCGGCGATTTCGTCCTTCAAATGGTCCAATAATGCTATGTAATAGTCACTGTTGATGGTCCTTCCTTTTTCAAGGTAGTCAATGAAAATTATTCCATGCGCATCCCCAAATACAGACGCCATAACCTTGACATCCGACTGTTGCGCTTTCCCACGCTTTGGAGCGGGTTCATCGTTGCAGTCCACTCGGCTGACTGTCGATTGGACTTCGGAGTGAAACGATGGAGCCAAGTTTCATCCATTGTCACATATCGACGCAAAAACTCGGGTTTATTACGCTTGATCATCTTCAAACACTGCTTCGAATCATCAACTCGTCGTTGTTTTTGGTCAAAAGTGAGCTCGCGCGGCACCCACTTTGCACAGAGCTTTCTCATACCCAAATATTCGTGAATGATATGATATACACGTTCAGTTGATATCTTTAGAGTGTCTGCTATTTCATTCAATTTCAATTTACGGTCATTCAAAATCATTTTGTGGATTTTTTTAATGTTTTCGTCGGTAACAACCTCTTTTGGGCGTTCACCGTCTTCGGTGCTCATTTCACCACGTCTAAACTTAGCATACCAATCCTTGATGGTTGATTTTCCTGGGGTAGTGCCCGGAAACTCGGCATCAAGCCAAGATTTTGCTTCAACTGTATTTTTTCCCTTCAAAAAGCAATATTTTATCACCACGTGAAATTCCTTTTTATCCATTTTTTTCACAATAACAAAAGTTGCTTCACTCAAAATGCTATAATTCACAAACTAATGATCCGACAGCTGTCAAATTTATACACGTATCTTTTGAGGGTTAGGGCTAACTAAAAACATATGGATTTAATTCTAGTAGAGCCATCTATGTGTCAGGCCGGGGACTTTTCAATTGACCTGTTACTTATCATTCAGGGTCATTTAATCTTTAAAATATGAATTTTGAATTTGGATGATTCATTTTGAAGGTCCCTATACTTAATCGAAGTGCAGATAATAGATAAAAGAAAGTTCCATTCAATATTTGAAACTATGAGCGAATTTGAATGAAGTAGCCATGGAGAAAGAAGACATTTATCATAATTTAAACATTTATAACTAGAATAATAAATAAATTTATTTCATTTGTTTTTTTTTTCTCATCTTCATTTGGCTGTGAAATTTCAAACTCTGAATGTTGCTCGTAATGAGCTCAAATTCTGCGGCGAGGCATTTTTTTCAGTCGTTGAAAGGTATCCTATATCACAATGCATCAGAACATTTGACCATCAGATTGATTATCGCAGCTCCGATGCACTGTAGCTCCCGCTATTCATTCATTGGACACGAAATTTTAGTCGTTTGCATGTTCGGTTGAAATGTCTTGGCGTACGAAATTTCATTTCAATCGGTACCTCCCACTTGGTGTGTCGTTTTTTTTTCTGTTATGGTGTATATAACTTTCATTGTATATATCTGCAATAATAATATACTTCAAAACATTAAATCCTGTGTGATAAGATTTCTAAATTTGTCATCAATATTTAGTTATATTTAGAAGTATTCTTTCATTTTTGTACATTATATTCATGTGTAATTTGCACACTCAAGTACAACCTCAAACTCAATGCTTAAGGATTTTCTCTGTAATTCTTTAAACATTTTCCTTTTGTTTTATTTGGTACTTATCTCTAGTATTTTGTATAAATGTTTAAATTACTTCTGAATTAAAAAGATAAATCAGTGAAATATGAAAAAGGAGAATTATATAATTATTTAGCAGTAATGTGCTTTAGTACACAAACAAAATTTGATCCAGCGTCCAGCGAATGTTCTATAATATCTAGGACAGATATATGATACGAACCTGACACAATCAGGCGAATAGAAGTTATAGTCCATGACAATGGTTGGTGTACCTAGATAACGCATGTACCAGCAATCTGGAAAATGGTTGCTCGGTGGGATGGTAAGAAAATAATGACTCATTTAAACATTCCGAATCCTTATGATCTTTCAATTCAAAAAATCTCATTTATAAGCATTAGATATTTTCTTATTTTTGTTTCTATGAATTGAAAGTATAGTTTCTGCAATGAATTTTTTTTTCGCAAGACTCTTAAGAATTCTTAAAGAAATGGATAAATACAATAAATTTTCTACTATAGACAAGAACATCTGGTCTTTTATGATAATTATTCAAATTTCTGTTGTTTCGTATCTTATTGTCTAAGGTACTTAGTTCATCGTTATAGTATTCAGTTTTATGAATGAACTGTGTGAATTAGTCATTGGGATTATTCCTTTTATTTTTTGCATAAATTCGATCCACAAATAATTATTTAATTCTCAAAAGTAAAATTTTCATTGTATGTAATATCATATTTTTACGTTCTTATTTCTACCGGCGTTTCCTGAAATAAATTCAACCCGAAGGGATCACCGTTTCAGCATCTAATTAAATTTAATTTAAACTGTAGCACTAACACACAATCTGTTCGCAATTACTGTATACTGCAATTTTTTTTTGATAGTTGGACCACCATATTTGCCATCCGTACCAAACTTACCACACGATTTTAGCCCGATGTTATAATAGATTCCATTTTGTTGAATTCTCTTTCACGGTATTTATAACGTACATTTCCATAGTATAATATCCAGTATCATTTAAATGTATTTTCCAATGAAAGTCTATATTTGTTAAGGCTCTTTTCGAACTTACTATTAAATAATAAAATCTAAAATTAGAACATTTTTCCAATAAAAAATTCTCGTACATATATATATATATATATATATGTTAAAACTTTCATATTAAAATTATCCAAGATAGTATAGTTTCCCATCTGTTTGATTCAACAACTTTTTCCTCCTTTGTTAACATTTATTTTATTTAGGTTGCCTCAAAATGATTCCACATTCCTATTTTAAAATTTTATATTTAAAATGCAGTGATAAGCCTACACTTCAAAATATCTTATGCCAGATTTCTCTAAAATAAAAATAGCTATTTGACTTTCCTCATTTACTGAGCAGATTTGATGAGAACTCTTTAAGAAATGAAGACCAATACCAATCGATTTTGGGCAAAATTTTGAGATCAACAAAAATAGATTTTTATTTTTGTTGTTCATCTTGCCAAGCTTCCTACTTCTTTCCAATGTTTAAGAATATAATGAGACATAGTAAGTAAAATAAGCTGCAACTCAAGTTGAGTTCAGAGATGCGGGAGGTGGCATGTCCATTTAAATGTTAATTTTACGGAAACATAATATACATTTGTTTTTATAATTTTTGAAGTCTTTTGATTGTCTTCAAAAGGTATTAAAATATTCAACATAAAATCAGGAAGCACATATACTTTTTTTTTAAAAAAAATTAAATAATTATGTGAACACCCCTGAGAACCCTTAATGCTTATAAATTAATTTTTAAATGAAAAATATTTAATTTGATTACTAATTGTATTAAGAGGGCGGATAACATTATTTTTCGCTTTCAAAACTCGTATTTTGAAACAAAATTTCATTTAGGATGTTTCTAAGATGAAAATAAGAGTGAAAATTTGAAATTCAGTTTATGCATTTACTTATCTTCTTAATAGCAAGATATATGGATCAAAATATTCAAGTAATGGGAATAATGTACACGGGTACTGCGAACAGCAGCTACAGAAATTTTGACAGGAATTTTGAATACAGAAAGCATCGCTAAGATAAGTTGGAGTTACCACGATCTGAACAAATGCAAATCTCATTTGCAGGTTAGTTTTTATTTTAATGTTGATGCAACTATTTCCCTCATTTTGCGTTGGATTTCCAATAACGACGAGATCTGGATTCATCGTTATATAGAAGAAACTATCAACAAACAAAGAAATTAGTTGTTTCAGGTGAAACAGCTGCAAAGTTTGCGATGACGATCTCATAGGCTCGTAAAATTGTGTCAACGACTTTTCTGGATGCAAAAAGCTCAAACTTATGGATTTCTTTACAAAAGAAAATCCTACCATTGAGTAACCCTGCAGAGAAATCCTATTTCCCATATTTTTAATACTCATTTTTACATTCCAAACACGGATAATTTTTGATATATCCAAGTACTTTTTAAAGGAAAAAAATTGTGAACGACGTCCTTTATCCAGACATTTTAAGAGTTAACTTGCTTAGCATACATAATCTACAAATTATGATATGATATGACTTTCAGTCAAGTTTAGAAGATTTTTACATGATGCCTTAATTTATTAAAACATATTCTACAATAGAATTTCAAACTTTTATTCTTGATAGAATTATTTTTAAATAGAAAGGGGCATTCACTTTAATTTTCTGATAATGATTTGTGATTTCTTTAAGATTAGAATTTTTCATACCTATGCACTTTATTGATCTGATACAGATGTAGTTCTTCAGCAATTGTGTTTAATATTTCCGGAATAGTTTTTTAAGGATTTTACTATGAAGGAACAAAACAGGAAGCGACATTAAGCACAACTATGGTCTGGTTACCACGAATCAATAAGTGCTCTTCCCTTCCCTTGCAAAAGAGCTGAACGACATTTATTTTTCTTTTTAAAAAGGCTTTTGTCTTTTACGAAAAATGCATCAAAAGGGTGAATGAAAGGGCTTAGGAACTACGCAATTAAATTACGATAGAAGTAGGAAAGTAATAAAAAAAAGAGTCATTTGGTATTGAAAAAAGTCCAGAATTCGAAGCATTTTCAGACTTCGCAATAAGGTTTGCAGTGGAACTCAAAGAAA
Source organism: Nephila pilipes (assembly GCA_019974015.1). Taxonomy (NCBI): domain Eukaryota; kingdom Metazoa; phylum Arthropoda; class Arachnida; order Araneae; family Nephilidae; genus Nephila; species Nephila pilipes. Next base: position 6,893 of record BMAW01100833.1, on the reverse strand, counting down.
AGTACATAATGTTAAGAGCAGCGGAAATACTTCATAATCGAAAGTAGATGGACCGCAATTTTAGGAAAGAAAAGGTCTTTTTGCGGAATTTCACAATAAAATAGGATTAGTCATAGATGGTAAAATGCTAACGTAGAACAAAATTAAAAAGGAAAGAGTATAGCATAAAAGGTTAGTTGGTTATTTTAGAATGAGGCCTTTACAGAATACGTGTACTTTATAAGGATTCGTAAAAGTCAGAACTGTTGATCAAATAAAAAAGAATGAAAGAAAGATTACATATAAAGTACTCAATGTTGAGGGTGGTTGAAAAAGCCACAGATTGTGACATCAAGTGGGGCTGTTAAGGCAAGTTAATGAAACCATAACATCGAAGTAAATATAATATGTATCCATAGGTTATTTTCAGTTTCATTAGCTTTCGCATTGAATTGTTGTAGCCAATTAGCATCGAGTTATCACTGTGAAAAAATGATATCCAGAAATCAAGCTCTAATGAAAACAATTGTTAGCTTCCTGCGAGTATGATCCAAAGATACAAAAAGAGATTCATCGGCCGAAAGGCATAGATTTTTCCATGCAGTCGATTTTAGAGGTATGGATATCTAGGTATTTTTCCCGATCATGTGGTATAAGAGGAAGGGATAGTAAGGTATTCATGACGTTTATTAGAATCATAGGGATTACTTCTTAAATATTTACGACTACGGAAAAACCGCTTAAGCAAATTTTATAAGCGAGTGACCTAACAAATAAGATGCTAATTTGGAATTGCATCCGAGGATACTAATTGGTTTTCGAATTGAAAATATGAATAATTCCTTACTTTTGAGTTAGAGAATAGAAAGATAAGGAAATTAAATTACTGCTTCAATGAAATTTTGACAAATTTAAGAACACTCACACACATATGTATATATATATGCTTATTCCATTTTTGCCCTTGAAGAATATCCCCCTCTTATCACAGAGTCTGAGCATGTGATTAAGATTAAAATTTCATCCCTTTCATCAAGAGCGGTCTACGAGACAACATCTCTCTTCAATAAAGGCTCATAAATTCTCCTTCGAACTTCTCTGAAGCAAGCAAGAAAGAAAAAAGCGAACTGAAAGCAAGTGCACTCTTTAAATCATGTCATTACATTTAAAGAGCCGAGCCGCATCACGGGCGTTTACCAATTAACACCCTCCGGGTAGCCAGAAGTAAAATCCAAGCCCATTATCACCAAGGTCAACACACCAAATAACCCATCTATATAGATTTCGCGGTATTATAACGTCATAGAGTAACATTAAAAAAATCAAATAAAACGTTCTTATCAAGCGTATCACTATTGATATGTTAGACCGTAGAAGATATTCACGGAGCGTATTGCTAGTGATACACTGGACACAGGAGAGCCAACACGAGCGTATCGCCTGTGGTACCCTGGGAACGAACGGGTTAAAATAATAAAATCATAATTTAAAACATTCCACCAAATTAAATAAATGAAGCTTGCACGTCTCTCACCCCCCCTTTCTAAAAATCAAGTATCAAAATAAAGTAATTAACCCTTTGAGGGTTGGTACATAAAAAACGTTAAGTTTTAGTTAAAATTCATCTGATATGAATTAATAATGTGAAAAGGACACCATACTAAGCAGTAAAATTAATTATTATTTATTTCCTAATTTTTAAGACCCGGTATAAATAATATACCACCACCCCTCTAGGACATTTTATTTGTACACTCGTTGTTTCGCATTCCTTCAAAGAAATAATAAATAGTTTTATAAAAAGTATATTATTTTAATTAGTTTGGAAAATTTTAGGATTACAAAACACTTTTGAAAAAAGGAGAACTTTATGCTGTATTTTCCTTTATAAGAGTGATAATTTGTGCGAAAATGTTTTAATTAATTTAAGTATAACAATTTTTATACATATATGATTTTCATAAATTAATGATAAAACTATGCTAAAATTTATTAAACATAATTTAGTACAAATACATATACAATTTTATTTAAAATAAAGCAATTTTTTTTATTGTATATATTATAAAGGTATTTTCTTTCTCACTTGTTTCTGAAGGTAACTCCGATTCATCAAAAGGGTGCTCTTTAAACAAAATAAGTTTTTAGTTGCCCTTGCGGGCATTCATTTGATTATATATGTATTTATATCAAAACCAATCGTTCAATGTAATTGTTCGCATTCGAAACATACCCTCTCACATATGGGATGGACAGATGTGTCAAAGACAAAAAGTCGGCCCTGCTTATTCTGGAGTACTTATGCGATGTAGACACAATTACATTCCCCCTTTTAATCACAGCTAAAGGGGTATTCCTAGATCTTTTCAGTTTAGAAGGAATTATCCTTTCTTTCAAGATTCTCATATGATGCCTAATGCTAAGGTTTCTATTCTTCATACAAAGCGGGTAACTCTTTGCTGTATTGTATCTTTTGCAATACCATTCTTCAATGATTTACATCTCAGTTTAAGTAAGATTTTTGGTAACGTTCATCGCTAGAGGCAATGAACCCTTACTGTCGTCCCTCAATTATCGGCAGCTAATCGTTTATTTTGATCTCATGCTAACACTATGCTATATCAATTATCGTTTGTAAGTCTCATGTCTATCAACAACAAGTTCCTAATCGGTTGTCTCCAGCCAGTTCTATCTTAAACTATTACGAAGGCTCTCCCTCCATCTTCGCTTTGTTAGATTTTTTTTTTGCAATAATTTTGGCTTTGAGAAATCCTTATTGCCAAGATCTTTTGTTAGTTGTCTTTTCGTGGGCATGCACAGTATTGATAATCTTTTATTAATCACCTAAAGAGCTATTGTTTAGATGAAGCTTTTGGGCGCACAAGATCACTTTTCAATTTTCTTATAATTTGCTACACTTTTAATTACATTTATCTTAATTTATTCAATTTAATTATTTTTTGCTTGTTCTAATTTTATTTGCATGTTCCTGATATATATTCGGTTTAATAATTTATACCTGATATAAATCCAATTTCCTTTAATTTTAATATCGGAAATGTTTACAAGTTTCCATTTCTCTACAGTTAATCGTTTACTTTTAATTCTTTTTTTAAAAGAGTAATTTAATAAAAATTGTAAATAACTTTTGCATATAACTTTTTTTTTCTGTTTTAAATTTCCTTTCTTCGTAGAATAAGTTTGATTTTTTTCCTCTCTGGGACTTTATAATATATTTACGACCTCTATCCTTCACAGTAATAAATTGAACTTCCACATATCAGTCTGATTCGAGTGCTTCGAATCAGACTATATATCGACCACATATCGAATTTTAGTGCTTCCATCTGTTGCTGTTTAACCCTCTGTAAGGAAGGTGGTATAAATTTTATACCTCTTAGTTTGAAAAATGAAACGAACACTTTATATATTTTGTTTTGAGTAATTAGTAATATTTACATAAAGTTTCAAACATGTAGATTGGTTTGCTGAGGAAATTGAAAATTTCAATTCATTTCAGAAACGTTTCTTTAAAGGATAAAACAACCAATTGTTATGGACTTTCATGAGATTCAAAGCGACAATTTTTATAATCATTCTGCACGGTTATGTCGTCCATGGTTAGGACAGTCCAGAAGTACTTTTCTGACATTCTTCAATCACATGTGTTGCCACTAATGGGAGTCTATAGGAACCATTTTTAAACAGGGTAGTTCTCGCCCACATACCACAATTTTTTCACAGGATAGCCTCCGTTACTTTTCCACCCTTTCCTGGCCTGCCCGAGCCCCATATTTGTCACCGACTGAGCATATTTGGGATTATTTAGAACGGTTAGTTTGACAGCTTACGAGTTTGGTTGAATGAAAGCCGAGTTTAAAGCAAATGTGGAACGAGATATCGTTGGACATCATGAGAGAATTTTACGCCTCAATTCCCGATCGTATCACATCATGAATTCATGCTAGAGCTGGCCAAACAGGGGGTATTCAAACCTCCAGCTATTTTTAATTTTTCCTACAGTAAATGATCCTTTTGCTTTGATTTTGTAATAACTAACTTACATCAACATTTTACTTACGTATGTAAAGCTTTGTTTTATTCTTATAAATCTTTCAGAGTACGCAAACTTTTTATGGCAATGAGTATATTCTATCATTAATTGTATAGCCGAAGGAAATTCAAAATATCATAAGCTAAGCATAATTCAACCTTAGAGAAACAAAAGTATGGAAACAACTATACGTAAACCATAGTAAATGTACGTAAACATTACAAATTAATTTATATCCATTGATTCACATTCAAAAATTTTTTTTAATTAAAATAAGCTTATGTTTTACCTTCAAGAAGCATGTTTGAATTTCAAAACTCCATTAAATTACCATGCAATATTATTATTAACAAAATAAATTTACTTGGCATACTTATCCTACAAAAAGTATTTAAGAAACTTATACTGAAAAGTCTAATCAGAAATTAATAATTTTACAGTAAATCAACCAATAAAAATAAATTTAAAATGTTTAAAAATCATGAGCGATACAAATTTAATAACATGTGCCACTATCTAGCATTTTGGTTTATATATATATATATATATATATATACATGCGTACGTGTAATACAGACACGTAAAAATATATCAATTTTTTAATTTATCTTAATCATTTTAAATGTTTACCGACACACAAGCACACATACACACACACAAACACATAGACACACACACACACACACACACACACACACTTACCACACACAATACCACACACACACACACACACACACACACACACAGCTGACACACACAATAATAATACATATATATATATATATATATATATATATATATATATATATATGTGTACAAATCTTTACCTGTATAAGTATGCCGATTATATTTCTCATTAAAAAGTATTACTCTATTGGCTGTGACGGATGAATATTATTCCTACAAATTAAACAAATATTTAATAATTTACTTACAATAAAAACGAATCCCGTATATTTAAAAGAGTTGCACTGTAAATATAATTTCATTTGCCTATTGATGAACTTTGAATTATAAGTTTTTGAAACAACGCAAGAAAATTAAGATTGTTCATGACTATGGAATTTTTGTATTTTTACATATAAAAATTATAATGACTGGTTTTATTTGAAGTTCGTTATATACTTCCTCTTATGTACATTCCAAATGAATATTTCTTATTTTTAATCTATTCTCCGTGTGGTGTTGTATTTAATTAATTTATACTCAAAGCACCCTGGCATAAATGTTCCTTATTGCCTTCAGTTATTTTATGTGATGTAGAAATAAAAAGTTTCAAATAGTTTGAATCATTTTGAGTAATATATATATATATATATATATAAAAACACCAAAAAATAGAACAATGACGATCAAACGTGTACATCATTTTTTTTTAACTGGTAAGAATATCCCTTTGAAAAGATTCTACTGAAATTTGTGAGTGAAAAGACTACGAAATTAAAATGAAAAATAAACCAAAATAATACCCAGGTAGACAAGTTTACTGAAAAATTGTGGTTTGGCATTCCTTCCACGTATCAGCACACTAGATACATCTTTTAAAGGATGTGTTTCGTTTCATAACTCGTTTTTGGGATCTAAAATTTTATTCTTTTATGGAACATTTTTAGTTTGCTAGAAACTAGTAATATGAGAATTTGATTTTTACTTTAAAATAAAGGTATTTGTTCCACATTTCTCAGATAAAACCAGTAGAGGACACTATATAGAATGATATGTATTATAAATATTAATGGATGACTAATATTTTATGTTACTTATAGATATACCCATTTTACTAAAACTATTTATTTAAAACATTATATTTAAATTTGAAAGATAATAATTTTAATTTTTCATTAATGAATAGAGAATGTTCAGTTTAAAACCCTTCCTTTTTTGCATATCACAGAAAATATATATTTTCTTAAAATAAGTATGTTACTAAGATAAATCGCGATTGTGTTATCCTCCGATTGTCAAGATACGTGGGCAAATAATGTAACCGTAAGTGAATGTTGTTTCTGATCAACTCTTAATAAGGAATTATTCAAAAGGATTAGATAACGTACAGAACAGGAATAGAATATCCCTCGATTTAAAACCACATGTGGCCACTAAGAACTCTAAATGCAACATTTTGCTTGAAATGAAGTTTTATAGAAGAAATTCATTATTTTTTTAGTTAATTAAAATTCCTTTTTGATTGAGTATTGCTTGACAGTGAAATGCTATTAAAGTCATTATAAATTATCGACAATTAATTTTATAGTGGTTGTTTGCTTTAACCATGTGGTCATTGTCTCGAGAGTGTCCACTCCATATTGAAGTTAGTTCATTGGTTCGGTTTGATATGATGTGTTCTTTTCATTGGCCACACCTCATATCATGATCAATTTACTACCATGACTGCTTTATTTAAAGCGAACCGTGTGTTAGAATTCTAATTCCACTGCGTAAGGTAAATAAAGTGTAGGCAAATAACGGCAAAGGCAAATAAAGTGTAGTTAGCAACATATTTAATATAAGAACAATAGTTTCGAGACATTAGAGGGATTGTGATAGCAATGAATATTCATAATAGGTATAATTCATCACTGGCAAGAGGGAGAGAGAGAGAGAGAATTGGAATTTACTTGGTAAGTTATTTTCAAGTAATTGTTAAATATTGATGGCTGTTTTGCTAATAGAATCATCATTCTTAATATACTGCACACAATTTTATTTTATTCCCTTGTGTTTGGTTATTAACAGTCTTGAAATTTCTTTAGAATAAAGTGATCGCGATCTCATTGTGTGGAAATGTGATAATTTCACTTTTATTAGTTGATATTATCACATTTCTTTTCAAATGAGTTAAATTATTGCATATCATACA
>BMAW01100828.1:0-10253 GCA_019974015.1 Nephila pilipes | reverse complement strand
TTTTTTTTTTTTTTTTTTCATTTTTATATCACGTACCCATATTTTAAATGTAAAACAAGTTTATAATTGGTTAAATGGAGAAAAAAATGTTTCAACTTTATAGTCATTAATTTATGTGGATGTAACTAAAAGTTTCAGACGAAGAGCAGGAAAATTGAAGCAAAATTATAGAAATGATTATCATAGGACCGAATACTTATGAAATATTTCATATTATAATTTCATGCTCTTGATTCATCTTGACATTATAACGATTTTATCTCTTTCTTTCAGTGATTATTTTTAACTGTTTTCTTCTATCAGCGCCGGGTGAATCGGAGCCCGGGAAAATGTGTTTCAAGTAATGCAATGAAGCAGACAATGGGCTTTTGTTATTTTATTTTTATCTTTTTTTTTTGAATAAACAATGAATAAACGTAGCTTTAGTTTGCAAGGTTAAGCTGTTTTCGGATATGCCGTGATTCTGAAGCTTTTCCTCGCTTTGGTGTCTATGTCAAAAAAATAGCGAAGTGGCTTAAGAATGTTTCACATATATTCGATCCGAGAAAAAAAATTCCCAGCTTGAGCTTCTTTTGAAAACCCTAGAACGAAAATACTTTCATAAATCTGCTTTCTGAAAGTATTATAAATGCATTTTCGGTACGATTCGGTCTCGCATTTTAAATTACAAACATGAACCTTCCCATCCAGATTTTCTATTGTAAAAAAATAAGTGTTTCTATATATTCTGCAATACTTGCTTAAGATAACTTTAAAGAATAACATTTATTTAAAAAATAAAAAAAAATATTATAGACAAAAAATAAGAATTAAAAATGTTCATAATTATTTTATATATATAGCAGTAAACTTATATAAAAAATAGCGTTTTCAAAATGTATTTCGTTGTACAATTCAAACCATATTAAAATCAAGTATGCTATTGTTTAATTAAATTGTTCATAGAAATATATTTTCAATTAGTCGGACCTCCTCTTAGTAATAGTTAAATATGTTATTGTTTGTATTATTTTTATTTACTTCGCTGCACTCTCTCTCTAATTTAAATGTAAGCGAGCAAGTGCACACTATACTATCTGTTACAAATTATACTCATATAGCAGGCGTGTGTTATTGCTCTCTGTACTGATTAGACTGGGTAGTAAGGCATAGAAAAAGAGCTCTGGTTTTACTTACAACAGTCTTTAATATTATTAAAATAAATTCACACATTTGAAAAAGTAGATAAAATCTTTTTTTAAAAAAATATTTTATAAATTCCCTGAGAGTGAAAAATCTCAGCTCTCGTGTAAGAAAATACTTAATAATCTGAATGATCTGATGGTGTCTATGGTAATAATAGTGATTATTTTTAATACTTAAATGATGACTTTTTTGAATTATAAAAGACTGTGTTAGAACTAAAAGTTTTAATAATTTAAAAGATAAAAATTATATGTAATGAGTTTCTTTGAAAACTCCTACGTGTTTTAAGATGTGGACTTCGATGTTTTACTTCATTTCATTTACATTGTTGCAGAAATATGTTTTATGAAAAAAAAAATTCCATTTACTCGTATTTGGTTCTTATTTGGTCCATCAATTGTTGATTTAGAGGGATTTTTTGTTTTTAAGCTAATTGTATTCAATGGCAATGCTTTCATCTAAAAGTAAATTGAGAAACTCTGTAATTTCTTAGAAGTCTGAGGGGGAAAATTCAAATATTTAATATGATTTAAACTTAATTGACATTTTAACAAACAAATAATGAAGACAAAAATTCAGTATAACTTGATAGCGAACATAATAATAAATTGATAGTATTTAGCCTAAATCAATTTCATATATTCTGTAGATGTTGAAAGATCTAAACTATCGTTTTGTTTCTCACAAGATTTGAACCACGTTTTGAATAAGATTGGGACAGAGAAGCTTTACTTAAGTTAACGATTTTAGTTCGGCTTGTAGTTTTCAATTATCATTATCGCAGATTTGTGTTCTTGGTTATTTCAAAAATTTTGGATTTTAGGAAAACGAGAAGCGAAATAAGAATTTTGATACCACAGTCTGCTTACCTCAAAATATTAATAGATTAGTATTAATATTATTTTTAAATGATTTTAGTTAGCTTCATATGAATAACATTTAATATAATTTAATTTAAAAGACCATCTAAAAATTTCTTTTCGATTCTTTGAATTTGTTTTTCCCATTTGAACGCGAATTATTTGAGAATTGTTGTTGGAATGTGCGCACATATTTTCTACTACACATTCACTTATAATATTAAATCAAATTAATGAAATTGAAATACATTTAAAAGATACATGATAATCTACCTTTTAATGTTTAATACTCAGATAAAACGTGTTTGAAAATAAAAATATCTTTCCCAGAAATAATGTGTAACTTCATAAATATATTATATATACAATTGCATATTTTGAATATATACTTTAAAATTGACGTATATTAAGAATAAGAGGTTTTACTGACCAACTACTTTTCATAATTTAAAAGAAATAGAAGTTTAGTATGAGTCTTAAAATTTTCATTTGAAAATTAATATTTTGTTCCAATAATCAAGGATATTCTTTTGAGTTTTCGTGCTGTTAGGATTTGAAAATAAGATATAGTAAATCATTTAAAACAAAGTACACTTGTATAAAAAAATTTAACTCTGAAACTGCTGAAATAATGTCTATTAACGTGGAATTTTCTACCTTTGAGCTTAAATTTTTTTAAAAAAATTAAGGCTTTAATTAGAGTCAATTAGTAGTATAAGAAGTATTTAAATTGATAAATTTCTTTCATTTTAAAATATATTTAAACATTAAATATGAAATCAATGTATGGGCTTTAACGAAAAAAATAGCTTCATGGAAAAAAATAGTGACTCTTTAGAGTCACTATTTTTTCCATGAAGCTATTCTTTACTATTCCAAACTCTAATTTCCCCCTCCCCAAGTTTTACGGTTAATACATTGCCATTTTTTTTAAAAAAAAAGAATCTAAAATAAGCGAATGAGGAAATTATCAATGATAAATTGAAAAATTCTGTAAAAGTTTGAAATAGAGTTAAATGTAATACATCTCGTGCGTTTTAACAAAGTGGCAGGAAAACTTGCCGCAACTCTAAATTGAAAGCTGAAACAAGTTTCACCAAAGCATTTCGCTACTCATGTTAAGCGTTTTCTGAAGTGAATTAATGATAGATTGTGCCCCATTAAACTTGAAAAACACTCTCTTCTCTTAATTTATCATAAATAAAACTTTCCTCTAAATTTATTTTTCCCTTTTAAAAAAAATGAATGTTCCGAAGAAAAATAGGGGGAGAAAATGAATCTTATTCTCCTATTTTTGGAATCGCAAAGGAACTGTTTTAAGAATTCGAAGAAAATTTGAGAATATTTCATTTTTTTATTGCTTCAATGTCTTCCAACACCAGTAAAATATAGCTCACAATCACTCTCATGCGAATGACTAAGCGTTAATGTTCGCATATTAAAAGACTTCATTTTAACTGAAGGCTTGTAATATATAGAATTTCAATCACTTACCTGAACACTTCGCTAACCGTTTTGAATAAGCAAGATTTTTCAATTTTAAGCTCTTCCAAAATAAAAGGAAAAAACTACTGAAATTTTATCTTCAGATGCTTTAGATGGAAATGAGAAGTTAGCATGTCGTTGTGAAAGATTTGGAAAGAGAGAGATAACAATAAATATCTTAACATCGAAACTTTTACATCATATTTTTATCACTTTTTCAATATTTTTTTCACCAAGACAACAAAGAGACGACACCATATGTCCCTTGCGTCTAACTATAAGAATCTTCCTACAGAAGAAATTATCGATCAGAACCGAGGCATTTATCCTAACGTCAAAGAATTGCATTTGCTTTTTTGATTTATCAACTCTTGATTTTGAAAAGATAACTCGGATGGAAGTCAGGGGAAAAATAAATGCTTTCTTTTCTTCGTCAAAAGATCAGAAAGCTCCTCGTGATTTAATATTAAATTTAACAATGAACGACAGTAAGATTAATGGAACATTGAAATTTATGATTATAAAATTCTTTCTAGGCAAAATAAAAGTAGAGCGTTTTTGATTAGTCTCTTCTAGAACTTAAAAGCCATTGCACAGTAATGACGGGTAAATTTTTCTTTCTTTTTATCGTCTGACAAACATGTGTTAAAAAGTACATGTACTTAAAACAAATTTTATTTAATATTAAAAATCAATGTCATATATATTATGTTGTTTCAAAAAATAGTTTATACTTTAATCAGTTTGTCATTTTTCTAATTGCGAAATTTGAACATAAAATTATATCGATATAAAATAAACCAATAATTTTTTGGTTTGTGATCACTAACGATGTATCTTAAGAATCACATAATTTTAAAAATTAACTGGAGATAAAGATTCAACATTTGGAACTTTATACTTATGTAAAAAAAAGAACACGTAATTACATTTTACAGTGTGGTTTGAAATTATGAAAGATACATGTACTCGCTTTTTCAACCATTTTTTGAAGTTTTCGACTCATTTTAGATAATTCTTAATTTTGGCATTTTAAATGTTTTATATTTGCCAAATTTTACTTTTTGGTGTTATTTTTGTTATTATTAAGTAATTTAGACCAAAGAGCTTCTTAGAGTCTTTAATCTTATTTGTTATCACATAAAAGAAGGCTGGTAGATTTTAATTAACAAAATAATTAATGTAATGAAGAATGGGATGTATTTCTGAATATATATATTAGAGTTTCGTTGTCTAATCTCTCATCCCAAAGATTAAAGATTCTTTACTTATTTCCCCAGTTTCAAACAAGTCTTTTACTTTCTGATCGATGTCTTTTGTTGAAATATCTTTCCTTTTTATTGCACTGAACAACACTTAACTTCGCGAACATATGTAACTCACTCTACTTTTATCCTTGGGGAAGAATTTTGCAAAGAGCGATTTGTTAACGTAAAACTAATCAAGTATCGCGTCTGCCGGCAGATCAAACATAAAACAAGAGAAATGACTTCCAGGAAACAATCTGTTTCATTAGACATTGGGATTGCATGGTAAGTACTTGTAATCAAAGACTTTGACTTAAGTGTATCGTAACAGGAAACATTGGGAAAGAAAAATTAAAAAGATCAAATCATTTAAGTGAGAAACTAGAGAACAATGACTTCCTGGTAACATCAACTAAGTACATCGCTTCTTCTGTTTTGAAAGCTTTTGATTTGATAGGAAGAGAAAGAATATAGTGAGTCTTGCCATGATTAAATGATCATATATGACATTTTAAGTAACACCACATATTCAAAAGTTTGTTGCTCTGCAGAATACGATTTTCTTGAACAAAGTTTTATTTCAATCATGTTGGAGAAAGAAAGGGTTGTGGAGAATGTTTTGAGGGAGCGTAGATACGTTTTATACTCAAGTGTTTACTTCATATTTTTTATATTACGTAACTTTACTAGAATAATTAAGCAAAAAGACGAGTTTTTCATAAAAGAAATAATAAATAAAGATAAGATAATGAGTGTGGAAACGAATGTATTTAAAAAGGCTTAGTCATATCTTTAAGCATAAAATGAAAGAAGCTTTTATTAAAAAATATACAACTCTAATCACACACTGATGCTATAATACTTTGTGTATCATACATAGACCAGAGTTAGTTCTATGTAAAGTCTGATTTGCTGCAAATCTTAGTTCAAAGAACGCTTGATCTTGTATTCAAATTAATTAGAAACAACTATTTAAAAATCTGAACTATAATGAATAAAATTATATTTTCCTTATATTTTTGGGACAGTGCATTTTTGATTTAATTTTTTCCACGAAATAAAATTGTGAACTTTATATGACGAATTAATACTGTAATAAACTGCTGTAGCAGTTTTCTATGTTAAATATTTTTCTCCTTTTTTTTTTTACTTTTAATTAAGCTATATATACCAAAATTGTCACCTGTCCACATATTTTTAGATGCCTTATAGCATCTTTAAAAATGCAGAACAGTTCTTTACACATGTCTGAAAATAAAGATAAATATTATAAATATCTACTTACCTGATACTGCCTAATCCGATCCGAGTCAGTAGTAGACATGGTATATGTAACCTATTATACGTCCAACTCACAAGTGATTATTTTACACTAACGTGGTATCATCTATTCGCTACCTTCTTATAAGCTTAAGCATACGATTTGCTTTGTTGTTCTAATCTTTCAGTCTCTCACTCTCTATTGCAACTCTCAAATTAAACTCTTCACCACTAATAAACACCATTTCATCAGTTTTATTCACTACACTTCGATATTTCTATTCTAATTTACATAAGACATGGTTCGTTCTCCAGAAGTGATTTTTCAAATTAATTAACATCATATTAAATCCACAAGACGTTAGTAGAAGGAAAACATGCGACAGAACCCTGTCATTAGTTTTCACCTACTAAGTTTAATTACGAAATTTTCGGTAATGATAAATACGTTGAACAGAAACTTAAAAGTAATATTGATTTGTTTTTTATATTAAACTAGCAATTGAGCTATGCATATGGATAGCTTTTCGAATGCTTTATCTTATAAAGTTACTCGAAACTATTACACGTGCTTTTCATTTAACTAACTTTCCACATTAAAATATCTTAAAAATAGAACAAAATTTTCAATCAGAATCTTTTAAAACTTTTTTTTAAATTTCGAAGCATTTAATTTCAGTTAAATTAAACACATATTTTTTTAACTTCTTGATTCATTTCATTTCGGTTGATTTTTGACGCTTAAAATTTTAAAAAAATTATTTCGAAAGTACAAAACCATGTGAAAGAGAGACATATAAATAACATTACAACTATTGTACTTTTTAATGGTTTGAGGAGCTGTATCGATGCTTACGTCTTATTCTCGTTTTGGTTGTTTTGATACTGAATTTATGATTGCTTTCTTCACTTTTTTTTTTGTTTTAGCTTAAGTTTTATACGGGATTTAGAAGAAGACAAACAACTTCACAACAATTTAACATACCGAGTTACTTGCATTCTAAAATGTAAATTTTGAAAGACATAAAGCGTTATTTTCAAAGATTTTAATGTATGTGTTTATTTAATATGATCTAAAATTTGCAATCATCAAATTTAATTTTTTTCAAATATATTTTATAAATATAAGACTTTAAATGAAGATAAAAATACATTTAACTATTTTACATTTATTTACGGATAAAAGGCGAATTTAAACAATGAACTATTCATGCAACTTTGATTTTGTCCTTTTTTTATGAACGTTGTTTATTCAGTAATAGTTCTGTTATAGATTCCTTATCCCTTATTCACTGAAAGATGGCACATGATTATATCGCTTGAGTGACAGACAGTCTCTCAAGTAAATATGTTCATTTGAAAGCACTTACAGTTTTTTACGTAATTTAATGAATCTTATCAAGCTATGATCAGAATTTCAATGACATCTAAATATTATTAAATACCTGTTGTCGTAAGTTTCACGTTACCGATAATTCTTTCCTTAATGATTAGCCAATAATGATCTTTTTTTAAGAAAATGAGAAAGAAAATCTATAAGAAAGCTAATTATCTAACAAACAATATTTTTTGAAAAATATTCTTCTGTATTATGAGATTTTTTAAAAGAAACAAGTTCTTTATCGATGTTCAGTCCCCGAAACAGACAAAAGTATCAAAATTTACGTAATGAAAGAAAATAATAAAAGAAAGGGTAGTATATTTTCAATACCTATTCGGGGTCCAACAAACAGAGATTATAATTTAAGGTACACAGATTTACAACCGTTAAAAAATTTTAAAAGCATTTTCAGCAATAAATGTAGAATTCGAAAACAACTGAAACATGTTAAGTTATTTTGCTACAATCATATTATAATGATACTGCATTCTTCATTATTTATTTAAAAATTTCAAGCAATTGTAAGGTAAAAGTATATTATTTAATTGACAGAAAATAAAATTGAATGAATAATTTTATATCAATGTTTTAAAGACAATGAGTTTAATTATTAACATAACTTAAAAAAGATATTCATAATGTCTAGTTACATGAAATATCTGTTGCTATAAAATACTAATATTCTGTCTCATAAACAAATATAACTCTATTATTTCAAATAGGCTTTAAAATGTTTACAGAAAAGTTATTTCCACGTGAAGTTACCTGCAATATGCAATAGATTGAAAAAACTATTCTTTTATTTTACTCCAGGAGTTTTAACAAAGCGTGAATATATCTCATATTTACACTGCCTGATGCAATTTTTAGTCAAGAATTTTATTGTCCTAAAACAAAAAGGCATGCGAGCAGATTGTTAAGTATTTAAAAACTTTTTTTAACTAAAAAAGTCTAAATCTCTGGCTTACAGAAAAAATATTTTAATTCATATATATTAAGCACGGAGTTACTTTTAAGAATGTTTATTTTGAAATTAATTCGAAACTAATTACATTAATGTCTTGCCTTTCACAAAACTAATGGAATTTTTAAGCGATAATTAAATTTAATAATTAGATTCTTTTCCTCGTCCTTTAGGAAGATTGGATCATTTTTTTACAAAAATATGTGATAATTTTATAACTTTAATTTTTTTACTGATGTAATTCATATGACATATTACATTTTCAATTAAAATCTAATTGATTACGTAAGGAACTCTAAACATCGAGCTGTTTATAAATTAAAGAAAATGGTTTTAAGCTACCCTTAAATTTACGTTTTAATCGTATTTTTATCACGAATAGCAGAAATGCTAGATGCTTCTGGAAGTCTTATATAATTATCAGGTGACATGCACGAGCATTTCAATAATCCAGTTATGATGTTTTTTATTTTTCTACAAAGTCTTAGTTATTGAAATATATCGTAATGTCAGAACAGTAATTTAAGATGTAAAAATTGCTCCACCTAGTCTGAAAAATACTTAGTACATTTAAATTTTTCGAGATTTATATATAAAAAAAAACATATATCAAATTCTTTTGTTTCAAGCTTTTTATGAGCTTCTAGGAGATCGTGGTATGCTAAACAGTGGCTATAAGTTGCAAAGGATTCAGCTTTTGTTTCCAATCAAGACAGTAAAGTTAAATATTATGATTACTATTCATTAAATACAAATGAGCTTCGAGTTCATCTTATGGTATGAAAGTTTAATAGGTCAAATACTAGATTAAGAGTTCATATCAATCTTTGATTGTCAAATTATGAGATCCGTTATATGTTTCTGGTGTGGCACTCGTTAAGCAAAATTCAACACTGCGTACGTATTCCAATATTTATGTAAAAAAACCTCTTTTTGCATTAAAGAGCATCTAAAAATGTATATCTCTTTAAAAGTAGTGGATAGATTCATCATAATAATTCGCTATTTTTTAAAATAGCTTACATCGAATTTTTACCGAATAAGAGATTCAGTTTTCGTTAAGAAAATTGTAAACATGATAAATAAGACTTGGGAATTTAAAGTATTCTAATCCGAACATTATGAATCAATTTATGGAATCCAAATTTTACAGTTTCATGTCAAAATAAGAGTCGCTTTTCGAAATAAGGATCGTAAATCAAAAATAAAAAAAAATCCAGTTATTTTTATCGATAGTAAAATGAAAAATTTATTAATTTTAGTTTCAATTTGTTGATAGCCATATAAAATATCATTGAGATAATGCATTAGTTGAGAAATAAAATAATTTTTTCATACAGATTTCAATGTATTAAAGATCTGTCATATATTTTCATATATTTCTCAGTAGGAATCAAATAAAAAGAAGTACCAAACAATTTATCTCTTATTAAATTCTAGCTGCTACGAGGATTTCATTTATTTCTTTAAAAGATTGCACCAAAATAATTGATGTGATATTTTTGAAAGATTGGAGGAGTTACTTTTCTAGTGACTCCAAAACAAAGCATTTTTGGTAATGTTTCTCGCTTCCCGTCAACTTTTCGATCACTTACATATTTTTTCTTAAATCCAAATCCCTGTTTATTAGATTACCTTCAACTTTGATGAGTGTATGCTTTAAAGGAAATATTATACTCGCTTTATTAGACAAATTAGATACAGATTCCGTGTCCTTTTTTTCAGAGGAAAATTAGACTCGCTTTAGGCATATCGCTTTCATTTTTGCAATAAATATTTATAAGCACATAAGTTTTATCTCAAACAAACCAAATTTTTGAAATAATTTTGTCTTTGGTCTTAAGATAACGGATATATATATATATATATAT
>BMAW01100819.1:3959-73946 GCA_019974015.1 Nephila pilipes | reverse complement strand
AAAAAAAAACTATTTTATGCGTTCACATGAGAAAATTATATTAAACGTCCCATCGTAATCTTTATAAAATGCTTGCGTTGTTATTTCATGATCTCGTTATTTGAAAAGAGGTGTAGTTTAATTGTGTTATCCACAATTTATTTGATGATGCCGTGGAGTAAAGAGTTTTCTGAGGGCGAAGTGAAATTTTTTTTTAATTTCACAACGGTACTAGTAAATTTAGGGGAAATAGTTAAGTTGTAAAGAAGCGTTCTAAAACTATAATTCGCAATACCATAATAAGAAAAGATGCTTCAAACAAAATTAAATGCTCTGGAAGGAAAACGATTTTGACAGCACGGGATGATCGACAAATTCTTTGACAATCAAATAAATGTCTTTCGTCTGTTAAAATTTAGAAAAGTTTCAGCAAAAAAAAAAAAAAAAAAAAACCCGCATGTCACAGTTTGGAAAACTATAAATCAAATATTAAAAAAGAATTTATGAAAATGAAGAAAATATCGTAGTAATTGAAACGTTATCAAGAACAAACTCTGACATTGGCTAAATATGTGATGTCATGGAACAATGAATGGAAATAAATTATATCTTATGATGAAAAGAAATTTAACCTTGACGGTCTCTATGGCTACAAATACGAAGACGAGATAGGAACCAAAATAATGTTTCAGTCGACAAATGGAAAGAGAATTAGGAAAATGACTTAAGTAGCTTTTTGTGTGTCATGACTGTTTGAGCAATTTACAGCGAATTTCAGAACGTATGAACTCTACTCAATATCGAGGATTTTGTTAGGTGGTACTAACTGTATATTTCAGCTTCTTGCCGTATGCTTCTTTGCTTCTTGCCGTTCTTCTAAATTCACCTAGGAATGGTTTAAAAAAAGACTGTGTGAGCTAATGTTTCGCCATAGTCAAATTGAAGTCCACACTAAAATCTCGGGGAAAACCTTGGAGGGTGCATTATGTTGCAAAATTTATGCTAATAATAAACAGTTTTCATCAGCCTATGAACTGGAAGAAGTCCTAGTAAAAGAATGGCACAATATTTCTGAGCCACCTCGTTATTTCAATAAAACACAGTATGTGTGTGAGGGATTATTTACTAATGTCACATTTTGAGGAGCAATATGAGGGCTATTGACGACGGACCTCGTAATTTTAAACCTCGATCAAGTTGCGAAGTTGGGCTATTCGTGATTTTCTCTTCACTAATCTTGGGGACTTAAATTGACATTGATTGCACGAAATAAACATTATCTTCCCAACCAAAATGAAACGTGATTACGCAAATACCGTTTGTAAGGTATACACTTAGCGCTAGTCCCACTCGACCTCTATCGTCTAAATTTCCTTTTGCTTATATACCGTCCTATCTAGCTCATTTCACTTTATTTCTACCTGCCTCTAATTTGCATAATCACGTTTCCTTTTGGTTGGGAAAAAATTGTTTATTTCGAGCAATCAATCTCAATTTAAGTCCTCAAGGTTAGTGAAGAGAAAATCGCGAATAGCCCAACGTCATAAAGTGACGAGGAAGACACTCAAACTGCACCTCCTTCTGCTCACTTCAACACCACGCCAAAGAGGGGGGGGACTTTGAACCTCGACAGATCTCACGTGCATGAGCCCCGGCTGCATGGCGGGTTTTTAGTGGCGTCAGGGTTCGAACCCCCGACATCGCGAAAACCGCCGACCGCGAGTCCGTGACATGGACCACTAGGCTATCGCGGCCACAATAAAAAAGCAGAGTGTTTGAGTTTGTCAGAAAAAAATTCGAGGAGGATATCATATATGTTTTCATACTTTTTTGTTTTTACGTAAGAGATTTTATAAATTGTTAAGAGTAATTTTTCATTTACAATTTTTTTTGTTAACTTTAACATTTATCACATTGTTCAAAATTTTTGAAACTTAAGAATAATAAATGTAAGCTGTAATATCATGTTTTGTTTGTTTAAATTATATAAATAGCCTTTATTTCATAATTCTCACAAAATATACACAATTCTCAAAAAATATACATATTTTGACTATATATATACAGGGGGATTATAATCAAAATTAAAGTTTCAAAACGCTGTAAAAAAGAACGACTGATCAGAATGACCTCAAATTTGAACAGAATATTATTGAAGAAGGGGAAAAACGTATGACATAAGAAAAATAATTCAAGATAAAAACCAACGTTTTTATAAGGTGGCAAAGTTTATTAAGAAATTATTTAAATATTAGTTAAAACTTTGTAAAAAACCTCATATCTCTCGTCTTTAAGATCACTCTCTCTACGAAATTCAATATATCTCCCACAGATGGCGCCAGCTTACTACAAAAATTATGTTTTTTAAAAAAATTATTGAAATATTAGTTAAAACTTGTCGCAAATGTCTAAATATTGCATTGTTAGGCGAGTAAAAACGATTCCCAAGTTCCAGAGTTCTAGCTTAGTTAATGTGAAGTTGGTTGAATTAACGATCGAAAATTTGATGACACACACCAAGTGAAATTCAGAAAAACGTTTTAAAAAATAGTTCCAAATCTTAGCAACAGATAGCGCTGAAAGCGTCAGAATATGTAAATAAAAATACCTGTCTTGCGTACAACTCATTTCAGTTGTTATAAAAACGTCTGGTACACAGCTTTTCCTCGTTTTGCGCCTGAGAAGTTCGCCATGACTGTCTCACTCAAGGAACGCGCTCTGCTTGTAAAGTTTTTTTTACAAGAACAATGACTGTGCATCAGTAGCTCTGCAGAAGTTCCGGACGCTCAAGGGTATTAAAAAAAGACGTTGGACCGATGACTGCCAATGGTCTGGAGAAAATGATTGAGAAATTTGAAAGTACAGGTTCTTTTGATGTGCAATCTGGTAGAAGGAGGGAAAAAATTGATTCAACGGTCGTTGAAGAAGTGGCAACAGCAGTGCAGGAGGAACCAAACGATGGTGTGCAACCGTGCAGTGCACGGGGAGTTGCCCAAACATTGGGCAGGCCTGTGAGCTCGGTGCATAAAATTTTAAGAAACATCTTTCATTGCTCTCCTTACAAAATTAGCCATGTGCAGGAATTGTTTCCTTCTGAACTTGATCTAGAATTTCTTGCTCGCATGGAAGTGGACAATGAATGGTCTTGGAAAATTATGTGGACAGATGAAGCCAATTTCCATCTTATAGGATATGTCAATGCACAGAAATGACGAATGTGGGCAACAGACAATTTACTCGCAACTCAACCAGTATTATTTCATCCTGTTAAGGTCACTGTATGGTGCGGGTTTACGGCATCATTTATCATAGGTCAATATTTTTTCGAGGAGACGGGTGCTTTCGGTCCTATCACCGTTACCGTCACTTGTCAGCGCTATGAGTGTCTTTTACGCAATCATGTCATTCCAGATCTTGAACAGCGCGGATGTGTGGATGGGATCATTTTTATGCAAAATGGCGCTTCTCCGCACTTTACAAATCCAGTGAAGCAGCTGCTGAAATCGCATTTCGGAAAAGCTAGAATTAACAGCCGTCATTTCCCTACAACCTGGCCGCTCCGATCACCTGATCTTAATCCGTGTGACTTTTGGCTGTGGGGCTGTCTGAAAGATGCTATGTTCAGTTCTCCGATTGCAGACTTAGCCGAACTGGAGACACACAATGCGCAACACATTCTAAACGTGACCCCGGAGACACTTCGATCAGTTGTGGAACATGCTGTTTCTCGATTTCATCTTGTTGCACACAACGGTGGACAGAATATTGAACATGTTTTGCGCCAGTCTCGCGAAATTTAAAAACCGATTTGATGGATGCTTTTTATGCGATTTTTGGCTTCAGAACAATTAAAAACTGATTTTTCCCTTCCGATGTGATATGACCTTGCCGGGATGGATGGGCTTACGTGACCAACAATATCACATCTGTGCAGTCATGCACACTGAACAGTACAGTTGGTTTAACGCGTAACTTACACCTAAGTCGTTGTTTTACCATTCATTTGTCATTTGTAATCGAACCCTTTTAAATTATGATGCTTACAGCGCCATCTGTTGCTAAAATTTGGAATTTTTTTTTTTTATGTCATGCGTTTTTCTCCTTCTTCAATAATATTCCGTTCAAATTTGACGTCATTCTGATTCGTTCTTTTTTTTTTACAATGTTTTGAAGCATTAGCTTTAATTATAATCACCCTATATATATATATATATATATATATATATAAAAGATTAGTTTTTAAGATTAGTTATTGTATAAAAGATTAGTTTTTAAAATGACATTTATTTGAAAGCTTTTGTTAGATTAAAATATAAGTAATATGAAAAAAAAAATTTTTACTTATCGAACTCATGAAGTACAGAAATTTACATTTTAAGAAGGAAAAGAGACAGGAAATAGAGTGAAATTAAACAGATTAAAAAAAAAGTTCTAACCAATTCTTTGAGAAGATTAGAATTAGCCACCAAAGGTGCTAACTTTTAAAAAAATTATTAATTAATTCAATTAATTATTATAATTCAAGCATACGATAAAATATTGAAAAGAACAATAGTATTTTTAACATAAATTGAAATAAAGGAAACGATGAATAATTAAACTAAATATATTTTAAGCTAAATGCAAACATTATTACTAAATGTATTGTTAATGAAATTATAATGTAATGGATAAATTTTCATGCTTTATTTCTATCCAATAAAATTTAGGAGAAATTTATTATGACGTATTTTTTAATTTTAAATTCATTTCTGGTGAAAACAGGCAAGAAACAAACACGCAAAATTCTTTACAAATTTTTTTTTGGACATATTATTGAAAAATAAGTTCATTGTTGGTGAAAGCTGACATGAATAATATACGAAAAAACTCTTACGATAAAACTTCTAAAAGTTCTAAGGTTACCATTTTTTCGATGACTAAAACAATAGTCTCTTAGATAGAATTATTTCTTAAAGAATTGAAAAATAAAAATTATTTTCCTTTTTAAAGTGTATCAATATGCTGAAAGATGCAATTTATGCAATGGATAAGAAATGTTGAATAAATATTTATTTATTTTTACTGTTTGTAATCTTATATATAAGTTTAAAAGTCTGTTTGTCATTATAAAAAAATCCATACTATTGGCTGCATCACTCTAAAAATTTTATAGTGCTTTTCTGATGCGTGGAAAGAGATGTATTCCCGCGAAAAATGTTTTACAAACTTATTTTTGGTGATATTTTTCGAAAACCCATTTTTTCACAATTTTTCTATGTTTTCCAGCAAATGTATCAGCTTTTAAAAAACTTTTGCTGCTCTGAAGAGGAAATTTTAATGAGACTTCTAACGCTATTTGATTTCTTGAAATCGGCTTAAAAAACAACGGCGTCACATTAGTTTTTGTTCCACAGTTCAAATCTATATTTATAAAAGGAAGAATTTCAGTGTGTTTGTGTATGTTTGTATGGACGGAATAGCACGAAGAAAGAATGGCCTATAAGCACAAAATTTGATACGTTGAAACTATGGATTGCGATGGTGTGCACATCGAAGATATTTCTTTTTTCTCTTTTTATAATTCGCCTTAGATATTTAAAAATTCAATGTTGAATAGACCGATAAGCAAGATTTATTTGTACTGCGCACACACGATCATGTTCTGTTTTGCTTTTCACGATTTATACTTAATTAATCGTTATAATTATTTATTGTGTAGTGGTTGTGGTTGTTTTTTCTTGCAGAATTATGAATCTTTTCCGAATGAATTCCTTCATAAAGTAAATTTTAGTTTAAGAGACATTGTTTATTTTGGTTACCTTCCGTCATACGCAACCGCTTTAGAAATTAGCAAATAATGAGCAGATGAAATTAGAGCAGATAAAATTACTGCAAGAACAATCTTGCAAATTAATGGAAAGCATTAGAAATAACAATACCAAGGAAGAATTTTAGAGTCGGCACTATTGAAAATTTTTGCATCTTTACTCTGAATGGGAAGATTTAATATTGCTATAAACATTTCTTCATATTTGAACATTATGACTATTTATTATTTGACTTAAGAAATTATTGTTTTAATAATGGATATTTTGTAACGATTAACCTTGGTTTTAGACAATTTAGTGATCCCGCAATTCTTTGCTTAAGAGCTACGAGGGTCGTTCAATAAGTCCTTAGAAAATCCATGAGATGGCGTTCATAGTATCGAAAATGTTTTGTTTTTAGTAAGCATCATGGCTCACTAGACAGCTGTATAAGTCTTAGTTATTTCCATCTCATGGTTTCATTTTTTTGTCGATTGAAGCTTGTGTTTATTTAGAAAAATGGAAAAAACGTGAGTTTCGAGCGGTGTTCAAAATTTAAAAGGCTTAACATCAAAAGAGATTAAAACTAGGATAAAGTTCGTTCAAGCATCTGCTCCTGTGTATTAAATTATTTACAATTGGATAAATGAGTTTAAACGTGGCCGTACATCCACAAAATATGAACGTCGTTCGGGACGTCTATTAGTCCAAGTGCCTACTTCCGCAATGATTGACAAAATCCACGATATGGTTTTTAATGATCGACGAATCAAAATGTGCGAAATAGTTGAGGACACCGGCATATCGCAAGATACACTGTTTTCAGTTTTGCACGAAAGATAATGGGAGTGAAAAAACTCTCGACAAGATGGAAGCCGCATTTGTTCTCAGTGGAAAATAAATACAATCGTGTGGTCGACTCTGAGGCTATTTTGGCGCCTTTTCTACGCAATACTGACGAATTCCTGCATTGATACATAACTGAGGAAGAAACGTGGAAAAACTACTGAACTCTAGAGGGTCCTTTATAAGTTGATAACAAGTGCTATAGATTCTTAGTTTTACACTATTGTGATTTGTCTTACGCATTGTTTTCCTTAGAGAGGATGCATAAGACAAAATACAATTTTTAATTCTTCTATATTCCAGATTTGTTGACCAATCCTGTTCCATGAACAACTGTCTTCAAGAAGAAACAATGTAATTTTTTACCGATGTCGAACTTATCACATCACTGACACATAATCAATTGTATTGTCAACCAACGCCATTTTTTCAAATGAGACAATTATGTTTCTGTATTCATATTTTTGTAACATTCTAGTTCTCAGAGTCACATGTACCACTTTATTGTACTTTTTATATTTAACGCTTTTGCATGTTTCAAGAATTCTTTTTCTTTTACAAAGTGGAAGTTAAGCACGTAAACATTATAAAAACAAGTAAGTGTCGATAATTTTCTTTTCAGAGCACTCTGTGAACGATCTCTATAATTTAATCATTTTACTATTTTGAAAACTTTAATAAAGCCGTGATGATATGTCACATACAAGTTTACTTCCAGAATTGATTGTGATATTGTTATTTCATTCTGCTGTTATATTACTTGTAAGTACTTTGACTATTTAATGCATTCTCATATGTTTTTTTTTTTTTTTTTTTTTTTTAATTATTCTATGCTATGACCTGTAGTCAAAGAAATCTATTGAATTTTTTTCTAAAAACAGAACAACAACCTATAATTGAATTTCCATCTTTATTGGGCTGTCAATAACCACGGCCCAGTTTTATACGTGTGACATGCAGGAGAAAATTGTGATGTTGAGGGAAATTTATCATCTTTATTTTCATTTAATTGTTCTTAATGCTAAAATTTTTCTTTCACTTTTAAAAGTATTAATTTCTTCTTTGGAATTACGCATGTAATAGTAATAACAAGAAACACTTTTAATTGCCGAATTAACAAAATTATTTCGGAGAATTCTCTTTTTCCTCCGTAATATATAAACTCGATATAACGTTCTCTCTCTCTCTCTGCTGACACTTACTATGTGAACTACGCAACCTTGCGTTGTTCTTATATATTATTCAGCCAATTTGCTACATTTCTGGTTTTTATTCATTCTGTTCTTTGTTCTTGGTTCTGCTTCAATATTATGATTTTAGTTAAATCTCACAACATCTGTTGTAGTTTATAACGGATGTTCTAATTGTGTTTTTTTTTCTCCCCTCAATATTAGCAGGGCTTTTTGGAGTACGATTTATGCACAGCGTTCGCGTAAACTGTTTCAACATAATTAGATGGTAGATAGAAGCTATCAGTCCGAACAATGATTACAACGAAATCTGAGACCGCATTTCACACAGAAAGTCAGAAATGCCTAAAATCAATGTCAAAGATGAAATTTTAAGAAGAGAAAAATTATTGAAAATATAATTTGTATAATGATCGAAAAATACTGAAATTTTATATGAAAAGTGGTATTTGAAACTGCCGTTTACCCTGGAGAGTGAAATACTACTTACATGCTTTATTTATGCATTTATTCTGCCGTTGAAAAGCTCATTATACATTCACAGCACTTTTTAAGAGATTTATAAATATTTCGGAAAAGGAAAGAGGCGCAAACTCTCGTAGACTCTTAAGCAAGCTTATCTTGCCCTCAAGCAATAGCATTTTTTTTTCACTGTAATGGCATCTTTGAATCTTCTTTGATGTTTTTTTCGCATTTCTTGTTTGGTCCTTCTCTGAACTCAATGGAAAATGGTTCAACATATGATTTTGTTAATTTTGTATATATCTAGGAGAGTTTTTACATTGCATTTTTCTGGGTGTAATGCAGCTCTAGACTCCATTGTAACTAATATTCCTCTTGTATCTTTTATTTCGTGGTAATAATTTAGTAAACGCTCTGTTTTACTAGATGCTTAACTTGATCATACTTGAGAATTCGTTTTCTTTTCCCGAATGATTATTTTTAGAGAAATGTGGTATTTTAGTAAAATCTCATTTTTTACAGATATGAGAAGAAAGTACAGGTTAAAATAAATTAATTTGTGAATTCAAAAAAAAGATAAGTCGAAATTCGACGCTCTACAAATTAAATTTGCATTAGCTTCAATAGAAATTGGTGGTATTTTCATTATAGGAAGAAGGGACAGTTCACACACTACTGCAACATACTCTTCTACTTGAGTCTATGAAATTCTGAGTCTCTAAAATACATTCCTTAGACTGAGCGTTTCTCGAATTTGCTTCACATGGGTCCTTTTTGCTCGAACAAATATTTTTCTTATAAACTGTTGAGTGCTAGAAACATAAACTACAAATGAAAATTAAAATATTTCCATAAAATTAATCATAAAGAAAATCAATTCAAAAGCAATTATTTACCATAAATGTGAAAGATTTTACTATTTATTTGAGTTATAAGTGTAATGACCATTTTAATAGTATTGGGAACGACTTTTTACTTTAATATGAATAATTACATAATGGATATATTTAACATTGCAGTTTGCTTTGCAAAAAGGGACACTTTTTATTTTGTTTTTTGAAATTCGCTCGTCACGTAGCTAGACATTTGTTTTCAGTTTTCATAAAGCTTCTGTGACTCTGAGATTTCATTCCCCCTCCCTCCTTTGAGAAGCAATGCTTTAGACAAGGTCTGATCACCCCACGGTTTGCATGTAGCCCGCCCAGTGTCAACCTATGACCTATGGCCTGCGAAGCTGAGTTATCTGAACAAAAATGTAAATTTTGACTGTACATAAAATCACCAGAGACAGTTCTACTATGAGTTTTTTTTTTTTTTTTTTTTTTTTGCGCTTATATTCTATAACCATGGGAATGATTGATTCAAATATCGCCAATATTCAATAGATTGATTCAATTGTCGCAAAAACTTTTCTCCTGTATTCTTGTTCAGAAACAATAACAAAGTTGAGCTCATTTTAAAAAAGCCCACGATCCGTCTTGCCTGAGTGGGCGATACACAATATATACCCAACCTGCAAACCTACCAAGAGCACGTTTGTGCATTACTAGACAGGGGAAGGGAATACGAAGCTTGGATTATTCAAAATAGTGGCAGTTAGTCTAATATATTTGAGCTAAAAGCGTACGGCTCCAAAGAGGCTGACTGCTCGGTGTATTTTGACCGCTAATAATTTAGCACCAGCATTGTGTTGTTATTGTAGGACAGTTTTTAAAAATGTATTTCATACAAATACATTTTATTCAATAAAATATGATTTATCTTAATTTATTGTAGAATGATCTTGATTTTTCTAATGGGGCTTGTGGGAGGATTAGTCGTTTCCTGGATTCGAGAAGGGAAAGTAGTGGTGGTTTTTAATGAGAGAATTTGAATCGGTGTTAAGAAAGCCAAAATTGAAAAGAAGTTGATAAATGGAATTCATGCCCACCCACCCCCGTGCGCGCGTGCGCACACACAGATATATATATATATATATATAAATGCAGCTTGCCGGAATAAAAAGCATCCAAAAGTGGCCCGCAAAGTCTTTTGGATTGGACAGGCCTGCTTTAGACTATTATATCATCGCATACGAATGTGTAAAGAAAAAAAGATTATATTTTGGATGAGTATTTAATACTACAGATTGGTTTTGAAGAGCTTAAGTTTTTCATTCAAATTTTTTGTTGTTGCGAGCCCAGACATTAAAAAAATAAATTTATTTTGACTTTTGAGACCTTAAAATTTAGTTACGTGATCCTTTGAAAAACTCTGCCCTAGAAAATGTGATTTTATAGTGCCCTCTGCACTATAAAAATCACATATAAATGCATAAAAAAAGTATTCTCGGAAAGTAATAATGCTCTATCGGAAATATATCCATTGATTTTTTCCCCACAAACGTAGGAATTGATGGAAAAGACAGGTAAAATCTTATGCAAAAATAAAGAACAATAGACTTCATTTCGGGGTT
This sequence comes from Nephila pilipes, assembly GCA_019974015.1. Taxonomy (NCBI): domain Eukaryota; kingdom Metazoa; phylum Arthropoda; class Arachnida; order Araneae; family Nephilidae; genus Nephila; species Nephila pilipes. Next base: position 63,225 of record BMAW01100819.1, on the reverse strand, counting down.
TCATTATGAAACCATAAATTTACTTATTAGGCTAAGTTCAGTTTCTTATCTAGGATCAGAAATACGCATAATATTATACGTTTAATACCTTATTTAGATCCTGAAAATGCTAGAAAGCTTGAGAAAATAATCTTTCTAACATAATACGAAGATAGTAGAATAAGTCCTCAGAAAATCCAAGTAATGATGTTAGTAGCATTGAAAATGGTTTATTTTTAGAAAGCATCATGACTCAGGAAAGAGCTGTCGAAGTTTTAGTAACTTCCATTTCATGGTTACATTTTTATGGTCGATAAAGCAAGAAACTTGTGTTCATTTCAGCCCTAGAAACAGCCAATAGCCCTAGAAGCAGCACGAGGGCTGTTGGTGACGGACCTAGTAATTTTGAACTTCGGTCTAGAGACGAAGACAACACCTGAGTTGAACCCCCCTTTCCTAACTTCCACACCACTCCATTGAGAGGACTTGGGACCTTGACAGATTTAACTTCACCAGCCTCGGCTACACGGCGGGTCCTTGTGGCAGCATGGCTCGAGCCTTTGACTCGACAGAAATCGCCGGTCAGGAGTCCGCCCCCACAACTTCTACGCTACCGTGGCCACTGACTTCATTTAGAAATAATTCGAGATAAAAACCAACGTTTTTATATGGTGGCGAAGTTTATTAAAGAAAATTATTGAAATATTAGTTAAAAATGGTCGCAAATATCTAAATATTGCATTGTTAGGCAAGTAAGAACGATTCCCAAAGTTTCAGAGCTCTAGCTTGATGGGAAGTTGGTTAAATTAACGATCGAAGATTTAATGCCACACACACACATCACGTGAAATACATAAAAACGTTTTAAAACGGAGAAAAGTGAATTTCGAGGGGTGATTAAACACTTATATTCAAAAGACTTAATACCGAAAAAGATTAAAGTTGAGTTAGGTGAAGTTCATAGCACATGTAAAGGAGTTTAAACGCGGTCGTACATACACAAAAGATGAACGTCGTTCGGGACGTCCAGTGGGTCTGCTCCTGGAATGACTGACAGATTCTACCTTATGTTTTTGAGTGATCGATGAATTAAAGTGCGCGAAATATTGAGGTCACTGGCATGTTGCAAGGTACAGTGTTTTCAATTTTGCACGAAAAATTGGATGGGAAAATATCTTGGTAAGTTGGATGCTGCATTTGCTCTCTGTGGAAAATAAACGCAATCGTGTATTCGATTATAAGGCTACGCACTCCTGACGACTTCCTGCATCGATTCTTAACTGCGGACGAAATATGGAAGCACTTCTACTTCCAGAGACAAAGATGCAGTCAAAACAGTGGGATTTTGAAAGCGAACGAGCGATGTGAGGCGTACTTCCCTTCAACTGTCTTTATGGATATTTCGTGGATGTTACTTGTTAAACAACTTAACTTCCAAACATGCAAAGCAGAGTTCAGATATTAATTGAAGTTTAGTGAAATGGAAGCAGAGGGGAGAGGCAGACGGAAAGATAGGAGAAGAGAATAAGAATTAAAGACTGGTTGATTAATTAGTTTAATTAACGTCGCACTAGAAGCAACACAAAGGCTATTGACAATGGATCTCGTCCTTTTAAACCTCGGTCAAGTGACTACATCTGAGCTGGCACCCCCCTCTTCTAACTTCCCCACCATGTCAACGGGAGGACTTAGAGCTTCAACAGATTTAAAGTGCATCAATCCCGGTTACACGGTGGGTCTTTCGGGGCAACAAGGCTCGAAACTACGACTCCACAAAAACCTCCAGGCAGCTTGTTCTCGACCATGACCACTAGGCTACCGCGGAAGCATAAAAATTAAAGTTTCGGTCATAAGAAGAATATTAGCACCTCCTGTAATGTAGGTGGAAGTATTCTGGAGTGTTTAGCAAATTTGATGAGTTTAGGACTGAACGTTTTCGTAGCAATTGCAGGAGATATTCGCACTTTATTCTGGTAAGAGTACTCTTTGATAGATTATAGAAGTTGTTTGTACTCGCAGGAAGCATATCAACTATGAAGCGTATTTTAGCCCTATTTTTTGAAGAGTAAATAAAGATATTTTGTATGCAGTTGGTTATTTTAATTACTTGGTCTGTGCTTGAACTGAAATTTAAATTTAGATCTTGTGATTAACTTTAAGGTAACAGACGAGACAGGTAATAGAATGCAGTCACAAAATATTATTAATTTCCCCCCAAAATTGAGAGAAAAAGCTATGATAAATGTTTATTCAGATAAATGTTAAGGTCTACTGAAATATTTCATTTAAGGTTTTTACTTAGTAAACTGTGTTTTGCGAAAATACAGATTTAATTCATTTATTGTTATCTATCAATTATTGCTTACTTTCCCCACATTTTTCAGATAAAAATTAATAATAAAAATATTTTTTCTTATTGTTCTTTTATATTGCACTAAAAGAATTAATCAAAGTCGTTTCCAATATCTATTTTATACTAGTGTTAAAAATTTTTTTCTTTCAATATGAGAGAAATTTTCTTTTCCTTGAATTTTAATAGCTTTCAATTCTACAAAGAATAATAAAAATGAATCTCTTTTCTTTTTCGAGTGAGATAATTCAGCGATTTTTAATGTTCTAGGAAATTAATTACAACCAATTCGATCAAAGAACGATTATTCTTCACATGTATTATAAATTAATGCAATTTTGTCTCATAACCTTACTGTTATATAACACATAATATTTTTTATGTTAATTAGAATTGTACATATGTTTTTCGTCACAAAAAAACTCATTTTAACAAAGAATTCATTAACTGTAAATTCTAAAGCTCTGTCTGTTAACATGTTAATTAAATTTATTTTGAAATAAATTTCCTTTTCAAGGTGGTTTCTCAATTATTCTTGCTTGTATTCATTCTAAACGGAATAAAACAACATTTTTTTCTTTCTAATTAACAGCTATGTACTAAGAATTTTATTCATTGAGCTCACTTTGCAATAATTACTCGTATAACAATAGAGAACAGATACATTTTAAAAAGTATTTTTTATACGATAATATCTTTAAGAAGAAATTCAAGTAATTGTCTAATTTCTTTCTTTCAACTGAAAATGAAGTTTGCTTCGTTGAAGATTTCATTTCTCTCTCGAATAAAATCTGGAATTCAATGCAACCAATTATTCGAATTTGTTCTGATCCCTTCAGAATAAAAGAACCATTTTAAATGCGGAAATCGATGCGATAAAAGGTTTCCAAATTTTGATTTCTGTATCATAAGTTAATTTTGCTTTCTAGAATAACTGAAAATACTTTTATTTTTTAGAATGAGTTACCATATCTAAGCAAGGGTATTCGAACGTATTTTATTCTTTAAGAAATTTTATGGAATAATGTGTCTTTATGTACTGAGGTTTTGTGTTTGCATTTTTCTTCTCTCAGTTGTCTTACTTAATTTATACAGAAAATAGAGAGAAGGAATTAAAAAATAGCAATGCTTAATTTCAATTCAAGGAATGAAGTTACATAAAGAATGATATTTCATATATCAGTCCTAAAAATATATGTTTATTGTTAAATATAATTGTAACAGAGCAAGCAACGAGGAAGATAAATAATAGCATAACAGAGTTGAAATATAATTCGAGGAATTTAACATTAAAATATTTGTTGAAAATTCAGTGATTTAGTTAGAACGAAATTTTTAGAAACATCTGTATTTCCCCCTCTTTTTCTAAAATTGAAAGTAATTAGATTTTCCGCAGAAACTGTAAGAATTGTTAGTCGAAAAGTCTGTAGTTCTTACCATAATTTCTTGAATTGCTGTACATTAAATTGAAGATTGATAATTGAAACTATTTTGAAATAATCTATTATTTCATAACAATGAAATTATTCTGATTTAATATAAATATTTAGTTAAAGCAACTATTTCGTCCGCACTTAAATATTAAATTTTTAATGATTGGTTCAAAACATAGTATATTTTAGATCCAAATCTTATTTGTCAAGGATGTAATACTGAGAGAATTTGATTTATAATATCTCAGATTTGATTTGTAAAAAAAAAAAAAAGATTCTGGCTTTTAAAAACTTTATTTAAAATCATTTAATGCTTATATCTTAAAAGGACTAGTTTGTATCACTAAACATTGAAAAAAGTTTAATTTTAGGATAGAGAATTTTATTGATTGAAATTTATTTGAAGCCTAATAATTATTTGGAAATCTATTGATAAGTGAAAATGCTAATGTTTTCAATCAACTAGGAGTAATAAGCAATCAAGTGATATAATTTTACAAAAGAAAAGTAATAAAGATATACGAAATTATTATTTCGTCAGGTGTATTATTAGTCATCGTGTTTGTTTTTTCAGGAGAGAACGAATTTTTCCATTTTTACTCGAAAATCCTTTCAACACTCCATTTCATTATAAATAACATGCACTTTCTTCGACACAATTGTTATCAGCTGTGTGTTCAGTATTATATATAAATCGGTAGCCACATAACAAAAAAGGATTTTGGATTAGTTTTGTACTATTACTTTTTTTTTTTGCCTCCAATAAATAATTTTGAAGTTATCTGCAATAATATATATATATATATATATATATATATATATATATATATTGATAATTTTAGATTATTTTGCATTTGACATAAGAAATTGCTTTTCATTTGGAAACTTTAAGCAAATTTAAGAATTTTTAATTTCGTTAATAAAGTAGCCTAAGAGATACAAGTTCCTATTCTATTTAATAATTGTTAAGAAAACAAATGGCATATGGAAAATAGTATTTTTGAAAGTAGACTAGTCACAAAAATAAACTCCGGGAAAGTTGTTTGAGCACTTGTTATCTGTGTAGAAGGCAGTGCATCCGACATGTTTATTCAATGGAAATTTCAAACAGTGCAGTATCTACAGAAAATCATAATTTGATTTTCCTGAAAACCGTTCAGTGGTGGAAAACAGTAGTGTAATAAGCATCGAGAGTGGAAAATGTTCGGAGGGTATTGACCGGACACAAATGACACCACTCTTTAATTTAAATTCTCCTAAGGACTACTGAACCAAATTCATAGTGATTCCTAGCAATTTTGGCAAACTTTTCCGATTTTGGCGAGAATCGTGAGCATTCCTATATAAATGGTAGCGCTCCCAGTTTGAAAGAAGAGGAGCGCCGTGCATGAAGGACGCCCTTCCCACCATTGTCTTCTCCAGCCTCGACTTAAAGCACAACCCATAGACGACCAACCTGTATAGTACTTTTTAGTGCTTTTGTGTGAAGGTTGTTACTCTTAACCTTCTAACAATTCTTAACAGTTGCCCACATCCATACTAACTGGACTGAAAATGGAAATACACACAGAAATGGAAAACTACTCCTCACCCTCATCATCTCGTGCAAGCTCCCCCACCACCTACGCCTCAAGTGAACTCGGCATGTTATCAAAGAAGAAAAATCGAAGCTGAAATAAGACCCATGACCTTCATCTCACAAATCCAATCCAACCTCTTAGAGAAAATCAAAGAAATCGCCTTTTACAAAGGGGAAGACCCCAACTACGCTAAGGAACTACTCAAATACAAAGAAAAACAAGCAAGAGTACAGGATTGGTGAGTGCCTTTCAATCTATTCCTCCCTGTGAGTATGCTGGCTGTCTCCACCACCCTGAACAAAAGCAAAAATTAAATGACCTAAATATGTCTACTAACAATTCATCAACCAACTCCACCCCAGTTTCAACCCCCATTAAAATATTAAACGTTAAGATGAAGATGGATTCATTACTCCCCCTACCAGAAAAACTGCCAAAACTTTTAAAATTTCCAAATAATTAAACTCAAAATCCAGTAATTACTACCAACAGATATCAAAATCTAAGCCTAACAGATAACGAGGTTTCTGATTCGTCCAGCCAACAACTCCATCAACCAGTAAAATCCCACCAAAAAGCTTCTTCTACCCTACCCCTTCCTATAATGCTAAAAATTACAAAAAACTACTAAAAGAAACTTAAAACACTAACCACAGAATTTTTTAACCTTTGAACTCGCCTTTCCGGAGAATATATAAAATTGTACACAAACAATGACTCTGAATATAGATCCCTCAATACAGCCCTTAAAAACAAAGACTTTGAATTCTATGTCATTAAGCTTATTCTTGAGCGGCCTATTAAGGTTTGCGTGAAAGGCTTATCGTGTGACACAGCTCTAGAAGACATCAAAATAAAATTAAATGAATTAGGATTTGAAGTACAAAGGGTCGCTCAACTGCATAACTGCAGAACCAAGCGTCCCCTCCCTGTTTTCCTAATAACAATAGAAAGCTTATAAAGAAATCTTCCTTGTAAATAGACTCTGCTACATGACAATTAAAATCGAAAGCTACAAAGGCAGGGATGTAACTAAATGTTACATCTGCAACAACTTTCATCACTCCTCAGAACCCCCCCCCCGATGTTTAAAATGAGGAGAATATCACCTAATAAAAAATTGTACTATTAAAGAACGTCAAGACATCCTCACCCCTCCTCCTTTACATCAATTGTAACTCCTACGGACACATAGCATCTTGGGCTCGTTGCTCAAGTTACCCAAAACCTCCAAAAAGCACCACAATCAACAGACCCAATAAAAATCTCAACAAAAATAAAGTGATAAGTAATTATTCTTATGCTCAAGCAACTAAAAACTATCCATGCCCACAGATGGCGCCACGCAAATGCAACGAACCAGAAACCTTCACACAAAAAGAGGCCAAAACCCACAGAAATCCCTTTCCAAATTATTACTCATCACACAATAGACAAGGAAATAACTTCTCTCTTTCCCTTCACATTTACTATTTATCCTTACAAATATCCTTAACAAATTCCCGTATATTCTCCCCGGAATTGCAGCAATAAGAAATAATAGAAACCAAAAATACGCCGTTATTGAAGCTCTTTTAGAAACCGAAACGTATGTTTAATACTAATATCTTTTCAAATATCCCAGATAGCTTTGACCTCAGTTTATGTTCATAATTAAACTTATTCTTTCGCTTTTAAATTTAAACTCTAAAAAACTTCCCCTCAAAAGCCAGACTCCAGGACAGCCAATAAGGAAAGGCGGTACTACCCTTCAAGAACAAAACAGATGCAAGGCTCTGATTGGCTCCCCACCCTCACACCTTGCTTCCACTCCAACTCTCCCAAGCTTACGAACAATCCCAGCTAGAACTCTACTTCTTCATGTTCACCAGTTTGAAAGAAAATCACAGAATTATACATTTCACATCTGATATTATCGAGTATAACTTCTTCACTTTTTCAATGTCAATTCACTGCAATGGAAAAGTCCAGTATAGCTTTTTAGAGATAGGGCTCTTTACTAAAAATGGAGGAAGTGCGATTAATTTAATTTAGTTCATAAAATCATGCTCGTCGTCTCGGCTAGGAATCTGAATATTTTCTGCCCTTAACAAAATATACGTGAGATTTAACCATGTTCAGTTATCTCATCATCGTCAAATAACCAGGATCCTAGATTTAATAAATTAATCTTTGATCAGACGTTAATATCTTTTTACTTGTTCAAACGCTGAAGTCTCAATTCTTGATCGTTAGCTCTTTCTCATATGTTTAACAATACGATCACATTTATGAAATTATTGGGTAATCTTAAAATGTTAAATTAATTCTGATCATTATTAATCTGAGATAGAGGTAGTGTTTCAGTATCATTTGAGGGAGTATAGTTAATCGCGAAAGAGAAGTTGGAAAACTCGAAGCTGCAGAAAGTGTTATTCATGTTGCAGCAGCAATGCATACATCAATAATCGTTTATAAGGGTAAATAAAGATAAAAACGCTCCGAGAAAGCTGCTCTTTGGTGGAGCACACTCCCCAAGAACAATACATATTTATCCCTAAAAGCGAACGATTTCACTCCGGACCAGATTGCTTCAGAGCTTACAATAATTATCGACACTCGTATACTTATCAAAATAGTTTCTCGGTGATTGCATCAAGATGCTTGTATGAATGAAAGGTAGTCAAAGGCATTCAGTTACAACAAAGTTTTCTTTCGGTAAGATTTCGCTAGAGTGAAGAACACAGTCAAATTGTCCAGAATTTTATCCTTCGATTAATCACGATTCCCCGCAAAGAGTGATTGTAGTCGCCAACAATTGTTGGGAGAGAGGGAGGAGGGGGACTCGTTACCGAGACTACACATGTTCATGAAGGTTATTGATATTTTATGTAGTGAGTAGTTAATTATTCATATTGACAGAACACAGCTACACATCTTTGGATAGGTGCCATCCCATTATGGCGGTATTTCACGGGATGGTCCTGGCCATGTTCATCTTTGTCGAGGTGCATTGAGATTAGACCTTCTGTTCATGGATGACAATGGACGCCCAATCAAGGCAGTCAAAATCCCTAAGAGCAAAGATATTGAGAGCATGGAATGGCGTGCGTATTTAGCGGTTTAAAATCCATTGAAAATTCTTGGGATGCTCTGGGTTGAAATGTTGTACAAAAGAATTACCCCTTCCCCCGCCGCAAACTGTGCAGGAGTTTAAAATCGCCTTGGGAGTGGAATATGATAACAATACCAAGCTCTCCTCGACAGTTTAGTGGAGAATATGCATAACAGATGCCAAATGATCCAGAGTATATGATGAATTTACACTTCTTACAGAGTGTTTTATCCATTATCATTTCATAAGATAAAAACTTTTTTCGTAACTTTGAATATTTCGTCAAAGAACGGATTTTTTTTTCTTTTATTTTTCCATGGTGCGAAATCCGTTAAATTTTGTATTACACTCAATGCGTATTACTTTTATTAAATATATACTAATATTCAATTCTTTAAGTAATACCTATTATTAAATATCCAAAAATTATGTTTGTCCTTTAGAGATTGTCAAGCAGAGTACAATCAATGGAACTTAATTAGTTTCATTTCGATATTGTAATGTTTTTTTTCAATAAATGCATTTTCTTTCACTTCTTCTATTCTAATTCTAAGGAATCGGAATAAAACATAACATCTCTTTGTACTGGATATATCAAATAGTAATATTTTCAAGAATTAATTTATCGATTATATCGAATTTTCAATATCAATATTTCAACTTACAGTTGAAGTCGTAAACTGAAGAAAAGATCGATATTATCGAAACTTTTGAGAGTTTCTCAGACAGTTCTTATGACAGATGCTATTTTATCTTATTTTGACCTAATAAAAAAAAACCTGTGCTTCGTAGAGTTTCTGTGGCATCCAGAGTTTAATCAATAAAAATGAACATTAATATATTATATAGGGTATTTTAATATTATTTATAATTATCGATATGATGGAAAACATTGTTGCTGTGAATAGTGTTAATGTAATGAGTACTATCAACACTATTCATAATATTAATGATATCGAATCAGTCCATATATCTTACTTTTAAAAGAGAAGGAAAAACAAACTTTTTGGTAATTTTTCTATAATGTGAAGATAACCGGTTCAAATTAAAGGAATATTGCCATATGTAAGTTTCTCGATTGTCGTGTTCTTCCATTGATTTCGTGACTTTTTCGTTGTTTTAAGCTTCTTCACAAAAATAACAGGTATTATCTGTAATATTATAATTAATAATATCTTAGGAAGCATGGTCCATGTTACAAGACACATTTATATTTATTACGAAAATAATTTTATTTTCTTACACTACTTACATGATTTATCAATTTTTTTTTTTTGCCCCTTAAACATTTTCAAAATGGCACATTTCCTTTCGAGATCAATACAATAATATATATTGAAATTATTTCGATGGTAAAATTTACTTTTTGAACAATATTTACGTTATTTTAAGCAAAATAGCATATCCCTCAAAGAAGAAGTTTTTAATCAAATAAATGTAAGCATTTTTGGCTGCTTTAAATTCGCAATTTCCAATTCATACAGAGTTGTTACAGAAGTATGTTGACGTGAAAATCGTGTTTTACAAATAGTATATTTTATTGTTCAATGTTTGTAAGAAATGTCAAAATGCCGATTACTCCATTTTGTCATAAAGGAAATTTATTTTTGCTCTTGGTGATTCCATATCTTTCATATGAACACTTCTTTTACGAAAAAAAAGTAAACCAAATACCTGTGAAAGAATGGTGTAATCTTATTTAAAAAAATACAATTTTTCCCCAGAAACTTTTTATTTATAATTTATAACGGGGAAAATTAATTTTTTACTTATTATTTTTATGGAAATAATTAATCAGCTTCCGCTGATTGTGAAAAATGAGATATGTTAAGCGTTTCCACTATTCCACTCTTGGATATATCACTATCTTCCGATTTTCTGTTTTGAGCTGTTAAATATATTGCTGTAGTTCTACCATTTTTGCGCATAAAATCAATTTTGATCACCAGACGTCGCTAGTGGTGCTGCCATTTCTAACGTTTAATTCTGTCTTTTCAACCTCATTCTTCTCGCGTTTAAAGATTTCTCTCTAAAATAGCAATATATTCCTCAAAATTGGTATCGAACTGCATTTCCTAATAATTTCATTTAATTTTAATAGTTTAACTTCTTTTTTAAAACCTCTCTACTTCCCGCGGATTTTAGTGTTCTCGAAGTCGTTTCGCCTTTCTCTCCGCCCATTGCTAATATATATGCTTCTTAGCTTACGGCTACAGCATCCAATGGCAATGCGAGCTTTCACAACTTATACTCCAAGTTTGTTTCGGCAGTTCCTCACTCTGTCGAATACCCGGGCCTTTGTTACCTTGATCATAATTTTAGATAGCTAATTCTTAATTATGAAAACTTCTTAAATTATGATTTTAACTTTATTTTAATTATGTTGAGAGGTAAATTAATAATTTTTAATAGATACCTCGCAATTTTGGCCGTTACCGTTACCGATCGTTGTTAAAGGAGTGACTTGGTTTCTCCTTTTGAAACTCGAGTAGCAGCATATTCGTTTCTATCACTTGCACTGTCTTCGGACGCACTTGGTTCGTAATCGGAGCCATTAATCTGCAAAGCTTCTTCTTTAGGAGCAGTCACTGTGAGTTAAACCAAATTAGCAATTTGAAAAAAACGGAAGAAACCTGATTTAAGAGTTACGCCAAATGTATTTTTCTCCGCAATAATTCAGGATTCAGGTTTCCTGACTTAATATAAGAATTTCGCTGCAATAAACGACTTTAAGAATCAGGAAGGGAAAAAAAACTATAATTGAAAGTAACATCACTGTGTTTCAAAGTTCATTTCGCGTGTAGTTTTGAGAAAAAGAAATAAAATTCGCTAAAAATAAATTTTTTGATGCATTAAATGATGCACCATCTCACTGAGTATATAAAAAAGAATAATGGGAAAAAAAATGTGGATCGAAAATTGGATTGAATTATACACACTCTTAAAGTAATTGTGAGGAAAAAACAAATTTTATTATATAGATCTTTTAATCTTATATCTCAAACCTTCCTTCTACAAGCCAATTAGATTTCGTTATCACAATGTTGGTCACGTAATTTTTATACTGTCCGTTTCAAATATAAAGTACTTTATTCATTGGAATGGATTAAAAATATATACCCCAAACAAAAACAACAAAAATGTTCTTGTACGAAGTTATATATTTTCTCCATTTAAAAAGTATTACGTTCCATTCAGTGCCTTCGTTTGAGGATATCATATCTTAAAAATATTTAAAAACATTTTGTAAAATCAAAAAAAAAAAAAAAAAAAAAAAAAAAAACTATGAAAACGTTTCTCATTTTTTTTCTTTTAAAAACACTTTATCTAAATTTGTAATCATTAGAACAGGGTTTTTTTCCCAATATTTTACGTAAAATATATTTGAGTTTGCTATTTTCTTTAATACCCTTTTGCCAGTGACGTAAAGAATAAATTCCTTTGCTTCAGTACAATAATGCAATTAATGTACTAGAATTATATTACTTAATTTTGCAATGAAATCTCAGAGCATACAACTCAGATGGAAGGTAATTTGCTTCGAAGCACAATTCCGAATGGAATGCTACTACAATAATTACTTACAGAGTGATCCTCGCGATTTTGTGTTGCATAATTTTAAGCATATAGAGCAAAGGTTCATTATAAAGCATTATGAAACATAAAATACCTTTATTGGCAGTACAGAAGAATGTAGATGAAAGTCAAGCTAATATCTATAGGTTCAAATCAGGCTTAAAAACTATTATGTAATTTATACTCTTAATGAAAAAGTAACTTCCGCCGATTACACTATAAATGTTTCAATTGATCATGGTTCTTCAAACTGAGTTCCATGGAACTCTAGGGTTCCCTGGAATTTCGAAAGGCCTTCCAAAAAAAATCACTATTTGCTTAATCAAAGCTCCAAATTTTAGTAAAATTTTAATTTTTATAAAAGATAGAATTCTTAACGGCAGTTTACTAGTAAAAATAAACCTAAATAAGTATCATATGGATAAAATAAAATATCAAATTACGCAAAAGTCGAGTGCTTCAAATGTATTAATCGAGACATATTACGTCGCATATTAGTCTCCATTCCATGCCTCAGGTAAAAAAAAATCGCTCAATTTTTTGACAATTAATTGGACTATTTTTAAGGTATAAAGTAAAATTGACGCAATCTTTTTAAAATTGAAATTTTGTGAAGAATACATTTTCACAAATAATATTGAATGCTTTCCTAATTTGCATAATATTTTAGTAGGTGGTGGTGCAAAATGAGGTAAAAAAAAGGAAAAAAAACTAGTTTAGCTCAACATTTTAAACAAATATTGAATATTTTCTTATTAAAAAAAAATGTTTTTGGATCTAAAATAATCCTCGAGACTGTGACACATCCTGAATTCTAATAAATGAAAGAGAACAACAAATTGATAAATCGACCAACATTCAATTAAAACTAAATTTCAGTCAGGTTGATATTACACAGTGTAGAATTGACATAAGAAAACAATACCATGCAATTGACTAAATACCTATGAAACATCTAATGTGATAAGTTCTAACCTATGAATGTGAAAAATCATTATCTTTGCAAGCTGTGATAAAAACAAAACACAGAAAAACATTGGATGCTAAAGATGAATTAAGTTGCCGATTCCAACAATTATTTCAGACGTAAGAGTACTTTACAATAAAAGACAAGGACTGCCAAATTCTTAAAAATATTCTTTTCAATCATTTTTACGTAAGGATTCAAATTATTGTTGCTTTATTTTGTTAACCATCGAATATATTTAAGAGGAAAAAAAAAAAAAGAAATGACACCATGAAGATAAATTACCATTCATTACCTTATCAAGATGTTTCTATTGTGATATAATAGAGTAATAGACATGCAAAACTAAATATCTAAATATGAATAGAATAAAGCTGTGATATCCCAATTCTTCTCATTTTTTTAATCAAAGAAGTTAATTTAAGAAAAATATCAGCAAAAAAAGGTACCAAAAGGATAAAAAGATTATTACACTGCACTAGACTAAACATAAAAGTTTAATATTAAATTAAATTATCACTTGATTTTATAGGAAACTAGAGAAAGCATAATTTCCTAAGAAATAAAAGAGAGCCTTCCATTGTTCTTTGCTCTCAATTTTTGTGTTCCACAGGGGTTACCATTCACTTACCTAGTGATAAATCTATATTCAAAGCAACAAAGTGTTGAGATTATATAATTCGTAAGAGGCTCCTAGACCGATTAGACAAAGAAATTTTCATTATTAATAGTTTCACATATTTCCATATTTATTGGACACTACACTGTCTCGTCTAACGATGTGAAGAAGAATATTTCGTAACGTTTAAATTCACAATTATAACACATTTTAGTTAACTTCTTTTTCGGCATTTCCTTACGCATTGTTGAGACTGTTTCAACTCCTTGTTTGAACAATGAAATTGCATAGTGTTTCTTTCAATAGGATAGTTGGCGGAATGGTGGACGTGAGACAGAAAGATACTGGGAATCAAAAGTCGATTGCGGCCATCACTACACCTGCACGGCACAATCTTTTTGGCTTAGTAAAAAATATGCAGTATCAACACATGCATTTCTGTTTGCGTGAAAAAAAAAATTCTCATCGAAAACGGTATTGATATCCGCTATTGAAAATAAAAGATACACTTCGGGAATCTTCATATCTAACAAAATCCTTCTATGTAGAAATGATGAAAGTTTAAGTGAATTTCGAGACACCGCTCCGAAATGAAACAGAGAGAAAGACGAGCTGAACATGTTGACCCTTTTCAATGGCCTTTCTTTTATTCACGCGAAACAAACAAATCCGTTTTGATTATTTTATGAACATGATGTTTTCAATAGTTCTAGGGGAATGAAGTATTTTGCAAGGTCCTAACGCTTAACGATATTTGGAGTCAATTTTCATAATATTTTTTAGAATTTGAGACATTTTTCACTTATTAGCGTCGACCCGTCACAATGAAGAAGTAAGTCGTTTTCGATGAAGTTGTCGGCAATTTGGTGCGCACTGGACGACATGATACCCACACCAACGAATATAACGGGTTGGAATCCTGTTCGAGGGACGATATTTGTTTTATCTTTTGTGTGAAAACTAACATTCTGATGTATACATTCAGTAAGTTACACTAACATTTCATCACTGTAAGCGTCTCTGAACGATCTTTCTACGAGGGTAGAAAAGGATACACGTTATTTTAAATCAGTTGTATGGAACAGACATGGAGGGTAGAGGAAGTGTGATGCAATTTGACGAATGAATTACCGAAATTTAATAAATCAGATATTTCTAATATTTTACAATGAATATATGGTTGTGACACTAAACTAGGAAAATCTGTGTAACTTTAGGGTGAAATAAAGTTCTTATTACCGTCACGAATAGTTATATGTAGATTTCGCCTTCCGAGAGACTTCCGAAGATGTAAACTACTAGGACTAAAGATCACTTTCATTGTCTTATTGGCTATGTAGCTGGAAAGAGGACAAAATACGTCCATAAGTATCTGGTGAACTTGTGCTAAGAATGATAATTTCATTTTAACCTTTTTAGTATGTAATTTTCAATTTGCTTCATCATTAACACGAGTGTATACATATATATTTAGCACTGCATAATCAAATTCTAATTTCAAGAAGAGGATAAGTTTCGAATTTAAAACTAAAAAATATTCTGCGTGAATTTCCTTGCTAGGTTCCAACTTGCATTCGTTTTTGTCTCATACCAAGCAACCCCCACGCCGCCGATAGCTCAGTTGGCAGAGCGGTGGACTGTAGGTGGAAAACAGTAGATATCCATAGGTCACTGGTTCGACTTCGGCTCGACGGATGAATGATTTTTTAAGTTAAATTTCTTAAAATGAATTTTTACTTTCTCAAAGCCTTCAAGTAATTGTTGCATTTCAGTATTTCATTATCTATCGAATACAAAGAGTAATTGATGAAGCATAATCGTTTAAAATTCCACTTAGCTAAGGCGTTACTTTTATGTTTTAAGCGACACAAGCTTTTATTTGACGCTTAAAGTACTTTTCTCACATAGACGGAATGTTGAAGAAAGTTGACTTTATGTATGAGCTAAAGATTGGTTTCTACGGAACAAAGGAATCCATTCTGATGAATGTATTGTCAATAAAATCCCTTGTTTCTTAGAAAATCACAAACTCATTTTTTGTAATGGTACGATGAGGTTAATTTGATAATATTTAACGAAAATATTGCGTTTGACTTCTGCCTTTTGTTTTGATTTATTTTTAGGATATAAAATAATGTACAGAGATTGCAATTAGTGTATCTGAGTCATAATACGTAGCATCACTATGAAAAAGCAATGGCACATCACAAAAGGAAAGTATTAGGGTTCGAAAGGAAATTAAACAAATTAGAGTGATTTCTTACTATCAACGTACGCGGAAGCTATTGGCGACACACCTCGTAATTTTGAACCTCCTACAAGCAGCGACAACATGCCAGAGTAGTCAACTGCCACATCCCGCCAATGTGGGAGCAATTGGCTTCTGGCACAAATATAACGTTTATCAGGCCCGCTAAACGTCGGGGTTTTAGTGACAATGTTACTGCCACTAGGCACCCGCGCCGGCCGCAAGTCGGCGAATATCACCACTGGTTTATGGAGGCCTCGATATTTCAAAATGAAAAGCTGCCACGCTAACGAACTACGCCGGGTCTTTTATTGTTAAAAATGTGTCCGATTGGAAGTGTGTGTCCCTCTCAATACATGAATATTTGCACACCGACGTCGTCGATATCTCAGATGGTAGAGCTGTGGATTGTAGGCGAAATGCGCGCCGAGATCCATAGGTCGCTGGTTCAAATCCGACTCGACGGAATGCAATTTTTTTAATCTTTTTCAGAAAAAAAAATTATTGACCTGCTTAATGTAAACGTATTTCTCTATACCTGACACCGAAAGGAAGCGCCTGGAGTCTTATTACATCTCTCTCGGTTATTACTATACTTCGTTTATCTTTTGTGAGCTACTTTCCTTATTCATGCAATTTTATTACGCGAGTGTCCTTATTTTGAAAGATTATTTTTTTTTCAATGGCTTAAAAATAAATTTTTAATTTCCTTTAATGTATGTGGCAAGAAACACTAAGTCTCACTCTATTCTATAATTTTCATTTATATGCATATACTTGACGTGCTCGAGTCCCTTTTATGAGGAATACCATTCTATATAAGAAAAAAGTGATGTCGGCGACCGTCGATAGCTCAGTTGGCAGAGCGGTGGACTGTAGATAGAAATTTGCCGAAATCCATAGGTCGCTGGTTCGACTCCGGCTCGACGGATGCATTTATTTTGATTCCTTGTATTAATTTAAATTATCACTTGAAATTTTTTCGATTTGAAGTGTCGCGGTAGCCTAGTTGGCATGGTTTCGGTTTCTTGGCCGGCTTTTTTCGTTCAGTCGCGGGTTCGATTCTTGTCTGCCATAGACCCGCCGTGTAGCAGGGGTGATGCACGCTAAATCTGTAGGGGCCCGAAGTCTTCCCATTGTCGTGGTGTGGATGTTAGGAGTAGTGGTGCTTGCTCAGGTGTCGTCCTCATCTTTTGACCGTGGTTCGAAATTTCAAGGTCCGTCGCCAATAGTCCTCGTATTGCTTCTAGTGCGACGTTAATAAAAAAAACTAAACTGAACTTTTTCGTATTTAGAGTCAGGATATTGTCCTAAGAAATAAAATGAAGCCGTACACTTTTCTGAGTACTTATATGTTGTGTTCAAACGGGGAACCTCCTTTTTCGTGACTAAAATATATTAAATTTCATCACATACATTTCTTGTTGAACATTAAAGCAATTTTTTACTTCGAAAGCAGTATTTATATCTGCTAGTGTAAAAAATGTATTTCAAGTATCTTTATATCTAACAAAATTTTACAATTTTGAAATCGTGAATGTTTAAGTGAATTATCGAAGCACTGCTGCGAAATGATACGGAGGGGAAGACGAACTGAACGAATAGGCGTTTTTCATAGGCAGTTACGTATTTCATGCGAAACATATTAATTATGATTATTTCATTAACATGTATTTTCCATTAATTCTTGGGGTACAAAAATAATTTACAATGTCCTAACGTTTAACGATATTTAGAGATACATTTGGAGTATTTTTTTGTAATTTGAGAATGTTTTTTTTCTTTTATTAGCATCGTTTCTTTACAAGATTGAATGGAGAATCTCGTCGATGCTTTAGTTGGCTTTTCACGCTGGATGAAATGATGCTCATATCTTCGATATTCTTATATTATTCAATAATGTTTATATAATAATAATCACATAATATTTACGAAAATTATGTTCAGAAAATATAATTAGTGTACTAGTCTTATATTACTTTAAGTCACTGCGAAAAAGTAATGACACAACGCAGAAGGAAAATATGCTACTTTGATGGATTGGTTTTATTAACATCGCACAAGAAGCGTCACGAGGGCTTTTGGCAACGGACCTTTAAATTTTGCACCTAGGTCAAGTGACAATTTCGACATCTGTGATGGCAATTCTCTCTCACAACGTCCACACCACCCTAATGTTTTTATTATGAGCCTCAAGAGATTAAACGTGCACCTAATCGGGAATCACTTTTGGTCTTTCGTGTCAGCATGCCTGAATCCTAGACTCGACGGTATCCGTCGTCAGCTTATCCGCGACCATGATCAATAGATTACCGCGACTTCTTATACTTTGAAGAAAAATTCAGAAAGTGTTTGTGATTTCATATCTACTCCACGCTGAGAAGCAATACAGGGGGTTTCGGCGACGAACCTCGTAAATTTGAGCCTCTGTGAAGTAATGACGACACCTGAGCTGACATCTCTTTTGTAAACTACAATATAAAACTGTGTTAGGACTTGGGACATCTACCAGATTTAAGTGCATTAGCCCAACTGCTCAAAGTGTTTACGCTTGAGTCGACTATTATTATGATATATCTATCTAAGGTATGTTGTGATATGTAGTTAAAACTGTTAATTATACTTGCTTTGAAGTATACGACTGGAAAGTATCAAATTTTCTTACTTCTTAGTTTCACTTAATAAGTTTCTAAATTTGCTTAAATAATTATTACTAGCCAAATTGTTCATGTACGTAACAGCCACAGATTAAGTTTTTGTTCATTGCCTGGAATAAACGTATATGGAAAGACTTTTCAGTTACTGATTAGGTTTTGATTAATTGTAACTCATGTAAGGTAATTATTTATAACCTTTAATTTATGCATGACATTTCGTGAATAATTGTAACAGGAAGGAGAATGTCTTAAGAATTAAGAATGCAAAATTCCAAAGAAACAAATCAAAAGATATTTTAAGAATCATTTCTTGACATAATTATTTTATATTGTAAAACAAAATTGATACTTGCATACTGAAATGACATTGTTTTCATAGTACTGAAGCAGAAATGTATTATTTTTTACAAAAGAAAAATCAAATCATCTTCTTATGATAAATTGAAAATAATGAAATATGAATTTCAATATTTGAAATCTATTGGTTTAGTAAATTTTAATTTTGTAATCAAATTTTTAAATTCAAAAATACAATAGCTTTATTCGTAAATGTATAAATTGAGCTTAATGTATCAGTTTTTATTTTTCGAAATGTATCTAAAGTGATTTTAAATGCGACTGAAATTCGAATTTTTGTTTCTTGTCATTTTAATGTGTACTGCAATTCTAGCAAAGAAGAATAAACACTTCCTATAAAAATAATTAATGCAAAATAACAGTCCTTTAATATCGAGGCATATTATTTGTTTCTTTGTGCTGAGAATAAAAATGCTCATAAAATTTAAATAGTTAAAATAAATTTAAACTGTTCACACAATGCAAATCAAAATAGGCATCTTAATGTAAAATAGCTTTTGATTAAATGTAAACTATATGTCTAAAATATATGTTTTTACTAATCTTTAGGCTGAATTAGTCCAATCAAAAAACACAATACCTCTAATTTTTAATATTCTTTCCTTACAGAAGCTAATAGTTCACTTTATAACTATTCGAAAGCCTGCTGTTGCCCTCTTCTTTTGAGCGAGTTTGCCTCATTAACTCATCTTTCTTAAATTTCTCTAACAATATTCTAATCGTAATGATGCAAGATAAATTTTAGAATAAGATTTAGAAGATTGCTTAATGTTTTAATTTCACATTTTCCTTCTCGCTTTTCCCAGCTCTCTGTCTCCATTTGACCAATGTTCAAAATTACGAGGTCTGTCTCCAATAACTCTCGTGTTGCTTCCTAGCTCTCTTTATATTTTTGAGGCAATTCTTCAACCTTTTTTTTTTACTTCAACTTTCCAACATTGTTCATTTATGCAGCTTACTTAAAAAATTAAAAACATTAAATATTTATTAAGCACACTTGTTCATTCATCATCAAATTTCGTAGAGTGTAAAATCCAATATTTATTAATAATTTTTCATTAAATAGTTAATACTACAGCTTTTTTGTGCAGTATAAATCGATGTATCTCACTAGATTTGTTCACATCTGGTGTCATAACCTTGAAAAATAATCGAGTAAGAGCCCACAAAAATGTTGGTATCTAATTCTTCAAACTTCCACATCACTCTACATATAATAAATAGGGTATTTTAACCTACAGCAACTGATTGAAGATACCCAATGATCTTTTTTGGTTTCGCGAAGCAAATCTACGACATCCTCTTTAAATAGCTCACATTGTCTCGGGATAGATAATATAATTTAATATACTATAATGCGGCAATTCCAAATACCAACACTACTTTATAACATTTAAAATGTTCGAGGTAAAAAAAAAAAATTAAATTTTTTTCCTCAACAACACATCATTTATTTAGCTAATTTTTATGTGTTACTAATGTACTGTAGTGTATTAAAAGTTAGATAAGATCAAAGTTAATTAGAGAGCGAAAATTTAAAATGATAAATTGTTTTACTGACGTCACTCTTCTAAGCAACATGGAAGCTATTGGCAGAATGTCCAAGGGGATCAAGCTCACCCAAAAGGAAAAGAGCTACAAACCAGCCCGACGTATCTCGTAATTATGAATCACGGTCAAGTGACGAGGACGACACATGAACTGGAAACTTTCCTCTTTAAACTACCACACCATGCCAAGGAGGCCTTAGAGTTTCGACAGATTTGACGTGCATTAACACTGGGGGTCATTAGAACCCCCAGTGTTAATGCACGTCAAATCAGTGTTAATGCATGTCAATGATCAATCAGTGTTAATGCATGTCAATGATTTGTGGCATCGGGCATCAAACCCACGACTAGATGGAAACTATGCCGTCCGTCAGACCATGACTATTAGAAAATGCAAGAATGTAATGGAAATATTTCTGTTTATTGTTTAAGGATTTCAAAATGCACCAAGCGTAGGACACACCACACACACAACATTATATATATATATATATAATTAGAATCATAATTCATGAAAATACTGTAGTTGAATATATTTAAGAATTATGAACTAAATTATCAAAATAGATTTCATTAAAATTATAATATTATCTAGATATGGATTTTTTCAGATAATACAAGAAAAAAAGTGAATTTACCATTTTTTTAATAGGAAAAAAAATAGAAAAGTGAAAAGTTATATTACCAAACACTACTAAGGAAAATAATCTAATTGAATAAAAACAAGAGAACAAAAATCAACCAGATAAACTACAAAATATGCAAATGTATAAAACTGATTCTGAAAAATTGTAAACAAATGGGAGGGGAAAAAAAGGAAGACTGAAAATGAACTGTAAAACACACTGACACACATACATATATAATGTAATTGTATAAAAGTGACTAACAATTAATTAATGACCAGGTCATTTCAGTAAAACCCTCTTCAAAACACAACTTTGTATCATTTTTTAAATCAACTTTACAAATGAATCAATAACAATCGATTATAAAAATACAAAACTTAAAAGCCTTTTACTACGAAAGATTAAAAAAAAAATGTGTATATATATTAACGTACACTCTCAAAAGCAGCGTTGTATTAAACTAGAGAGTGGAAAATTATTTTATCAATAAAATCAACCTCCATTAACGTCATAATAATTATATGTCAACTCGAAAGCGCAAATTCGTTAAGAAGCTCAATTTTTGCGTCACCTCTCTCAGCTCCTTTTCTAATCTTTGCTACTCTGAAACTGCAGTCCTCTATCAGAAGTTCGGTCTAATAGCGGCAACCCTAAAATGGTTGTAGCTAAAGCTCTATTATCGCTCTTTGGCAATATTGCTCTCCTAGCTCGAACAGCGTAAAAAGTTGGCGACTTGTAACAGCTTAGAGATTGTTGGCGGAAGAGTTGAAGCTCATTATCGTAAGCTAGCTTGGCATCGTTGGAAACAGTTTTTAACCGGCAACCCCATGCGATTGTGGGCGCAAAAGCAAATTTTCAATCTCTCGTTTGGCGTTCTCGGAATTCTGTGCATCTGTTAGTCGAATTTTCGGTCTTGAGGAATACCTGTCACTCATTCGAAAGAAGGAGCGGTGTTCGGTTTTTGTTTTTGGATTCGTTGCGCTCTGTTTTGAACGGGATTTTATTTTTTGGAATTTTTAAAGTAATTTATTGTGATTAATTTTCTTTTCATTGGTTTCATCATGACGGAAAATTTAACCAAGTTACCTGTGAAGAGCATTTTGAGGAAAAGTTCTCTCACTTTTATAGAACATGATGATTCGGAAATACAGTAAGTGATATTTATTATGAATCTTATTATTTAAGTTTTTATTTTGAACTTTTTACTTTTTTGTTTTATAACCCGCTCTGAAATTTTCTTTTTTAAAACGCTAAAAAGTCGAAAAATATTTGTATCACAAATTAAGTTGCACGTGTTTTTTATTATTTGCTATAATATCTAACCCAGAGATAAATTTAACAAAATCAATCGCAATTTTAATAAATTCTGCATTTTTAAATGAATTGAATATTTTTGAATTTTTTATCAAATATTTTATTCATCATAAGTCTAAAAAGCCGTTAATTTATCAAATAGAAACAAAACACGTGATTTTATTAGAATAAAACATTTATAAAAGATACTTGTCTGAAATTCAGAATATAATCTGTTGTATTTTCATGATGTAGTAGAATTCTTACTGTAAAAACAAGATGAGAAATTTTGTCTCAATAATTTTTCCTTCATTTTGAATTTTTAATGAAGAACCTTATATATAACACATAAGAACCAATACATACAATTTATAAAATCTTCGTAATTGTATTTACAGTGTACAATTATATTTCTTATTTATTATTTACAGTGATTTATATATATATATAATAAACTCTCAGTGTACCGCATCTTGAGAATATAATATTAAATGCGTGACTGTATTTTATGTTTCATTGCATAACTTGGCTTTTATGTCGTAAAGTTTTCTTTCCTTTCTCGCTGAATACTTCTTTGGAAGCGGTCAGAATATGTTTACTAAAATGAATAACGCTTCTTTGAGATTTATTTTAACAAATCTTGTTTGTGTGAGTAGTATTTGTAGAAAAATAATATTCAACAAATCAATATTTGGAAAAGTTAATAGTTATTGAAAAAGTTCGATGATAAAAAGCGGTTTATTGTTTGGCGTCTAATAAGCAATTATTGTTACATGTCTTAAGGGGAAAACATTTTTACAGTAAGAGTTAATCATTGTATAAGTGGGATTATTTGTCTTCAATAAAACGTTTCTTAGATTGTTGTTAAATTATAGACAAATTATATTGTTTTCGATTTCTTTTTGTTAGTCATGTGTTATGAATAACGAAATATTAGTAGATCAATAAATAAGGATTAAAGTACTCATACACGCACAATACTTCGCATTCTGTATTTATATGTTTCTCTTTTTCAATTTGTCATCACTCCAGATGAAGTATATTGTGAAAATGTAAATGTATTAAAATATTTCCGTTTATTTAGTGAAATTTTAAAAGGAAAAAATGAATTATGAGATTATGTAATTGTTCAAGCCTGAATAAGAATGAAATCCAAAATTTTTTTCGTAAGAAAATAAAACTGTTTATCAATATATCAGTAATTAAAAACCCTCGGCTTATAAATTTTAAGATAACAAATTTTGAAATGGGCATTTCATAATATATTTTGCATTAAAAAATTGCGTGATAAATTAAACGAACTTTCTTTCTATTATTTGAAGGTATTTCACTCTATTATATTTTTATGTAATAAATTATGAATTATTTATTTTTCTACTAATAATACTATTCTGGATATGAAAATAAAATTGGAAGCTGTAAAGTATTGGGACGAAACATTGGACCGGTATAAGTAAAGTTAAGTTATTTTTAATTTCTTAGTAGAAAAATAAATCATTATACTTAAATACAAGACATCTTTAGAAATAAAGATAACGAATAAATTTAACTTTTGATTGAAGGCGGTATCATCTGAAATAATTTAGTCGAATGTTTAAATACTTTCCAACAAATTTCAAGAAATGTGTCAATTTTGTTTGATGGAGAAATTTTACTTGTTGAAGCAAAAAGCACTATATTTCAAATGTTTTTTTGTGGATTATTTTTTTTCTGCACTTCAGGTATAAATACAATTTAATTTCTTTTCAGAAGTCCTTAAAGTAGTAAGATACCCATGCTGAAAAACTATTTTTTTAGGGAATTGATAGATTAGAACTTCATGAACAATCTACCTTATTAATTTTTAAATCAAAATAAATGCCTTATATTTGATTAATATTTAACGCAATTTATTTAAAAAAATTTGTTACACAATTTTAAGTAAAAAAAATGCAAAATTATTCAAATTTTAATTACATGTTTTTACACAAGATGATATATATAATGTCTTCTTTTTCCCAAAGTAAATAGTCTTTCTATAAATAATTTCAGGTAATGGAGATTAAATTCAATTTCTTATGCATTGCTCTAACATTTTTACCATTTACGTAAATAGTTATTTTCAACATAACTGCTTCCAATTTTCATACATTACAAGTCATCAGAATGAAATTGAAATTTTTGTTAGACTAATAATTAATACTTAACCGCATCAATGATAAATATTATTCATAAATTTATCTTATAATATCTAAAATTACATGTATGAAGAATTGTTCGTTTTCTAAAGAATGTTATTAAATAAACGTGCAGCTAAAGATTCTGTAAAAATAGATAATATTTCATTAAAATTAATATAAATAATCTTCTAAATCAACAAATAGTTTAATGCTATTATAAATACAAAAAACATCGAGATCAATATCCCCCTCCCTTTTTTTTTGTTTATTTCGACTGTGAAATAAGTGATAAGAATCAGAACTATTCCGATATTAAAAAAAAAACAAGTTTTCATATCGATACCGGATTCAAATTCCAGA
Organism: Nephila pilipes; assembly: GCA_019974015.1. Taxonomy (NCBI): domain Eukaryota; kingdom Metazoa; phylum Arthropoda; class Arachnida; order Araneae; family Nephilidae; genus Nephila; species Nephila pilipes. The sequence goes on along the minus strand of BMAW01100819.1, from coordinate 38,374 downwards.
CATCGTTCTGGGATATACAGTTACAGAGAAAAGGAGTTGTTCGTGTCATTCTTACCTTTTTTCTTATGAATATTATTTTAAAGAACTTTAAAAACAGATAGACATAGTTCAAAGTAAGCGGTTTAATATTTTTAGGACATTTTTGAGATAAAATTTTAAGTCAAAGAAAAGTATAGTGGAGTGCAATGTTCTTCATTTCAGAAATAATAATAATAAAAAAGAATGATGTTGGCGTTATCTCTTTTGATTTGAAATACCGAGTAAGCAGATGATAGATGAATATGTTCACATATTTTTTAACAAAAGAGTTTTGTCTCTTCATCGTGCTATCTCTTTAGTAACGAAAGTTTAGATATGATAATTTGATTAATAACTATTTCAGTGAAGTATAAACGTTATATTGAAATAGTTCGATATATTTCATTGTATTAATTATACTCAACAGATGTATTGGAATTGAATTTTCATATTGTGACTCATGAATTTTTTTTCAATTCGAGCGCAAACTTTAGCAGTTTTACAAAAGGTTAGGAATAGGTTCATATTTTGAAATTAATAATAAACCTTTAATAATAAATTACTTTTGTAATAAATTTAATTAAAATATCAAACATGTAATTATATTAAATTCCCATAATTATGACATGTAGTTATATATTAAATTACATTAATTGTTAAAGAGGTAAATTATTATTAGTTTTTATGCACATAAACTTTAAAATCTAGCAAAAGTAAATATAAATCGTGTTAAATTGCAAATTTCAACAGATATTGCTTTTATCAAATAGTGACACAGAGTTGCCATTATTTTGAAGTGTAAGAAATAAAGAGCTATATATCTGAAAGAACTATTTCTTAGCAATTTTTAGATTTATGAGGTTAGATCTTTTAGAAAACTATATACTTAGATCTTTTGTGAATTAAATTTCTTTTTCATTAATAATTATCAGAATATGGTGTTTTAAGATTTTGAAAGGAGAAAAGTATTTTCTTTGAAAAGAGACATAAAATATGTAATAGATCAAAACGAATTAGTTTTGGCTTAATATGTTTTCATTCTATTAATATAAATGACAAAAAAATCATGTTTCGAACAAATATTATTCATTTTAATTAAACATTATGTCTGAAAAATTACTATCTTATAACAGGAAAAAAATCATTATTATAAAAATCCTTAATTTAGAAATATATTGAAATGATACATTCGCTTAAGAACTTCCAATGTTAAAATATCTTTTGCTATCTATTTTCCTTACTTTGCTGAAATTACAATTAAAAATATATCAGCTTTAATCAACAATTCATGTTTTGATTATTTGCTTAATGTAATAAATATCTATATAGCCAAAGTAGTAAAACTTTTAGATGCTTTTTTTTATTTAATCGGCTTGAAATTTTATGAATACATAAAAATATATCATATTAGTATCTATCATACATTTGCTTCTAACGAGAAAAATCGTTTCTATTAAATTTATGAGAAATGTAAGAAATAAAGAATTTCATATTTTTTTTTTGTGGCATTTTGCAATTTATATACGTTTTTTATGTAATATTACAATGTACTTAAGCTTTTAAACTATTACATTTGAAATTTTAATATTAAAATTATTACGTTTTATTATTTTGAAGACCATTACATTTTAAAACTTTGACAGCAATTTCTAATTTTTCATTGAATCAATTACAAGCAGAAATTTTAATTAAAACATAAAAATCGAAATTAAAAAAAAAACAAAAAAAACTTAATCTGGTTTTATTTATTTTCTCATTAGAAGAAAAATAACACCTCAAAGATTTTAAAAAAAGAACGCAAATGAACCTCAACTGGCAAAAAAAGTTGAAAAGGGATTCGTTTTGTCTTGCTTCTTTCCACTGTAATACTCAGTTACCTTAAATTCTTAAAAATACTGATTAAAACAAAATATTACTGATTAAAACAAAAAATTATTATTATATTATTTTATTCTGTTATTAAAAATAGAGATATTTAATTCAATGTAAATCGCATTTGCTAAAATTTTTAGTTGTTACCCAATTTTTAATTTTATATGTTGCAACTTCTATTCAAAGTTTACAGCTATATTTGATTAGACAATCCCAAATATTTCATTACTGTAATTTTTTTTGTTCATGAAATTTTTTAATGAAAACTTTTGATCCAAAGAAAGATTGAATTCCATTTGCTTTATAGGTAAAGATAAGGTAAAGTAAATCTAAATGTGAGAGAGTTAAAGAACCTAGCCATGGATTATGTTCATTTTAGAAGAGCAAAAATATAATTTGAAACAGCTAAGAGACATAATTATGGATAACAGTAGCAAAAGCATTCTGGCATAAATGTGATGAAATGATAAGGAAATCCTTGAGAATTGTAATAAAGTGATAGAAGGACTGTAAAATGACTAAAAGATGTCATTTTTCAATATTATTTTTTGATATTAAGAATAGAATACTATAAAAACTATCGGTGTAAGCAATAACATTCATGCAAAACAAAAAATACAACAACAATAATAATAATAAATAATGGTTAATATAAATTAAAGGAACTATTAAAAGCGACTTCATCCGTTTATGAAAGAAATAATTACAGTGAATTTACCGCTACGTATATGCAAAATCTGTAATACTATTTAACTCACATCGCTTTAACGAGCTTCTGTGTACGATAAGTGCAAGAAAATGTTTTCCTGGGCTTGTTGGAGGTTAACAAGATTTTGATTATTATGTAGGAATTTTGATATATCCTCTTGAATTCAAAGAAAAGACAATCCTTGATAAGGAATTTGTGACCCAATTTGAAATTTTGATCGTGATTCGCTATTTTGAATAATTACTTAGTTTAATTCTATGTCGCTTTTCACTAAAATCTGGAAAGTGGTATTTATTTCACTGTGATAACGCATTTAAAGGTTTAAATGATGAAGTTTTATCTGCATATTACCTTATTTACTTGTAAACTAAAAGTGTTTTTAAATATTTTTAAAAAAGTTTAAAACTTGATGAAGTGACGTAAAACTATTTCGAAAAAGCAATCAGATAGATATTTTTGAGATGCAATATTTTGCAATTATTAAAACACTGTAGTCAAGATTTGATAACAAAACTATGCAATACATATCTTCACAAAGCTTAAGTATTCAAGTTGACGGACAGGTAAGAAATGTAAATAGTTACAAGCAAAATGTTAATAAATTAAAAATTTTCGGAGTAAATTATTTCGTAAGATGTTCACATGGGATTTTATACGTCATATACAGTTTTTTAAAAGTCTTAATCTCAAAATGAAAGAATATATCTAAACTACCTCGCCCTTTTCACTTAAACTTGGAGAAAATTTCGAAAAATGTTGCTAACTATATTCGTGTAACTATAAAAGGACATTTATTTAAACCAACGAATCATCTATTTATCATCATTTTCATTAAATTATTAATAAATAATTTAATTTTGTTTCATTATTGCCTAAGATTAATTAGTTTAAATTATCACAATTTGCTTCAATATTTCAAACTATGCTTATAAGTCTTTAATTTAACTAGAAAAATAAATTAATAATTATTATGAAAATAAATTATAAAAAAAAATGGTTACAAAGAGTTCATATCACATAAAGTTAATTCATCGTTTCACGAATAACTGCATAGTTCCATCAAGTTACTGAATGGTTCCATTTAGCGACTATATAAATCCATACAGAGATACAGTTTCCAGTCTTATGAAATAATTACATAGGTCTATGCAACTACTGCATAGTTCAATGCAGTGTTACTATTTACTTATATGATTAATAACTTCATGACAGAGTCACAAACTGCAAGTCTACTACCATTGAAGGCCACAGTTGTAATTTCTACAGAAATTCTAAAGTGGTACGAAATTTGGACACAGGTAGGGATGTCAACAAGGGAATCATCTTCGTTAGTTAAGTATAACGAAGTGTGTTACCATAAACCTCTATGTAGTAATTGAGTCAGCTCCATATGTAGATATTATTTTACAAATCTTGTAACGAATTCTCATCGTTGTGTTTAAGAGACATAGAGATGCAATAATAATGAACCAAAAATCTTTTAATGAGTTCATTCAGTCTTGAATAAGCAATATGAAACTGAATGAATAAAGTGAAACGATTAACTAATAAAGTTTTTTAACTGTATCAGGATGGAGAATTTTACTCGTACGAGTTAACTCCTAAACAACGACTTCAAATCAATGGATCTGAATCATGTATACAAGCTTAGTATACAGTTTCACTGTCCTACGAATCTGTGTCATTCCACTATATTATTTATCTTCTCCATGTTATTCACTACAGTTCTTATTTGGTAATTATAATTTATATATGTCACGGTTCTTTAAGATAGCGAGATCAAATATCGTACCCCAGAGATTTGATAAAGGAAACTGCGTGAGAGAATTCTTTAAAACCCCTATAGAAGAGACAAAATCGCTCAGGACGACTAAATAATTATGTAAATTGAAAACATTCGAAATTTCAAATAATTAGTAACTTTAATTTTGAATAATTAACCTTAAAATTTTTTAAAAGGTGTCGAGACATCTCGCTTGAGATAAATGTCACCACTGTTAAGATCCGATTTTAGTAGAGTTGCATATTTTCGATTTAGTAGTTTTACAGCCATATGTTACATCCTCGGTATATCTTCTAATACTGTCACTAAGAAATGTAGGCGAAAAGTAAATGTGTTTGGGTTAATATTAAAGAGAGTTTTTAAAATTGAGACATAGATCATCTCTCTCTCCCTCAATATGCTAAGGCAACAAAATATGCAAAATTCATTATATTTCTATTTTTGAACATAAAATCGTTATATATTGCACATATAAATACAGAGAAAAATGATATATATGTATTTATATTAATTATATGCATATTAATTTATGAAGTTCAATCGTATTTCCAATGATTTTACTTTGTTAATATGATTTTATCTGTTCTGTCGAATCTACTTCAATCGATCACACATATATTTCCTAAAATAATTTTTTTAAAATACTCATAGCGCTGAATTTTCAATCATATTACGTAGTACGAGTATCGTTTCTGAACGCTGTCGTAAGACGAGATAAATATTTTAAATAGCAGTATTTTCTGACAAAGATTTTCATCAACTACCATTCTAACTGCAATATAAAGTACTACAGTTTGAAATGTAGGATAAATCCCAGGCTCACGAATTATTAATTGTAAGTAGTATAATCTTATCCTGTATAAATTTCGTAATTCTTCTGATTTATCAAATTATCGCTTACTTTTTTCATCTCGTAAGGTAAGAGACAAGCATTATGCAAAATAATATCGCCTTTTATTTCAGCAAGAAATGTAAGAGAATTCACTCTCTCTCTCTCTCTCTTTCTGTTTTATTTCTTAATTTTTCTTTTAAGAAAGGATTTTACTTTGTTCGAATTCTTGAGGTTTCAAATGGTTCAAAATAAGGTTACATAAGATTCGTGTAAAAGTTTCAAAATATATTATTTACGGCTCTTTTTAATAAGTGGATCTTAATAAGGAATTAATTCATACTAAAATATGCAAATGAATTAACAGGAAATCTAAAGTTGTATAAATTAAAAATATTTCATTAAGGAGTTAAATATTAAAAATGTTTTAGTTATTGGAACGTACAGTATCTAGCGTTAAGAAGTAAAATAAAATATATCATTGTATTAAGTTTATTAATTAAATGAATGTGTATAATGATCTGCACAGGTTTTTTTTTTTATTATTATTTATTTATGTAGCTTTTAAGTAATGCGTTTCTTACCGCGTCACTAATCATTCTGTTATTTTCGAATATTTTCTGTGATGATAAATAAAGTAAAGCCGTATAAGGAATAAAAATAGAAAAGTAATGGATTGCCTGATGAAAAACGCTATTTTCCAATTCGCATAATAAAACACGATAAAGCAAATAGCATTTATTTTGAATGGTGGTGACGTTCAAATCATTTTAACAGCACCAAGACCGAATAAAATTATTGTACCGAAACATTTTAACAAAGGAATACAGTCTAAATGTATTTTTTTTTATATATTTTTTGGTGTGTTGAAAAATTATGCGTATTTCCGAGTTTGTATGCTTCGATGACTATTTCTCAGGAAAATAATCGATTTTGCCGTCGGATTCTGAGAATTGTATTTGGATTTGAAGAATAACTCACAAAGCGCCGTCTTTACTTTCTTTATTCCCGTATTATTATATTCAGTGTCATGATGCAGGAAGGATTAAGTTACATCAAAAAAATTTTTCGCACAGCGGCGTATCTATCTTTTAAGTGCCGAATATTAATCGCATAGATTGGAAGAAAATTACTACTTTCATGTGAATTTATCGCATGCTTATTCATTCTTTATTAAATAATGTTTCACAAAAAAGAATGATTAAAAAAAAATCTCGAACATTTTTAACGAATAATTAACTATTATCCGCTTTTGTATCCACATATTTCGCGAAGCATATAATTCTAATATTCAAAATTTTAAGTTCGATCTTATAATTTTAAAAAAGCGAAATCGTAAATTGAAATTTGGAAAAAATATGGTTATTTAATACTTTTAAAACACCTACGCTTTATGTATTGAGGAATATTTCAGTTTCCTTTAACACTTAAAAATATTTCTGTAACTTTTAATGTATTTTAACGAGTTTTAGAAAAAAAATTGCAGATGGTATAACGGTTGTCTATTTACAGGCTGTGTATACAAAAAAATAAAAATGAAGAGTAAAATATAAACTGTATTAAGATTTGCTGTACTTTTCATAGCCTTATTTTCTGAATTATTTTTGATAATAATAAGTTAATAAAAATATTATAAATATTATTATACTCTTGCTTCTAAATTGAAATAAAAATTAGGTATTTGATATCTTCTTCTCAAATTATTAAATTATTTTTTTCACCAGATAATAGATCATTTATTAGCAACTGCTATTACTATACATTCAAGTTATTTAATTAGTTTGAGGGTCTGGTAATTGGACAAAATATCAAATAGAATGTAATGAAGGTAAATTTTGTCTCAAATATTCAACAACTTGTTTATAGATATGCGCTTAAATTATCTATTGTATTATTAATTATGTTCCTTGTTATACACTTTAAAATATTTCTAAAATGAGTATATACTTTATAAACCTTTTTTTAGAAGAGATATATTGGTAGTTTACCATTAAATATCTTCCTAGACGTATTTTGAAGATTTATCGCTAATTTAATATTTTTACTCTATTATTAATGTATCCTGATTGGATGTGTGACAGTCACGAAGGTCAATGTATTTTTTACGGTGAAAATTTTTAAGGGAATTTTTTTTTTACATAATGCTATGAGAATCTGAATTCTACCAATATTGCAATATTTATCTTGACAGAGACTTATAAAATGGGAGCAGCACAAAGAAATCCTCACGGATGGGGAAAATACGACTTTCTTTTGGAAAGTAATTACTTGCATTTCCTTTCCAATGTTTCGAAGAAAAGTAGAAAATGAATTCATACCTACATTTATACGAAAACTTTTCTTTATATTATATTTAATTTTATAATGGAAAATTATTTTTCCAAGATAACCAGATTTCATTCTTTCATTTAAAATTTCTTAATTTGTATGATATATTCACCCCTATTAAATACGTGTTAATTTATATCCTACGAAAATACAAATTTGTTTTCTGTGGTAGTTTGAAACATAGAGTAATTGATAACAATGATGAAAATTACTTTTATCTACAATAAATTTTGTGAAATGATTCATTTTATTCAAAGGCTAGATTAAAATTTAGGTAAGCTTTTTGTGGCTAATTTGATTTTGAGATTTATAAAAAAATTTCGAAGTAAAATAATAATGAATAAGTCTTAAGAAATAAATGTAAAGTCTTAAACGAAAATATAAAAAAAAGTATTAAAGAACTTATCCCTATAATTTCTGAATGCATAATTCAAAAAATGACTCTGAAACTAGATTTTAGAAAGCCATTAGAAATTTATATTTCTGTCGCAATGCTCTGAATTATGGTTTTGGATTTTAATGAGAAAAATTCATTCTGCATTTATAAAAAAAAGGCATGCTTTTTTATGATTAACAAAGGAGAGTATTATTTTGAAAGGTTTTTCGCTTGTCGAAGTGAAATTTTATTTCGTTATTAATTATTTTTGAGTAACGTATATATTTGAGCTCATATATATATATATTGTGTGGAAATAAATGTAACTTAGCTTAAAATGTCGAATGTAATGTAATATCTATGTAATCATTTTAATGACCTTCATAATAAAACCAAACAAGAAATTAATGAATTAAAATTTGAGCTGTGATTAGTTGTCTTGAATTAATATCTCGCTCAAGAATTTTTCTCATTGGACCTATTAATTTTTGAACTTTGATCAAACAACATTTTAGACCGAAACTCATTCTTATTTCCATCCCCGGTAGAGTGAGTTCCAGAAGAATAAAGAACAGCAGTTTAAAATACCAACCCCGATAGTTGAATTCAAACCCAAGACTCAACTCTTTCATAGTCGGCTATGTACTCCACAACTTAATGACTATGCTACCGCAATCCCATTTTTCGCTAAGGATTGCGGTAACATAGTGGTTAAACCCCATTTTGCGTTACTTTAATTTGACTACAAATCAAACAGAACTACATTTTAAGCTATCACAAATTATTTAAATTTAAATAATATTCTGAAAGTCATCAAATAGTTATAATAGCCATAACTTTCCTAAATGCCTTCCATGTGGGCATGGAAGAATTTATTCAATCCTAATAATTCCAATAGTTATTTATTCTGTATATATATATTATAAATGAAATGAATGCCTAATGTGTCTTTTCTTGATCTATTAATCTTTGATTTTTATTTGTCTGAGAGTGCACGCTAGCAAAAACAGTTTCATCTTTCTGAGCGCAACGCAGTTGCTAGCTCTCTCGGTGGAATAAATTTTGAAGCCACGTTAATTATGCATGCAAATATCTTCTCGCATGCAAATGGATGAAGAGGAGCTTATTTTAAATGTTACTCAATATGCAGAAAATACCATTTGCTGTTAAGAAGTTTTACAAAACTTGTTTATTCACTTGTAATGTTTACCTCAGCTTTTTTATAAGAATAATTAGGTTTTTTTCGGGTTTAAGTTTATCATGGATATAAAATCTGTTAGAATGAAAATGTTTAAAGAATTTTCAATATTTTTTTTTGTTATAAATATGCGTAAGAGCTTATTTGTTTGTAAAATATAACAGCTATGCATTCATTTATTAAAAAACTTGACAGTTTTTAAATTTACTGATAGAAAAACTGAGCTATGAAATATAAATTTGAAAGTTTGTTTACATTACATTTTTTTCGATGATTTTTTGATATTTTTTTCACATTATTTTTCTGAATTTGTTATATTATGCATATTTTCTTACGTAATTTACAAATTTTGGAATTATGTTTCATAGTTCGTTTAGCAAAAAATTAGGGGCGGTGGTTGTACAAAGGGACACAAAATAAACTTCAACGTGCTGAAAATGGAAAACAAAATGCTTATAATTCCATCAGACACTTATCTCAAATATGGGCAATTAAAATTGCTACTTTTGCGAGTTTTAATTTTTGACTCTAAATTTGAAATAAGAATAACCTCGAAAAACTAAATGAAAGAGAATAATTTTGAATATGAAAATAACTTATTTAATCTAGCTTACCTTTCTCATTTTTTTAATTATTATTTTCTTTAATTTTTGTTATTTTTATTTTAGAAAATATGTTTAATATTCGTATTATTTTTTTTTACGTTTTTGCTTATGTTTATATATTTTTTTATACCTTTAAACTTAAAGATACTTTTTTAAATACTCTGTGAAGCTTAAAAACTCACCTACATATTTACTATTAAACATAGAGTATCATTCCAACGCGTCAGATATGAACTGTATTTTTTAGCGTTCTTTTTAATAATTACTTTATTCTGTTGCTTTTAAGATAACATTGGGCTTTTCGGTGAGTTTATAAATACTTTTATATTTTCATTCAAGCTATAATAGTTTGCACATTACAATTGCAATAACTATAATGTAACTTTAGATTAATTCAGATTCAGGTAGGAAAATAATATGCATGTTATATTAATGTTTTTTTCTGGTTTCATAATTTTATTTGCAAAGCAACTTATATGTCTTATTTACTGAAAGAAAAAATATTTATAGTATGTACAGTTTTTTTTTTTATGTTTTTCCTTGCTTTTACTAGAAAATATAATTAGTTTTGTCATTAAATCTTAGATTGAACGAAATCAATTGTTTTATTAGTGTCGCACTTAGCAGCAACACGATGATTATTGGCGACGGTCTTCGTAATTTTGAACACCCGTCAAGTGAGGAGGATGACGCCTGAGCTGATACCTCACTTTTCAAACTTCCTCATCATCTCAACTTGAGAACAATGATTCTTGACATATATAACGTGCATTAGCCCCGCTAATAGGCATACCTATGGTCCTAATGGCATCAGGTCTCGAGTCCACAACTTGACGGAGACGGAGCTCGGGATCATGACCACTCGGACACTACGATCGCCATTAAATCTTAGAAAAATATTGTCATAAGAATATTGCCCTGTGCCTTCATTGGCAAGCCAAGTAAACTAACAATTAATATACTTGATACAATAGGAAAAATTTTCGTCAGCCTTGTATGTTCATTATTTTGCAAATCATTTTCCATTTCTAAAAATTTGCTGTTTTTCCGATTATTTATTTATTTTTATTTTTTATTATTTTTTTCATGAATAACACATTTCGCATAAATTTCTATAAATTTTACATATATTTAAATTTATACCCACGATGTTTTATTTTTACCATATATGAGCTGTATTTACGATATTAAACTGTTTTTAAATTTTAAAAAATGCAATTTCATATAATTAATTCTATCTACTAAATAACACATCGATCAATAACTCCCGAGTCTAACATTGAAAACAACATTTTTTTTTGCAAAATTTTTTTTTATTCATCAACATAACACCTTTTGTTAATCACCTTTTAGGGTGATACAATCGTTCAACTTTTCCAAATCTTTTTTTTTTTTTCCCACAATTTTCATGAAATCTTTTTTTGTTGATGAAGTAACGATAAACAGCTTTCTGAATCATCGACTCGTTGCTGTTTTTGTTCCATCGAAAGCAATCGCGGCACCCACTTGGAAAAAACCTTTTTCCTGGTCCGATCGACTTAAAATTTTGACACGTTTCAAGCAAAGGTTAGTACTCTAGAAAGACCTGGTTACTGGTTGACTACGAGCGCCATCTCTGGGTTAGTCTCGGAACTTATTGATCGATGTGTTAAGCATTAATAAAAATCAATCTGATTAACGGTGTCATTTTAACGATCAAACAAACCAAAATCTTTCAGGAAGTATTTCTACTGAACCGGTATGGACCGGCAACATCCTACCATTGATAGCTTCCCTTTATATTTTGACATTTCGTATTTCCGTCTTAAGAATAGTTCAGTTCCAAAATTCTGTCAAGATTTAAATTAATCATAATCTTAAATTTTCTCCCCCTTTTTTTGCTGTTGTCTGAACGTGTTTCCGCCGGATCCTTTTACATTTTAATTACACTTTTGCCAGCAATAACTTATATTCACTTTAGTCTCTCATTTTTGTATCTCTGTAGTTTGTGCGCGGATTATACGAGTATCTATCTGAAAAATGTTCTTGCTTTAGCTGCAAAAGCATGTCTGCTTTTATATCGTACTCTGTCGGTTTCTATACTTCAAAATGGTATAAAAATGTTGGTACCATGTAATGTGAGTCATGAATTATGCATTTGAATGGTCTTTTATTCCAGATTTAGATTCATTAGTGACTATCGCATGGAATTCTGGACAACTTATTGTTAATTCGTAGCGAACTCTTCTATGTATTTTGTAACGTATCATAATATGGCACAATTCAACCCGCTATTCGTGCAAAAGGTGATTTGAAAACGAGAGTTACGCGGAGTTAAACCTCACATTACCAAAAAATCTCTTTAAAATATCAATATCTTCGGAAGATAATCTTAAACAAGATCATTTGTAAACTGATGATATGTATTGATTCTCCTATATTTGAAATTAATATTCGTCAAGTTTTAATGAATTATGAAATCTAATTAAATCAGGGAACGAAAAAAAAAAGATAGTAGAATAGATTTTCAAAAACGACGTTAGATTTTCATGGCTGATATCCATTGATAAATTCAAAATTAAAATAATAAGAATTAATTGAACTAGAAACTAAGAAATAACCTTTTTAAGCGTAAAAATTAAAATATTTTTTTGAAAATATAACAATTACACGATGCTGATTATATTTTTTATTACATCGATAGAAATTATTCTACGAACCGCTACGAAACCCAAAAGTTGAAATAAAAATGGAAAATTATTATAAAACACAAATAAATAGAGGTTTCTGACTAAAACATTTAACTACAGTGAATAATTTCGTAATAAAAAATCTTTGGGAGTCGAAGAAGCTTTCAATTTTGTGTATTCGATCTTATAATGACTCGTCAATATAAAGGTATTAAAGAGTAAGTTATTTGTTGATAATGTTCAGAAAAAGATTGATCCTTAGTAATACTGATTGGTATGACTTTTGGATCATTTGCTGTATTGTTGATCGTTTGATGTACTTCGGTTTTTAAGTCTTCCAATTTCAACAACTTCTAACGAGTCTGGAATCTCGTGGTGTAACTTAGGAAGTGTTAATCAGATTTCGAATCGGATTTATTACTCAGATAAAATACCGATATTCTTAGGATTCGATTGAAATTTAAACTGCAAACGATAATAGATTAATGTTCATTTCTATGAAACTATTCACGTGGTATGTGTATGCATATACAGAGTTCCCGGTAAAGTCCGTTCCCCCCCCCTTTTTACTTCCAAACGGTTGCAGCTGTAGTCATAAAAGTGATATGGAGGTATAGTAAAAGGACTATGCGCTATTAAATGAGACCACTAACAGTACCTCCCTGGTCGAAAACTGTGGAGTTAGCACACTTTTCTCGAAAACGGCACGAGATGTAGGGAAAAGGGGAATTACACAGTTGTAGGGCATCAAAGAATTAATACGAAAGGACATCCTGTGATCATTAATGGTAAAAATATAGCACTTAAAACACACGTGTTTGCATGTGATATCCTTCAAACTTGAACGAAAGGAGAATAGATAATCTTTTGGACGAAAAACGAGCTCACATCTTGGCACAATGGTATAGCATGTAATGGGATCGAGAGGGCTATAATTCAAACACCGCGGTGTGCATCCTTGTAGTAATTGTCTTTACAAACAAAGTAGAAAATATGTTGATCGTACTAAATCGAGGTGCAAAACACAACAAAGCAACGCAACTTGGGTTTGGTGTGTGAAATATGTGCATTATGAAAATACGTATAAAACGTTACACCTGTTCAACTGAGTCAGCTATAAAAGAGATATCTCTCCTCAAGGTTGTATTTTGAAGCTCATGATCATGGTGGGAGTTTCCAAAAATGAATATTGTGACATATTTTTGCTTTACGGTGAATGTGGACGCAAGGCAACATCGGCAACAGTTCCCTGAAGTCCCGCATTCTTCACAGAAAATCATCCTGAAGGTTGTGAAGGAAGGAAGGAAGGCGGCGTAGACCAGCCGATCTCGATCAGACAGACCAGCTTAGGTAAGATTTCAGCCATAACCTGTAGATGTATTATCCGAACATCGACACTAGAGAGATAAGTGAAAACTGTGTGACCTTACAAAAAGTCGGATTTGGGAAATCGTAAATTAAATGCTCAATCCATAACCACGAACCTCTCATCAGGCATTATCGGACGCAGATGCCGCGAGACGTCACGTATTTTCCAACTTTGTCATGAGCCGGATAGAGATCCAGCCAACATTCTGGCAGATACAGCGGAGGAGGCGTGCTTTTCGCGGAAGTAAGCTGAACACCCAACACTGCGTGCTGGAAAATCCCATATGTTCTGCTGACATTCGACATCAAATGCGGTTTTCGATTCATATTTGGTGTGGAGTTTGTAACAACAGGCTGATCGGCTCTATATTTTAGTATGATACGTTAGCAGGCGCACGATATTTAGAGCTTCTACAAAACGTAATACCCGATTTTGATGAGAATCGTGCCGCTGCTTCAATTTCAAAATGTATGGTTCCAAATGTATGGCACCATAGCAGAATACGTCCCAAGTAAAGGACACAAGTGATCGCACAAGAAGTCCTGGTGGAGACATTTGGAATACAAATAATCGGGTACGGTGGTTTCGAAGAAAGGCCTTTACGTTCACCTGACCTGACTCCAATTCACTTTTTCCTGTGAAGATACCTTAAACAGCAGCTTTATGCAATCCCTCCGCCAACACTGCAGGACCTTCGACGACACATTATGAATACTTTTGCTATCGTGTCACTTGATATGCTGAAACGTGTGCAACGTGAAGTTCAAATCAGGGTCTAGATGTGCACTGCAGCTGATGGAGTGAAGTTTCAATGTTAAAAATAAAGGTTTCTTGTGATAACTATTTTCTTAAAAAAAAATCAATTCGTCCTGTCACAATGCAGGAAATCGCAAACAAACAAATGCACGTTTTAAGCGTTTTGTTGTTTTCATTAATGTCTACAAAGCGGCTTTTCTTACTTTAACGATAATGCTCTACAACTTTTATAATTCACTTTACTCCCATATCTCGTACCTTTTTTGCGAGAAAGGATCTTTAACTCTGCAATTTTCCATAAGGGAGCGCTGTCAAGGTTTCATCTAGTAGCGCATGACCACTTTACTATACCTAGATACCTCTTTTTATGATTATAGCTGCAACCGTTCGGAAGTTAAGTGTGTTGGGAGACTTTACTGAGCACCCTGCATGTATATTTGATAAATATTGGAGAAAGGAATATATTTATTCTTAAAAATATCGCAAACGAGCTATATAAATCTGTCGAATGTTGTATACGTGTAGCTTAAAGTAGTATATATTTATGAAAGAAATATACTAATTAAAAGAGAAAACTTAAAAAATGAAATCCTCTATAACGTTTTTTGAAAAAAGTAAACCTTTATGGAGAAATACTTCTTGACATGGATAAAGAAAACTGAAGTGAAGATGTTTGATTTTTTCACGTAGGTAACGAAATAAGAATAATATTCTTTTAAATTTTAGTTTACGAGAATATGAATATCTTTAAGCGAATTTACGCCTATGAAATGTTCAGATAAAAACCAGTTAAGTGTTTTGAATAAGAAATTACGAAAATAAACAAAACTTAACAGTATTTTTTAAAAATCTTTTTGATTTATTCCTGCTAATTTCTGAGTGCTTTTTTTACATATAAATAATATAATATATAATTTTATGAGTTAAAATGCCCTTAAATTTAAAATTTAATTTAATTTCAATTTGTCTTAAAGTTTAGGGTAACGTTGTTGCAAGTTATTGCATATTTCTCCTTTTCAAAAACTTTTTATACACTCAAATGCAAGATTTATATTTAAAATAACGAATTTGTTTTGCATTGTTTCTACATCGTTATAAATAAAACATTTAGATACTATTATTTCACTCTTCAACACAACTATATAATTGTAGAAAATTAATTTTAACATCAAACACAATTTTTTTTTATATGAATATGCTTAGTTAACGTTAAGTACTGGAAGGGCTGACGTTTTTATCTATGTTTATCATTTCGAAGTAATGCCTTTTTGGTATTGTTAAAATCTTAAATATATTCATGTTCCAAACTTCGAAATTTAATTTTATGAGCTTTAAATTATCTTTTGAGTCGCGTAAAAGTTTAAATAAAACAAATCCCTTCCATTCTTACGAGAAGAAAATTACGTAACATTGCATAACGTTCGAGACAATTTTACTTTAGACATCACAATTTAAGGAGAAAAAATAATAAAATAAAATACTACGTCACGACATAGTAAAAGAGCAGGAAAAAGTATTTGAATGTAGACTGTCATATCTCACGTCGGTTTTATCAAAGCTGTCTCTCCATTTCTCCAGGAGCTTTTCACAACTTTGTGAAACTCCATAAACTATGGAGTGGATGACATTTTTCGAGATGATAAGAAAAAGTTTCAAAAGCTCACCTTGGTGCTTACAAAGACACTGTGAAGATTGCGGTAATTCGCCAGCCGGAAGGTGAAAATATATTTTCGCTGAAACAGGCGAGGTAATAAAAATGTTGCGTGTATAATATTGTTTCAAAAGTGTAACACTGGTATTCGCCAATCTTTTATATCAATGTGAAGCAAGCATGTCAAAATCGCGAATATGTTTGCATTCTAGCTAGTATAACGACACACAAAATGAGTTTGTAACTCAACCGAACTGCAACGATTTCTTACAATTTATAGTTATATGTAAATATTAATCATAAATTACACCTTTCGTCAATTTCCGTACATATTTGAACTCATTTTCTTTAAAGTACATGAATTTTACCAAATTTTGCTGGGCATGTTTGAAAATTCTTAAAACTTTTATGTATGAAAATTACGAATTTTGAGTATGAAATTATTTTCACAATCGGAAGCATATGTCGATACGAGGAGTTATTTTATGAAAGGAAATAATTCTCTCGTCAAATCTAGATTAATTAATGTTCACCGCACATCAGTTTGGAAGAAAGATTATTGGCAAAAGATACCAAAAAATGAGAGAAAGCCAACATTAAATTTGTCAGCATTATTATTTCCTTTTTTAATTATATCTTTTGCTTTCTTTCGAATTAAACTTATATTTTATTAAAAAATGTTTTTTTCTGATGCTCTTATTCACTTAAGGCTTCTTTCTATCGCCTATTTTGATTTTGTGAACGTCATGTTAATCCTTTACAATTTCTACTACTGTCCTGAAATACTTTCAAATAATAATTTCTGCTTTACCATGCAATGCCGTTATTTGTATACACGTGAATGTAAATATAAAATGCTTTTGATTCTATTATGTATTCCAAGATTCTTTCTATAACTTATTTCATTTTAATCAGTAATGCCTTCGTGAAAACTAAACAGTGCCGTATATTGGATTTGTTTGTGCATTTGGCTTTCATTTCAATTCCTTGGCACCTAAAAATAATAGCAGTTTATTATAGTTTATTTTCCTATCGATTTATGTAATAAAACAGAAGATAATTACAATTTATACTCACATAATGTTGAGTGTTAATAGCATTCAGAATATAATTAAAACAACATATCATTAGATTAGTGCCTTTTCTTACAGTTGCAGGAAATGGTGGTCGCAGGAAAAAGTGATCACAATTCCTGACTATATAGGGAGAGTTGCTTGCACTAGTTCGAAGATTATTGACTTAATACAGTTATTAGGTTAAATGGTTTCTTTACTTTAAATTACATCAGAGAATCCAATTTTATTTTATTATTCATATTAATGAAAGATAAAAAGCCAATAATTCATTTATTTACCAACTTTATCGATGTTCACTTTTGACCAATTGCACTGTGCCATTGAAACAAACGATACAATTTGTATTCAATGTAAATATTAACTTATAAGAAACTGATCATAAATGAAATAGAATCCCGCACTTACAAATATTTTTCAGTTATTTTTTATTATATTTTTTCTTTTTTAAAATTTTAATTATTTTGCTAAAATATTTCTCATTTTAAACGGAAGCATTTTAAAATTAAATATCAGTCTTTTAGTCAATAAATCAAAAAACAATCCAGAAGTTGTCTGGTAAGTTTCTGCTCGTTACAATGCATTTACATCGGATACTCCTGGTTAAATTAACTGCGCATAAATTAGAAAATCCTACTAATCCCAAAACTAGGTACAAATTGCCTTGTTTAGAGACTCTAATCCCAGTATCAGACATCATAGTAGAAAAAGCAATATCGGAAAGCTTTAGATATCCGGCGAGTTCACGTTTCCTGGCCCCGTCTGAAACAAATGCGACACTTAAATTAAATGTTGCGCCTCTACTTTGCTGTGAAATTGATCATTTAAAGTCAAGAACTGTCCTTTGAAGAGAAATAATGATTCGTTTTGTGAGCGCTGCAATTCTAACGTCGAAATAGCATTTGATTTGTATCAATTTGGTATTTTGATGCTAAAGCTTTACAATCTTTCCAGAATATGATAAAATACAGGAAATAGAAATGTGACTTTGATAGTTTGATAATATATAAATATAAATAAGAACTGGAAAGTTTAACAAAATATAATTCTTAAAATGAAATAAAAATTATGCGACATAATATAAAAATGCATATTTATTTTGCAAATAAGGGATGGTAATGAAATGCTGATGCGATGTTTACCAGGATTCGCACTATTTTTTTTTTTTTTTTTTTTGGCGATGAGGTTTTTTTTTGCCAAATGTCTTGCATGCCAATCGCTATGTGATAACTTAATGTCGTTCTTTTGAAGTAGATGGGGAAAAACCGAACTTGATGAACTGCATCTAAGCTTAGCTTAAAAGTTATTTATGGCATAATTCAATTTGAGTTAGTTATAGAAATTGCAACAACATTGATAATCGTCATGTCATAACTTAGAGGGAATGTGATTTAGCCCCCAACCTTGGCGACGAAAATATTTGTTGGGGATAAATTGTCAAACGTGCTCTATTTATTTATTTATTTTTTTGTTAAGGCACGACCGTTATACAATGTTAACCCTAAAATTTCCCCCTCTCTGATTATAGTCAAGTGCTCGTCATCGTTTTGAGGGTAATAGAGCATGCTCAGATTTCGTGATTTTTTTTTTTTTTTTTTTTTGGTTTAATTGGAGGGTATTTCTTTCTCTTATGTCTGGAATCAGTTTGAAACTTCGGTGGGTTAAGAAAATAACGTGGATGTCTTAATTCGATGTACAATTTTTTCTGATTTTTTTAAACATGTTTTCTCATGTGAATGACATTGTTGGAAGAAAAATCTTCAACAGAAATTTTGTTTGATGTGTTTGTTAATTACCATTAAATCGGGGTAGCAGGAGTATTTATGGTAGTCGATGCATCTAAATTCATGTAAATGAAAATGATGAAGTTTTTAATATACTTATTTCATGCACCGGCAAAATATGCTCATATAACTTTTTTTTATCGTATTCATTAAGTTATCACTCTTCGGAATATAAGCGATTATATATATATATAAGAAGCCATATATTTAGCTGCCAATTAAGCTGTAAATATGTATTTACTGGGAATAGCATATGTTAATTAGTGAGCAAAACTAAATTAATTATATTATGCAGTTTTAATATTATTTCACCAAAACTCATTAAAAAGTAATAAATATGTATTTTTTATTCAAAATATAACTAAAATATTTTTAAAAAATTCAAATCAATCCTGTATTCAAGGATGTTAGATAAAATTGTAAAATAATATTGAATTTTTTATAATATTATTATTCGTCACTCAAAAGATATTCCAGTACTTCGTAATTTACATATTACAGCAAATTTATATCAAAAAACAAAATCGAAGCGTGAAAATCTCTGAATGATTATTGTTCAGTTAAAATCACCTCACGAAAAAGGATTAATGTAATGTGACACTTTTTAAAAAATTAAATTAGGTGTTATTTTGTAAGAAATCTTAATATGAATATAAAATTACCACATGTTTAAAAGCAATTGCTTTTATTAAAAGGAATAAATATTTTTCCTTTTTTATGTTTCACGAATCTTAAGGAAAATGTGAAGACGTTGATATTTAATTATTTAATATTAAAAAACAGTAAGTGTAAATTTTAATATATATATGTGTGTGTGTGTCAAAAATATTTCAACTAAACCATCAGCTAATATTTACACTTTTAATAGTTCATAGATATTGATTATGATGTTGTTTACAGGTTTGGGATTTAGAGTTTTTAAAAATTGACCTAAGATAGAATTCTTTGAAATCCGAACAGCGACACAAAGAAAATTTAAAATTGAAAAATTCTTTTTAATTCCCGAAATAATTTACTGGCTCTCAGTTCCATTTGAATAGATAACACTACAGAAGGGTGCAGAAAATAAAAACTTTAATTAGATTAATTCACAAAAAAAAAATTATTCTTAATCTTAATTCGACTTACTTCATATTACATTAAATACAAGCCGTAACAATAATGGTGGGCGATATTTTCGCTTGGGGAAAAGTAGAATAAAATTTGCAACAACAATCTCTTCTCTCTGATCACATATAAAATATCGTACTTACTAAATAATAATTCGCAGTTTGTTCCAATTCTTAGTTTCTATTTCAAATTTTTCAATTCTTAAACGTGAAAAAAACTCGGAAACAAAACGTGTATTCACTTGGAGAATTCAAATTGATCATACTACGTGATTTCTGTTATTTGATTAGAATGTGCATTAATTTTTCCAGTTGACTACGAATCATCATTTTGTCAAAAACAAGAGGTTTTTCAAGTTAATGAGGCTTTTCACGCCAGATATGTGCAATTTATATGAAAATATAATTAAGTATAATTGGCATGAAAATTTAATTAAGGTGAATTTTTGATTATATTGAAAGTTGTTTTTTTTTCCTTTTATATGTCGTTGCTTGAAAGTTCAATATTTTTATTTGATAAAGTTGAATTCAAATAATTTTCTTTAGATTCATATAATATCAAAGGTATAGTTATACTTCCACCCAACTTTGAACCAAAATAATATGTGTCGTCTTCTCCATGAATGTAATAATATCTAATCTATAAGATCTCTTTATTTGTTTACATTATTGCCTGCTTGTGTGTTTTGGAATGCAGTGTAGAGGTCTTGCCCAGTATTTTCTTATTCAACTGTCTTGTGTAGAGAAACGAAGCATTCACAAACTGTCAGAGCAATACCAATCCATCTCACTGATACGATCTGTGTTATTTACATTTTACTCGCTGTGTGTAAGCCAGACATATTTCATCTTGTTTTAGTTTGAGCATCCCAACTTGCATTAGTTCCTTAAAAGTTTAATCATTCACAACTGCACTCGATTAAAACGCACAACGCTACTCGAAAGCACGCTGCCGAATTTCCGGCCATTGTAATATGTGTTCTCTGGTATTCTACGAACATCAATCCTTATTCAGAATAAACGTCATAATGTTCAAAATTAACTTCGAATAATCGTGATGTTCATTTGACCGTGGTAGGATTCTTAGTAGAATTGTATACCTTAGTAGAATAGCAACTGCTTGCTCAGAGATAGTCTTCATCATTTGACTGAAATCTGAATTAGGAAGTTGATTATTTACGGTAGTGCTCGTAGGATATTAATCTAATTGAATTAATGGAAGTGAGAATTAATGAAATTATATTCTTAACTATATGAATTATTTGGATGTTCCATTTATTGTTTTTTAATTATCTTTTGGGGGTAAAAATGAGGTAGAATGTTCCATGATTTTTTAATGAAGCGGTTCAACAATTTCTAGTGTCAAAACATAAATATTAAAAAAGGGAATAAATATTTTATTCAGGAAATTCGCTTATGCTGAGGTCACAATGAATACATTTTTACTAAGTCTTAAAAATAAGTGCTCGTACCATCCATTCTCCTCTTTTCATGAAATTTAAATGAGAATGCGCTCACACATATTTTCAGCAGCAAACAATTGTGTATAAGTTTTAGCCAGATCTATCCGTACCTTTTTTCAAGCAAGTTTTTTCTTTATCTGGACTTTATACCTGCTTTATAGCATTTTTTTCATAAATACCCATATAAAAATGCAAAAATGCTTTATTGGTCTTTTTCTTTCTTTTGATTATGATTTTTTTTCTCGAGGAGTGCTTTGGAAATAACTATCCATACTTCAATTGCGACTAAAAATAGAAAGATGAAGCTTTGTAAATAGAAAAATGCACTGTGTGATAAGGTTTTATGTTCGCATTAAAGAAAATACTGAACAGTTTTTTAGATAAAAGTTGAAGTTCTAAAAAAAAGAATGTAGTATGCCGTTGTAATTTGAATTCAGAATTAATGTAAAAAAAGTAAGTGTAATAAATATATTGGCTTACCCTCTTTTTTTCTTTTCTCGTGTTCTTTTTTTTTTTTACTGGGAATGCTCATAAAAATGAAGGTCTTTTCCTTTATTTGAGTCACTAAATATTTCTTTTGGTGTTATTTCTTATTTAGAACTTTAAATGGGATTTTATATGATGAAAATTCGTATAATTTAGATGATTTATCATGGAACTACTACACGTTTTTGAATAACGTAAAAAGACAGTTTACTTTTTTTAATAATGTCTAAAAGAACTTCTCCAAAAATTAAATGCGATGTAAAATTAAAAATTTATGGTTAAAATCTTAAAAATTACAGAAAGTACTTTTTAGTTATATCCGTTTCTTAAGATAAAATGAGATAAGAATCTAAGTGTATCCAAAAACATATTTTTATTTCTGTCAATTATTACTATTGTGTTACATATATAGAAAATTATCACCACTTTCCATATTAGAGTTAAACATTGTAGTTACTTTAGAAAGTTTAAATTCTGAGCGAATTTTAGATTATCTTAGAGGAATGTATATATAAAAAAATAATTTTAATTTCAGAAATGAATTAGGGGTCCCGTTAATGTAGTTGTTTGAGAGCAAACTTTGTGTTCCATGATATTCAAGTAAAATATTAGTCGTGCGCAATGAAAGCAAAAGCTCATAAAACTCGACTATATCTCAGAGTTGTCTCGTAACGAAATATGGAAATAGGAGAGTAAGGTACTAACTAAGGTGTTGTCCTTGTCGCTTGACATTGTTTCAACTCTGGAGGTCAATCTCAAATATCTCCGTGCATTTTTCTAGGGCGGCAATGATTAAACCGAACTACGGATGACCATCGAATATAATCATTGAGACTGCTACGATTAAGTCTATAGTAAACTTCATATACGGTGAAAAATTTGCAAATCAGTACAAGTATCACCTTTGCCATTTGATTGTGGTTATAAATTTCTAGGTTCATCTTCATTAGTTTAGTGCGAAAATCTAGTTCTTTTAATAGATAATGAATAAATTTTAATATTTAAACTATATGTAATATTTTCTCCACGGTGCTAGGAATAAGGCTTTTTGGTAATCAAGATTTATTAGCTTTTTTTTTTTTATAATTTTTAAGTCATGTTACAAATATTTTTATAATCTCTTTGAAATTAAGCAAGTCATATTACACATATTTTTCATATGTACCTCGAATTAAACAAAAATTATTTAGCTTGTTGAATTTTTTAAACTCAGGTTTTCAAAAGTTCTTTTTTCAACTTTCTCATTGCTGAAATTTATAAACTTAGTTAAAAAATACTTTTAATTCTAAAGAACTTTGTAAGCAAAAAGTACGAGTATGTTTGGTAGAAAAAAAAATAACACAACAGTTTTAGATTTTTTTTAAAAAATAACTTTTCTTATTCAACAGAATGTTGAAGAAGTTAAAAAAATATCCATGAGAAGAAAATGAGAAAAGTTAATTATTTCATTAGAAGAGCCTTCATCGAAAGGCCTTAATTTAAATAAGTTCGTGAACTTCATCTGACTTCCGATCTTTCAACTAATTTTTTTTTAATGAGGAAAGCCCTGAAAGCCTTTTGTATTCACGGAATAAAACTTTTTTTCTGTAAACAAATCCTTAAGAGTAATTTGAAAATAAGAATTAAAAAAATGTAGCTGTCAGAACAGATTCAGTAGATTTTTTTTAATGGAATCCGTAATGGTTATGGTAGTTTCCAAAAAAAAAAAATAAATAATAAAGAGCTTAAAATCTTTTTATATAAACCTCATTTTTTTATTCGTGAAAAAATATTGATTTTGATTTAAGAAAAAATGAAATAGTCACATTTCAATAATAATTTATTTTAAAAAAAGTTCGTGAAATTTATCATTGTTGATCATATAATGTCAATTAGAGAGTCATAAAGAAAAAAATATATTGTTAATCGTTGGTATTTCAATTTCACAAAATTCAAATATACACAATTTTTAAAATACATATTTTAACACTAAATCAGCTGGATGTGTAAGCGAATTTATATACTTTTTCATAAATAGAATGTCACCAATACTAATGTATATTCTATCCAGAGAATCACTATTCTACAGTTAAGTATATACTTATGGAAGAGAAATATTTTCTTTACAATATTTACAGAAATCAAAACAGCACTCTTTAAATCTTGCAATCCTTAGAATTAATAAAACGAAAACCTTGTTTTAAAAATACAAGCTCGTCTGAATGTATTTTTACAATCGTCTCTCTTAAAGAAAAATTCAGCAATAGCTCCAGGCGACACTTCCCGTTCTAGAATGAAATCTTCTAAGTAAATATTTGAGAATAAACGTGTTGCTGCCTTTCCACAGCACGTAAATTTCCTTTTCACGAAGTAGATTGCATTGTAATTAAAATAGTTTCCCACTTTAAATAAAAGTTAGCGGACTCATTAAGCTTTCAACCGCGGATGTGATAAAATGTTGCTTTTAAGTAATGGGTGTCGTTTTTGACTCTGATTTTGAGTGCAGTTTTTGAAACATATTACGCTAAAAGCTTAGGTGGTTGAAACATTATTGTTTGTAAAATTTCATACCTTACTGTATTCTTAAATTCTTTATATGTAGTTGGTGAATTTTATATATTAGGATTTAAATATTTTTTGTTTGATATTACTCTATATGTGTGTAAATAAAAATATCATTTTACAATATATACAAAATAAGACGCAAAAACGAATGAAGTACGTATAAGCATTAAAAATGAACGATATCTAAACCAGGAACATAAAAATACTGAGTTATTCAAAATGAATCATTCGATTTCAAAATGCTGTATGTTTGGACCTATTTTGTGTTCAATTTCTATTGTTTGTATTTTTGTGTGTATTCAATGTCTTTTATTTCATTTGTACTTTTGTGGTATATTTGGTTTATATGTATGTATTTGGTTTATGTATGTAGTGCTATTCCCACGCTATCAACCCAGAATTTATCTGTTGTGTATTGGCAACATCCTTGTTTTTTGGAACGAAGAACTGAACTTTGGCGGGAGACGTCATTAGTGTATCAGTGTTAGTATAGCAGCTTCGCCGCACAGTATAGCTTCTGGCAGTCTTTAAAATAAAGTTATAGTTTTTTAAAAAATTTCTCATCTTTTTACTCACGACTACTGTATTTTCATTAATGAACACCCCAGAATATTAAGTATTATATGAATACAAAGGGAAAATATGGAAATATATTTACAAGTGTTCGACATAACTTCCTTTGGTTGCTCGTGTGGTGTTAATTAGATTAGTAAATTTCCGCCAAACGTGTTGTTAAGTGGTGGCAATAGATTGTGCTGTAACAGAAATCCGTTTTTAAATTCACAAAAATTTGTAGGTAACGGTGCCGCACATCCATAATACATTTTACAAACCCCTAAAAGAAGAAATCGCATGGAGCCATATCAGATGCCTTCGGTGGCCATTTGTGTAATATTAAGTCACCTGGCCCACTGCCACTGATACAACAGCGAGGTAGCTTTTTCAAAGCTTCTAAAACAGCTTTCTTAAAATGACTTTTTGAATAACATCCGAAGGCTATCTATTTTTCACAAGATAAAACTTCCACATTTTCCTTTTGTGTTTCTGTAGTACTTATCATTCTGTGTCATTTATTTTTGAAAATATAAAATTTTAAAATCGGATAATTCAATTTGAATCAATACAATCAGATATCGAAAGAGTCATTAAATATATTGAAAGAACTTATCTTTCTCTTCCTTACACATACACTTACACACAAACAGATACATACGCATAAAGATGACTCATGCATCCGAGTAAAAATCCATTCTCAACAAACCGAGCTCAATAAGCAAAACAGGAACAAAAAAGACATAAAAACAATTTATTTTATTGCATAAAACGTTGAATTTCTGTGATGGAGCATTCCTTTGGTAAATGTTTTTGGTGAATTTGTTGCGGAAGGGATCGTGACGGCGTAAGAAATGGTTAGGGCAGTTAAAGCTTATTTCCCAAAAAAGTCACGGAAAATCAATTCTGTTATTTAAATTCGTTTGAGGGAAAAAAGACATTCAAATATTTGATTTTTATCAATATGTGCTCCGTCTATTCCAAGCTTGAACGCAAACGCAGGGAATAAAACGAATTCTTACGCATACTCAAATCTGGAGATCTTTTCCATTTCTATTCAGTGCATATGTGTACTAGTTTACTAGTAAAACATTGTTATAGTGTATGTGATGGAAAATTGTAATTTCAATACTCTCACATGTATGGTTCCGATTGCTTTCATCTTGATTCGCCGTCTGTACATTCAAATTTGGCATACACTATGTTGCTCAGTTTTTTATGCATTTTAGTGGATTTCGTGAGTGCAAGGTTTTGGATAGAAACTCGATTCTAATAAAAGCTTTAAGAGAGATTAATACACATGAAGTCCATTTGAGAATTTTACATCATCTCATGACTGGGGAATGTTATAACCCAAATAGTAAAGCAACGACTTAAGAGATACATTACGGGTTTGAGGCTTGTTTCAACCAAAAACTATTGCGGGGAATATTGGGTGGTACAAGGAAAATATTTGGAGCTCATTTTAAAATTTGACTTCCTCTCTTAAAATATTTTTAAGCACCACTATAAAAGATTTAATACATGTATAATTTTCTTATCGAAAAAATATTTTGCACTTTGATTCATAATGCCAGAAACCATAGAAATGATAAAATTCCAATGGTGATTCGATTATTTTATCGTTGTTTTTACATCGTCAAACTTGATAACTAAATGTATATAATTATTATTCCCTGTTTCTTTTTTTCTCTTCATTTTAATAGGTAAAAGTTACCGGAGTTACAAATCATTCTGATATCTTACACTTTTTTTTATAGATTATAATGAAAATTCTATCCACCATAAGATTGAAGTTTTTGTTAATAACGAAAATTTTTGAAGTGTTTATTAAAATGTATAGCCATTTTATTTCTTGTGTTTTGAAACAACATTAACATAAGTATTTGTAGCATTATAATATATCTTTTTGAGATTAAAACAAATATAATTTTTATCAAAATGCAAACAACAATAGTCTATATTGAGGAAATACGCGTATTTCATTTTACAATTTATGGTAATGGCATTTCCTTGAATATGTCATTGATAAAGACTGTCATTATTGGCTTGTACCGTTCTTAATTTTCTGGAATACTTTTAAATATTTACATTTAATTGTAATAACGATTCTTAAGGAAACATTAACTTTTAATAGAAGAATTTTATTTTTTGAGTCACGAGACATATTAACTTAAGTAAAACCGTTCCCCCGGGGAAAATCGTTATTATTTTTTTTTGAAAAAAATATTTTGATTAAATTGCAAAAATGGTTAAGTCACCATTTGCTTAGCGTAGCTTTTGAATAGTTCTTTTGTAAAGTTAAACAAGAACAATCGTGTTTCATTGTTCTAAAATGTTACTTTCTAAATGTTCTAATAATTAATTCAGAATTGAAATGTTTTAATTAACCTATATTTTATTTTTACTAAAAATCGAACATTTCATCTATTCTATTGAAAATAATTTTCCTTATAGTATAATATTATAAATTCGAATTGATCGATATAACTCATTTTTGTATAATTTTTTTTAATATTTGTCTATAAAAAGTATGACTGTTTATTCGTTTCAGCCTACATGTGTATTTATGTCTCAAAATTTTGTTATCAGGAAACTCTTTGGTGGGAAAATATTTCGTTTTCTCTCTATTTTTTTAAAATTTTGTCAAACAATTTCCGTGTGATTCTTTTCACTCTTTCTGAAAAAAATTTCGTAGTAAAAATTTCTTATGTTTATGTGAAATCAAAATAAAATAAAGGTAGCTATATCAACTGTAAGATTGACGTCCATATACAAATATTTTTATCTCTGACATGTTCAACCTAATTTACTCCTTTTGTTAATCTGTCATGTTGATGGACGTAAACACTCGAGTTTGATAGCAGTCTTATTACCCTTAAACCTCTACCTAAATATGTAATGATGGATATATAAAGCTTTCATTCTATTCTCACAAATTTTAAATATTTTGCATTCTGTTTAGTAGTTCACTTTTTATCTTTCAGAAAAAAATGCAAATGAAGAAAGATATATTTGGGTTATGTTAGACTGTAAAAAGTTGAGGTAATCTGATTTTAGTACCTTACAGAATATTTGTGAGGTATTAAAATTAGATTTACTTAATTAAAATGAGATAAATTAAATTAGAAAATTAAAATAATCAATAAAAAAATTAAAATTATTAGGACTGTTTCATGCAATGCGTTGCGAAGAACAGATTTCGCCACCAAAGGGTCTCTTTTTGCAACGCATTAAATACAGTTTGTTTTAATTTAATTCAATACGTTTCGTGATCTATTACAAAAGCTTCTTTGTTGACTAATACTAGTAAATCAATATTAAAATCATTTGACCCCAATTCATTCCAAGAAGGAAGCCAAGTTAAGTAGCTGGAATATTTTGAGGCAAAAAAAGGGGTTGCCTCACAATTGTCTTCTGAATAATTTTATTCATTTGCATTCATTTCTTAGTTCCTAATTACATGTGATTAAGGTATTATATCGGTCAATAGGTAAATAAAATGATTAATTCTTATATAGGGTTTATTTTAATAAAAAAATTTAGAAATTTATTGGCATTTTATTTGAAAATTAATTTCATTACTAGTGAAACAGATATCATAACAGGTCAATTGAAAAGTCCCCGGTCTACCATAGTAAAACAAATTTTTTTGGCAAAATTAGTTTTTTTTATTCAACATAATTTCCTTCAAGGGTGATACACAGATTATAGCGACCCTCCAACTTTTCGATACCATTTTTGTAGTACGATTTGTCCTTTGCTTCAAAATAGGCCTCAGTTTCGGCAATCACCTCTTCTTTCGACGAAAATTTCTTCCCAGCGAGCATTCTTTTGAGATCTGAGAACAAGAAATAGTCGCTGGGGGCCAGATCTGGAGAATACGGTGGATGAGGAAGCAATTCGAAGCCCAATTCATGGATTTTTGCCATCGTTTTCACTGACTTGTACATTGTCTTGGTGAAGCAGCACTTTCTTTTTCTTCAAATGCGGCCGTTTTTCGGTGATTTCGTCCTTCAAACGGTCCAATAACGCTATGTAATAGTCGCTGTTGATGGTCCTTCCTTTTTCAAGGTAGTCAATGAAAATTATTCCATGCCGATCCCAAAATACAGACGCCATAACCTTGCCAGCCGACTGTTGCGTTTTCCCGCTTTGGGCAGGTTCATATATTCTGATCCACTCTCGGATGACTGTCGATTGGACTTCAGGTGTTAAATGATGGAGCCATGTTTCATCCATTGTCACATATCGACGCAAAAACTCGGGTTTATTACGCTTGATCATCTTCAAACACTGCTCCGAATCATCAACTCGTCGTTGTTTTTGGTCAAAAGTGAGCTCGCGTGGCACCCACTTTGCACAGAGCTTTCTCATACCCAAATATTCGTGAATGATATGATGTACACGTTCAGTTGATATCTTTAGAGTGTCTGCTATTTCATTCAATTTCAATTGACGGTCATTCAAAATCATTTTGTGGATTTTTATAATGTTTTCGTCGGTAACAACCTCTTTTGGGCGTCCACTGCGTTCACCGTCTTCGGTGCTCATTTCACCACGTCTAAACTTAGGATACCAATCCTTGATGGTTGATTTTCTTGGAGCAGCGTCCGGAAACTCGGCATCAAGCCAAGTGTTTGCTTCAACTGTATTTTTTCCCTTCAAAAAGCAATATTTTATCAACACGCGAAATTCCTTTTCACCCATTTTTTTCACAATAACAAAAGTTGCTCACTCAAAATGCTATAATTCACAAACTAATGATCCGACAGCTGTCAAATTTATACACGCATCTTTTGAGGGTTAGGGCTAACTAAAAAACATATGGATTTAATTCTAGTAGTGCCATCTACGTGTTAGGCCGGGGACTTTTCAATTGACCTGTTACATGTATTATATATGTTTTATTTAATAACAGATATTAAGGAAAAATTTATTATGACATATTTTTGAAAATTAGATGTAAGCAGGAATTAATCATATATGCTGAAATTTTTGCGATAAAATCTTATACATTGACGAAGGCAATAGCCCTTTCTGTTATTCATTAAAGAATTAAAGGAATATGAAGTATTGCCACACATTCACAATTTTCTGCGGCATCTACTTTGTTTTTCTCACAAAAGTAAGTTGTGTAATAAATGTTCGATATTCATAGATCAAAACGAATCACAATTGCTTTAAAAACCTGAATAATTTAACCTTATTTTCGATTATTTTTGGATTCCTATTAAATAGTATAAAACATTAATAAATAGTTTATTAAACACACAATTTTTTTTATTTAATTTGATTTCAATTCACTAAAAACTTTAAAATTGTCCGATAGATGCTCTATTTCTGGGCTGATTTTCACAAGAACATGTCCTGCGTTAAAAATTCATACAAATGTTAAATGAAATATTACTTTAGAAAAATAAAATTGAAATTTGCTAGGGATACTTATGGGATAATACTGTTTATAATTTTTACATTTTTCTGCACCTGTGTCGTAGCAATCATTTAATAACTTAATATAGTAGAATATCACCAATATTTTTAATCCAAAATACACTGATTAAATTTTATACAACAGGCGAACCTATGTGAAATTAATGTTTTTTTGGATTATAAAATGTTCAAATCAATAATGGTATAAAATATCCTTTTTTCTTTATAAAAAAAATTATTTTTCTTAATTATATTCATAGATTTTGATAAAAATTTATTTTCAATTTCTAAGAAATAACGAGGAACTAATAATACCACGTCTCCTTTAATTTTTTTAAAAAAAACTATAAATATTCAAAAAAGAAATTCAATTACAAACGAGATGCAGTTTATGATTACATTACGAGAGAAATTTAAATTTGTATATGATCGAGTTTTAATCTCGCAACAGTTGCCACTAATTTGTTATTAAAATAGTGATAAATGAAATCAGACAACCTAACCATTCAAGGTTTCTGTAGCAACTGTGGTTTGTAAATTAATTTGTGGCAACAGCACACGTGCAGACAATTGCGTTAAGCATTTATCGAGCTGTTCGCTTTCCTAATGGCTATTTTCTGGCCTCTTCATTAGTTACGCATGGAAGTAAATCGACTAGCTATTGGAATGCACATTGTCGCGTTCAAAAGTAACTATTATTGAATCTTATTTGGTGGAAGCAAACATTTCTTCATTGTTTTAGAGATCGTTTTCTAGGAATCAGTTTGACGTAATGATCTGGAAGTCGTTTAAATACTTTTGAAATGTAAGTGATTAACGCTGAAGTCATTTGGTGCTTATTTCCAGTCGTTTAACGGTTATGCATCATGTTACTGAACGATTTTCAAAACTATTAACGTTGAATGCAATACTTGATTTTTGCCGTCTGTTAAGAATTGCTTTGCATTAAAACTTTATTTCAGAAGAGAATTTTTTTTAAAAAAAATCATAATATTCTCATAATGTACATGTAAATATCAATTTCCATCTGCATGTCAAGGACATATTATAATTCATTTCCTAGAAGTAATAAACAGTTTGGGAGGAAAGTAATATCGTGTAATTAAAAAGAATGTTGAGGTGGCAACGGATTATCGTAGTTAAAAATAATTATGCCATTTTGTTTTATGTGTTCATTACTTTTAAAAACCAAAGCTTTTTTTATCGTAAATTGATAACAGAAAAGACATTTTGTATTTTACTATATTTTATTTTATCTCTTGTGGCAACATTTGGAGTTTTGATATTGTATTGATTTCTTTTATTTTTCAAATGAATGGGAAATTATAGCCTTTGCTGCTCTATATCCCATAAATCCAACCAAACAATCAATTCAAATGAATCGTGTTTATATTCATTCTCTTTTAATTTCTTCATGCAAAGTCTCTTTTTTTTCGAGAACAGATTTTTGGTTGTAACTATTTTGGAGTGGGTTTTAGTTTTTTATGTATTATTTTATATGGATTTAATATAAAAGAGAAAAAGATAAAAAAGGAAAGAAATTATTTACAAATATCGTATCTCGCTAACTAAAATTTTAACAACTTTTTCCGCGGACCATTATCAAATAGTTTTGCTCAGAAATCTGCAAACACGCAAACAAACCTGTTTTTAGATAAAGTTACATGTCAAAGCAGAGATGATTTTGTATTGAATTTTAAGGAAACCATAATAAGCATTGTTTATTTTTTCTTGAACATTATAAACTTTCAAGGCACGCTTTCATGTGGAACGTAAGATTAAAACGAACATGGATTTTGTTTTCTTCATGACAAACATTTTCCTAAATTATAGAGTCTGCATTTCTATTCCTTAATGATGAATAATTGCCTTTTGTTTTTTCAAAAAAAGTAAGACTGATTCGGCATTGTTTAGTTGATTGTGTATGTATGAATAATCTTGTTTTCATATTTACTTATATATCAGTTTGACACTAATTTCACATTGTTAATTCCCTTGGGTAGAACTTATTCGTCTTAATGTTGGACTGAGAACTCATAGTTGCAAGATTTCTCACGTTTTTCGTAGTTTCTGTAAAATAACTGAAGTTAATATAATTTCGTGTGAGAAACAGAATAATTTCTTAGCATAATATATCTACTCATTTTTATGTTAAACAGTTCGAAATAAAAAGAAATATATTTTTTATGCTTCACCATCAAAGCTCCTTAAATATACCAAAATGTAAAAACATTTAATATGTAAAGGATAATATTTTTGACAGCAATTTTAAGACTTGGGTTACTCTTCTAACGCATACTATCACACAAAAATGTTGTATAGGTTAAATAGTTTTAATACTTTACTCAAATTACGCTTCTTTTTATTATTTCTTAATTATACTTATGTTATTATACTTATATTTATTTAAATAATATTATAACTTAATTATACTATATATATATATATATATATATATATATATATATATATATATATATATATATATATATACTTAATTATACTTTCTAATTTACACTATAAACTTGTGTTGATGGACTTCGTAATTTTAAACCATGGCTAAGTGATAAAAACAGGATCTTGTTACTCTAATTTTTCCTTATATGGCTTGATTATTTTGACGGTAAATTAAATTTATTATTTAACCATTTAAATTTAAGGAAATTATAGCATGGTGTCATTTATTTATTAAGGGAATCTATTCTCAGATATTAAAAATTATTTTATTATTACATCATTTTTTTTGTAACGCTTATGTCAAATTATTGTTCATATTTTAATAACTTCATGAACTGGCGAAAGACATTGTCTATCATATACTGTAAATTACTGCATTATATTATTATTATTATTATTATGTATTACTGTGTAGTATATTATGTACTGCAATTGTAACAAAATCATCCATTATTTTTTCTGTTTTATTATGCAAAAATTAGAGGTTAATTAATTAAATTAGAAGTTAATCTTTTTTTAGTAATTTCTTGTCTCTAAGTCACATGAAGACGGCGTTGTTTGCTTTTCTTTAAACAAATTAATGTATAGTAAACTTCTCTTTCCGAAAGTGCATGTTTGTTAGATAAACATATATTTTTTTTTTTGAATATTTTTTTCTGTACTCAGCTATTTAAACGAGTAAAAAAAAAAAATGAGGGACCTGCACAATGTTTTTCTCTATTATATTTCTCTGTAAACATTCTGCTCTCTGTGATGAACATACATTAACACATTAAATGATTTATTTAAAGTAATTGCAAGGCCGTTAATAGCGACGCATGCACGCTCTCTTTAGTAAAAATAGAAACCGTTCTTATTTGAACAGTTGCCAAGTAACTGCGAAAATAGTGTCGTTGCGCTCTTTTAGGGAAAAAAAATTAATTTTTTGTTTTTGTATTCCGTGCAATTAGAATTCTTATAAGAAATACCAGCCGAGTCTTTTTAGAAACAGTTTTTATGTTTTGTCAGGATAAAATTTTTTGAAAATTTACTCTTGGTTGATATTGAGATAAAAAATAAAATGTTTATTTCTTTCCGTAACATAGTTAGCACTTTTATTTAAAGGATTATTTATATAATATATTTTACTGACATACATTTTCTGCATCTTATAAAATTGTAGTTAGAAATATAACTACTTTCTTTCAGATCATTACAATGACTTATTGTCTAAAAGTTTAATACATTTATAAAATTTTATAAATTTTTAGTATATTACCAAATATTTAGCAAAATGCCCTTATCCCACTTAAACTTATACACAGATATATATATATATATATATATATATATATATATATATATATATATA
>BMAW01100815.1:2799-18302 GCA_019974015.1 Nephila pilipes | reverse complement strand
TGTCATTGAAGAATCAGGCTTTAGATCTAATTCTTTCGCTAGGATAAATATATCTTCCCGACGTCCTTTAGTGAGGTACGACATTTTAAAATTAATATGAGAATAGTTAAATAGAATCAATTAAATAGAATCAATCAATTTGGAAATTTATACTCTAATCGTTTTTACGTAATAACAACAAAAGTGATTTTAAAATGAAACACGCTTATTATGGTGAATATCGTTTAATTAATTTGCTTAGGTAAATGTATGTGTATCAAAATATATGTCGAACACAATAATTAATGCAAGGATATTTGAAATAAATTGTGAAAATAATATAAATAATATCGCAATATAATTTGTTAAAGTACACCTTTTTTTAAAAAATGAATTATTTATCATATCAATCTGAAATTCCTTAGTTAAAATTTTCCACAGAACTAAAACTAAACATTGTGAAAGAATATAAGTAATTCAATTGGAACCAAAAAAATATTCAGACATACAGTGAAATAATCACAGGATAAAAAAAAAACAAAGTCATCTATTTTGAGAATACACTTTCAATTTGCTTAATTTAGAATTCAAGAATCTGCCAAACCTATTTTTTAAAAGTAATAAGTTATCATTCATTGAGACTCAGTGAGACCAAACAGTTGACATGTTATTTAGACTACACGGAAAATATCTCATGGGAAAGGGCAAAAAATTATACACAGCTGCCTGGGAAGGATTATTGTTTACGTTAACTGTGACTCGAAATCTAATTACTTATGCATTTATTCGTTTCTGGCGTGAGAACGCTGACTGATTTGATATCAAGGCATATCAATTCACACACACAATAATAATAAAAAAGAGACACTCCTAGATTTTGAACTTAAGATGACAATTTGAAAATATATATGTATAAAAATGCACTTAAAAAATAATACGTTTAATTAACTTTTTCTTCAGATATTTCTTCTTATTATTAAAAAAAACATTACATGACGGCACTTCATTAGAATTAGATGATTGTCCGAAAAAATAAATGTTTTACAGTACCTGGAATCTTGCGATGAAACTTGCACATTAATATACGCTGGATTTTATTTATATATTTTAAAACAACGCTCTTACAGCAATCGACGGCATTTATAAAGAGCTTAAACTAAACACACATTTAGATTATCAAAAGCACAAATAAATAACTTGATGCAAAGAAGCATTTGATGATAGAAAAACTGAGGTTCTACTTGTAGGCGGGACACACTCGTCGTCGTAGGAAACTAATCGTGGAAATGGATGAGGCACACATTTTCTTTGTAGAAGATACGTTGTCGCTGGACACTGGCTATTCTTGTTGTAGAAGATACGTCGTCGCTGGACACTGGCTATTTTTGTTGATCTCAGGGCGAGCATCAATTTTCTTTTCTTCATGTAATTCTCTCCCATTAATTTTGACGCAATCTCGGTCCGATCACTCATACATTTTGAAGGAATCACTGCCGGAGCCGCTATAAATTTTGAAGTAATCCCGGACGAAATCCCCATAAATTTTGTAGAATGGGGGTTGATGGAGATTGTTCATCCCGAATCTACACTGGTTTGCTCTTACGCAATGGGCTGGTTGTCTAGGGGGGTAATTTCGGATTCCATGTAATGTTGTTGATGCTATTCAAAGATGAAGCTTGCAGTAGCTTTACTTGTTTATTACGAGAGATGATGAAGAATGATAAGTATTTACACAATGAAAAGTATTAGTAAGTTAACCAGTTCATCAGATAAAGATAGATGGCTGCCTCATTTAACCCATATTATCGATGGACGTTGGAACGCGCTCGGGCGTTGTAGTTTATTTCCGACGCGGGTAGCGAAGGAGAAGAGAAGCGGAGAAAGTGGCGGCAAAAGAGAGAAGAGAGCGCGAAAACGAGCTTCACTCAGTTTTGTTCTGGGATAGATGGCACTGCATGAGCTTATCACATGACTCCTGAATCGTGGCGACATCTATTGAGTATCGGAGGAACTGGTTTTACAGTAGATTGAAAAAATAAAATTAATTGCTTAATAACAATTGGATGGAAAATCCTACATATATATATATATATATATATATATATATATATATATAATCTGAAGTATAAATAAAAATGTTTTGAGTAAGTTCTTGAAGTGTTATACTATATTAAAAATGGACTTTTATGAAAATGAAATTATATGATTCTTTTTATTGTTTCCTTGTGAAGAATTGTTTTTTCTGATTTTTAAAGGGGCCATGGTTCCAATTTTTAACTTTTCAAAACAAATAAAGAAAAATTATATTGTTTATGTTATGAAAAATATTTCGGTTATGTTGAATTTAAAACTTAATTTTAACAATAGTGCATTTTTTTACAAATATCCAACTCGAGTCTTCAAAAATAAGTAAAAAAATATGTATGACTTCAAATGTTTTCCATTACTTTTACTTTTCATTTTACTTTTATTACTTTTCATTCTTTATTTAATACAAAAATTTAATTTTTCAGAAAATAACATTTATGGAATATATGTACTTTCTTAAGCTGACATTTTTGTAATTCGATTTAAACTACCGTAACATTCAATAAAAAATTAATTTCCATTTATAAAGGCCTGGATTTCGATTATTTAAAAAAGATTATGAACAGAGATTTCGATGCATATGTCACAGTTCTTGTTGGTAATATAACTGAGTATAAAGTTTTTAAAAAAAAAAAGAGAAATCCTCTTTTTTGAAGAAATATTTTTTTTTACAAACATGGAAAAGTATGCTTAACATAAAAATAAAACTTTCTCATTGTTTAAAATTTGATTTTCATAAAATATCGTTATTTGATATAAGATTTGCTTTTGTTACACATTATTCTATAATAACTCAAAACTTATTATATTCAATCTGTGTATGTTTTCTTATTAATTCATATAATACTATTAAATTTCATTAATTTTCCTTTTACAAACTCATTGCTATCTTATATTCATCTATAAAATCAAATAAAGAATATTATTTTGATGAAATACTGTATTTATTTTGAATGTTAGTATTAATTTTACATAAAATCTTATAAAAGTTATGATAAGAAAAAATACAGATATAAATGACATTTTTCACTTTCTTATAAAACATATTTTTTATTTGATGTAGAATATTCTAAATTTTGTAGATTATTTTGCTAATTTCACATTAATTATTTTTATCAAAAAAATACGCAGAGGCCTAAAATATAAATTAAAACTGTGGTTAGTGCATCCGTTCCGATACATGCCTATACTTAGTACGAGTAACATTTGAATATTAAATTGTTTGTAATGTTTCACTAAATACCTTTATTTTTAGATTGATTTAAACTATGCAATATTATAGACATATCTACTAGCGGTATATGCAATTCTTTCGATAAAAGGAATATTAAATTGATTTCAGTTATACATTTCAATGTAATATGCTAAAAGTTTTACAAATGTTCTCCTTTGATTGTTCGTCCAAAAATAAAGATAAATTATTTTTTTATATAATGAATACATGGAAAATTTATTTGAGTATGCAATGTTGTCAAGAAATGTCTTTTCTTTTGATAAATTTCTAAGCAAAGAATTAGCATCTCCTAAACTAATCACACATTTAGCTTCAAAATATTTAATCGAATAAAAAAAAACACTATATTTAAGCTACACATATCAGTACAAATGTTAATCTGAACGCATCGTTAACAAAAACAATTATACTACTATAATATGTTTTCACATTTACTGGAATGAATTGTAAATTAAAATAAATTATTAGTCAGTATCATCAATAAAAAGCTTATCTTTTCTACAACACATTATAGTCGCAGCAAATGAAATCTAAGGAATAAATCACAGAAAAACTTTCGATACCCTTCCTTCATCCACCACTCATGAATATAGTTCATAATCATCGAACCGATAATTTATTCCGAACTCACACATCTCTCCTTCCCCATACGCACCCCTCAATCCAAATATCCCCTTACAGCCTGCCACGAGTCATTTGACGATTGTTTCGCTACTCAACAACACTTCTCGTGTCAAATAACGCAGGAATAAAGTTACTCGGCAGTTCTAATAACACCAGAGTCCATGGTGTTTTTTCCCCCGCTGCGGTCCACCCTCACGCTAGACCACCCCCCGTTCATCCATCAACCTCCTTCTGGGACCCTCCCTAATGCACGGAGATCAAAGGACACTGATGGACTTACTGATGAATCGGAAAATCTGAATCATCATCTTATATGAACCATGAGTTTTGGGGGTTGAATCGGGAATTATAATGATGAGGCTGCACGATATCCTGATGTTCCACAAGATATTTTTCTCGTCTTGAATCCGTTTCTGATATATGGTTAGAGGGATTTTTAGGGAATTCGGTTGATGACTGACTCTGTTAGGGGATTAATGTGTGATTATAATCCTTAATATTCTGCTTAGCTGTGTGTGGAAAAGATCAGATTTAAGCCTATGTGGAGTAAATATTCAGTAGAAAAGCAATGCTATTTTATAACTAGATAAGTATGTATAGTATGATTTTAGAGCATTTAAAATACTTTTCAATAATCTGCAAACGCTCAAATTGCTAAGGAAATATTACTGGTATATTTCAGTTAAAGTTCATCAAAGATATATTTCGGAATAATAAAACAAAAAACCGTGAATAATGCAATTGAATAACTATAATAAGCTGTACTGTCAAATTTGCTCAAAACGAAAAACTAATTACTCATAATCATTCATCTATATATTGATAACAGGTAATCATGTATTTATATATTAGTTACAGATAATCATATATTTAATAACTTATATATTTAATAAATACCCTCTCTTATTATGCATCCATATATTAATTGCAACTATTCGTGTATTTATGATATATGTACTAATATAATAGCTAATTACATATCCTTAATTTTCAGTTTTGTTAAAAAATGATGAGATATAAATTTGAAAATTAAATAACAGTTAAATATGTATCTATATCTTAATCATAGCGTATCATGTACCTATACATTAATTACAGCTAATCATGTATCAATATATTAATTACAGCTAAAAAAAATTTCTTTAATGCTTCAGTTTTGCTCAAAATTGATGAGAATAAAATCCGAAAATTAATTAGAGCTAATAATAAAAGTCTAGATATTTATTACAGCTAATTTACGAGAACTGCAACTATCAAGTAAAATAGTTGAATGGATTTATAGGTCCATTCAAACATAGGTCACAGGTATATGTTAATATGTATGAATCTCGCAAAAGATAATGTGGATGATATCACAAATCTCATAAAGATGTCTGTTTACAAGGATGTTACAATTTTGAAGATACTTATTTTGACAGTGTAATGAATTTTTCGGAATTGGGGCATTATATTACAGAATATTAAGATATTATTCTCAAGATGTGAATACAATAATCTTTAAGAGCAGATTAATGTTTTAAGATTAAAGGCTACAAATACAAAGTACTTCAATCATGATTTCAAAAACTACGTTTTTAAAATCGTGTTTTTCAAACGTTTTTAAACACACGTTTCCTATAATCTGTCTATTTGTTTTAATAACAACATACAAAAATTGCTTATATTCATAAGTTTAAGTCTTATTTCCAAAAGTCGTATATATTATTTGTTTTCAAGTTTCCGCAGGAGATTTTAAGAAGAAATATTACATAACATGTTTCATAGAAATCATTTAGAACTAGTGGGTATACCAGCACTTTGCACAGATTAATTGAAATATGTAATAATCAAGCTCAACCACCTTTTAAATGAATCCTGAGATATTATTAGAATTAAGAGATTATAAGAATCACTTTGTTCTTTTACAACAGAGGGCCAATTGTTCATTCCATATAACGTATAAATACAATTTGATTAATATTGATAAATTTCTGGATGAAGGGATTTGAAAATATTTCAAAAAATCCTAAATTAATATTTTTTTTAAAGATGTTTTTTGAAAGTTCGTCAAAAAATCACCAAATTCATTTACATCTATCTCTCAGATGGTACGAGAATCATTTCGTTTGAGAAGAACTCCAAAAAAGTATTTTAGGAAATATCGCTGCAACATTAATTTTAAAAATCTTAAAAACATGGAAAAAAATTATTAAAAATAAGAAAAAAACATTTCAAGAAAATAAATTAAAAAAGAAACACTATTTACACTGTCACTAGAAACACTTATACTGCTGTCTTCTGTTGGCGATGAGAAACTGTGAAAAAGGTTTTTGAAAAAAAATACTGAATGATGTTGCGACTCCTTTCACACCTCAGCGAAGATTCTCTTGTAATATTGGAGCGATTAGTTTAGTTTAGCTTTTTATTAACATCGCACTAGAAGCAACACGTGGACTATTGGCGACGGACCTCGTAATTTTGAACCACGTTCAAGTGACGAGGACGACACCTGAGCTGGCACCCCTCTCTCCTAACATCCACACCAAACCAACGGGAGGACTTTGGGCCCCGACAGATTTAACGTGCATCAGCCCCTGCTACACGGCGGATTTTTAGCGGCTAAGGATCGAACCCGGGACCGAACGAAAACCGTTGGTCACGAATCCGAAGCCATGACCACTAGGCTACCGCTGCCAATTTTGGAGCGATAGGATCAATGGAGTAGATTTGCTTGATGGACAAACAAACATTCAAATTTTTAAATAAGATTTAAACTCATGATGATGTTTTTCAATTCAAAAATTACTTAAGCCACTATAATTTAATTTTTTTATAAAAAATATAAATCTTATTTAAATTTACTTCAAGTTTATTATACATAGAAATTTCTGACTGTATACAGCTTTTTCTCTTTTTTATCATATTTTATGACACAATAAAAATGTATTGTTTTTGATTAAATGTATTTAAAATGTATTTTTATTTGACATGTATCAAATATGTATATGTAGTGATGATCCATTAATATATTGTATTATTAACGTTGTTCTTAGAGATTCACTTCGATATTAATCGTGATTTAGAACATCAGTAAGGGGAGGAGGCCGACTCCTTATCTGACACTCATTCTCCATTCTTCCACACCAGCGTTAGTAGTTTCATCCTCAACAAATTAAATGTGCTTTTGCCCGCTACGTAAAGGATCTTTAAGTGGCGTTAGGGTGACTTGGTCGAGAGCAGCGAGTGGTGATGGTCGTGAACTCTCATCCGGGACTGTTGTTGTCGAATCCTGAGTTTTTTACTGATGTTCCTAAAGACTCGCAGATTCACATTAAGTCTGACGAGGCTCCAAGTCCTCCCACAGATAGAGTGCAGTAATTTAGAGAGGGTGTACCAACTCGGATACCTTTCTCGTCACAGTACTGAGGTGCGAAATTGGGAGTTACGGGGCGAATAGTTCTATTTTTGCTTCCGAGTGCAACATTAATAACGATCACTCGATATAATTTATTTTAATATCTTAAGACGGGGAAAAACGCAGAAATATATAAGATATATCGTTGTTAAACGTATACCAAAGATGCATATATAGGGATAAATAATTCATTTGTTGTTTAATTAATATCTTAGCACACGAAGAGCATCCTGATTTTGTGACTGAATCAAATGATGAGGATAACTCCTGAGTTGACAGTCCGCTCTCCAAACTTCCTCAACATTTTAAAGTTCCTGAACCTTGTCAAATCTTACGAGCAATAGCTGCTCTACACAATAATTCCTTAAGTAGTTCGGAGGTCGGTGGTTGAGAGAGTTGATGACTTTGATGCGGCAGCGTTATTTCGAACCCTGGGCTAAAGAGAAGTTGAACGGTCGCTCTTAGTCATGCCTTCACCAACTAAGCTTTAGAAAATGATCTATTTCGGCTAGTTGGGACGGCATTTTAACTTATGGCGCTGTTGTAATAGAGAGTCGCTGCAGTAGCATCAGGATATGAATCACTAGTGGAAGGAAACCATGCCGGCTGTGAGTTTGCAATCCTGACCACTCGGCAACCATGCCCGCTACTGATAATCCATAGGCCCATATTACTATGTGTTATTTTTCATACAGACGCATTATCTTCAGCGTATCTTAAACTTATTGAGATGTCAAGAAAATTGAAACCATTAATTTCTAAGTAAAAACAAGTTTCAGTTCAATACCCAATTTTCAAAACTGCTAATGACAAAAATATTAATGTTATTTTTCCCGAAGTCTCACTAAAAATAGTGTTTCGGGTTTCAATAATTATAACCATTGCCGAATTTATTATGTGACGTTGCTAATCGACACAAAACCACGAAGAAAATTCCACTTGAAAATAAGTTTAGGAAAGAAAATATTTTACATTCTCAAGATGCGTATTTAATGAAGACAATGTGTTAACTTTTGTCATTGACTATTGACAAAAGCAATACGAAAACATAATCTAAATTATAGGTTGCCAAAGTGGTTCAGGTGGACCCCAAGGGTCCACGTAGACGTGAAAAGAAAACAGGGGTTCACAAGTTGTAAGTGGGGGTCCACGAAACATTTTCTGGTTTTCATAATAAAGAACAAAAATTTTGACTTCGATTTACCTATCAACGTAGGCAGGTAGCATCATTCACTAGGTAGGTACTCAAAAATATTCAAGACTCAGTTCAAACACAAAATTGAATAGAACAATAGATAATAGTACAAGTGTACACCACATGTCGAGATTTGCAAAGTGCTGCCCGTGCGCCCGCTCGTCCGGGATGCTTGTTTAGAAATGCAAAGGGATGAAATGCGACTTGCGCTGTGCTTGCAATCTGCATTAGTATAAATACGAATGCCAAGAACTAAATGTTAATCAATTGTTTCCGGGATTTTGAACATAAAAGTGTGACTGTGAGTGAATCGATGTCAGTGTTTGCAGTGCCGGAAAAAGTAAGTATCTGCCTATTTGTTATACATATTTTTATTGTATATTGTAATTTATCAATCATATTACATTTATTTTACTATTTGAATGTAATAGGTAGTTATGTAGTAAAAATTAAGTACTAGAGATTATTCAAAACTTCTATAAAAGAACAAAAAGCCAGGGAAGATTAAACTTTAGGTACCTAGGTACTTTTTTGCTTAAAAGTATTTATTTACGCACATATAACCACAAGTATTATTTTAATAAATAGGACACAAGAAAATGTCCTACTTTTTTTTAGATTAAGGGTGATATTTATTTAGGAGTTTTGGGTATACTGTAGAAATGTAGCAGCAGGGGGTCTACCGAAAATAGTAAGACTTTGAAAGTGGTCCACGAGAAAAAAGGTTTGGGAACCTCTGATCTAAATCATATATACAAGTCTTTTCTTCATCTCGAAATATTATTTATTCGTAGATGAAACATTACAGTAAGTTCTCAAATCGATAAAACAGAGCTGTTTGATCACTGAATAATTAAAATCCTTATCTTTTAATGAAACATTTATGATAAATAACTATAAAGTAAAGGCGACTAGCAGGAAGTTGAATTATTATCTAAGAAAATAGATGGTACAGTCATGAGTACAAAATACAATCAAAATGAAAAGAAAGAGGAAGTCCATTTCTAAATGTCTGAAGAAAAGAAAGGAAGCCACGAAGGACCACAAGTCTCCTAATAGTAACAAATCAATTGAAAAGTCCCCGGCCTGACACATAGATGGCACTACTAGAATTAAATCCTTATGTTTTTTTATTTAGCCCTAACCCTAAAAAGATGCGTGTATAAATTTGACAGCTGTCGGATCATTAGTTTGTGAAAAAAATGGATAAAAAGGAATTTCGCGTGTTGATAAAATATTGCTTTTTGAAGGAAAAAAATACAGTTGAAGCAAAAAATTGGCTTGATGCCGAGTTTCTGGACACTGCTCCAGAAAAATCAACCATCAAGGATTGGTATGCTAAGTTTAGACGTGGTGAAATGATCACCGAAGACGGTGGACGTCCAAAATAGGTTGTTACCGACGAAAACATTAAAAAAAATCCAAAAAATGATTTTGAATGACCGTAAATTGAAATTGAATGAAATAGAATACACTCTAAAGTCATCAACTGAACGTGTACATGATATCATTCACGAATATTTGGGTGTGAGAAAGCTCTGTGCAAAGTGTGTGCCGCTCGAGCTCACATTTGACCAAAAACAACGACGAGTTGATGATTCAGAGCAGTGTTTGAAGATGATCAAGCGTAATAAACCCGAGTTTTTGCGTCGATATGTGACAATGGATGAAACATGGCTCCATCATTTCACTCCGAAGTCTAATCGACAGTCATCCGAGTGGACTGCACACGATGAACCCGCTCCAAAGCGTGGGAAAACGCAACAGTCGGCTGGCAAGGTTATGGCGTCTGTATTTTGGGATGCGCATGGAATAATTTTCATTGACTACCTTGAAAAAGGAAGGACCATCAACAGCGATTATTACATAGCGTTATTGGACTGTTTGAAAGACGAAATCGCCG
The DNA here is from genome assembly GCA_019974015.1 of Nephila pilipes. Lineage (NCBI taxonomy): Eukaryota > Metazoa > Arthropoda > Arachnida > Araneae > Nephilidae > Nephila > Nephila pilipes. The sequence goes on along the minus strand of BMAW01100815.1, from coordinate 7,885 downwards.
AACAACGGCCGCATTTGAAGAAAAAGAAAGTGCTGCTTCACCAAGACAATGCACCGTGTCACAAGTCAGTGAAAACGAAGGCAAAAATCCATGAATTGGGCTTCGAATTGCTTCCTCATCCACCGTATTCTCTAGATCTGGCCCCCAGCGACTTTTTCCTGTTCTCAAATCTCAAAATAATGCTAGCTTTGAAGAAATTTTCGTCGAATGAAGAGGTGATCGCCGAAACTGAGGCCTATTTGGAAGCAAAGGACAAATCGTACTACAAAAATGGTATCGAAAAGTTGGAGGGTCACTATAATCAGTGTATCACCCTTGAAGGGGATTATGTTGAATAAAAAAAACTAATTTTGCCAAAAAAATGCGTTTTACTATGGTAGGCCGGGAACTTTTCAATTGACGTGTTATAATGCAGTCATTTGAGAAAATAAAATATTTTCTCACTTTGGACTCTTTTTTGTAACATATTATTTACATCATCTATTGTTCAGTGAGTTCAAAACACATTCAGAATCTTTTTTTATTTGGCAAATTTTAAGAGTTAGAAAGATTTTTTTCTAATATTTTAAATTTCTGTAATAATTAAAATAATACCAAAAGTGTGTGGCGTAACCCTAAAAATTCGTATGGTTCTTGGAATTTATATTGCCGCTTAATTTATATTAATATTCAAATTCATGGTTAATTTAACTCAAGGTTTACTAACTACGGGCCCCGACAACTACTATTTAACAGAATATTACTGTATATATTCTATTAACTATTATACATAAAGGATTGATACATTTTAAACGTTTTCCTCCTCTAGAAGGTACCGCAGACCAGACCTATATTTGGTATCCTCAACTAAGGGCTTACACCAGTCTCTTCGGATGCAAGGGAGTATTCATAATGGTAATGATGTATGATATGATAACTTCCAACGTGATATATATATATATATTAAAAACTCAAATTATATTTTGTAAATAGCATATTGTTGAATTAAATGTCATCTTTTATAAATACTCCTCTTCTTTGAATCCGGAAAAACCCCGAAACCAAAAAAAGAGCAAGCCATTAACCCCTTTTCCATAGTTAGGATTCTACTTATAATTATTTTTTGAAATTCCTACTATTATCTCACACTCTCTCTATATATATCTTGTTGAAATTTTCAATCGTTAATAAAATACTTTCTATTCATCCACTAAAGTTCAAATACATTTTTAAGACTTGCAGAGGAGGATACTTGATGTTAATACAGTTTTTCAAATATTAATTCATTTAATTAAATGTAATTGGTGAAAATGCAGTTTCCCTTAACCACTTGGGGCGATTTCAAAAATTGCCAAACTTGGCGATTTTTTTTTGGATGAATGTTAAGTCAGCGAAGTGGAACAGGGTAGCCTCATTTGGCAAAATAGCGCCGTATAATTCCTGTCACTAAGGGTGGTTGGGCTAACTGCATTCCAACCATTTAATTTACCTGTTGAATTAAAAAACAAGCCAATGCTTCTATAATGTCATTTGTCTTGGATTAGCAAAGTTGGTAGAGCGTCGGGGTAGAATTTTCATACCTTCGGATCGAATCTAGTGGATGGATAAAAAAATTTATTTGATTTTCAAATAACTAATTTTAGTTTTATGTGGGAGAAAAAAATTTCTATTATATAAGATATTTAGCAGGATATAAATTTAGGAATCAATACCGTCAGTGACGAAGCGTGTAGATGGCTGAAAAAAATTTGTTTTGCCACTTTATATTGTTATTCTGTCATATGTATAAACATATTTATATTAATGTAATTATTTAATAAAAAGTAACTAAAATAAAAAATTTCCTTATTGACCTAAGTAGGAACTGACTTTAATTTTTTTTTATATTACTTATTTTCTTTACCGTAATGAGATAAAAAAATTGTTAAAAACTGCAAATCCACAGATTAAATTCTGACATGTTGTTGGTTGTGTTATTGTTTGACTTTGCATCCTGTTCCATGTTTTTGTAGTAAATAACATATTAAAAATGGAATTAAGGACTCTCAAATTGATTTCATTTGTCGAATTTCTAAATTTCAGTCACGAAGTAACAAACTGCATTTCTTTTATCGAGTATTCGATGTAAATTAAAATTCTTATATCACAGAAATAATAATCTTTCTTCAAAACAGAACCGAGAACATCCAGCACAAATTACAAATATTTGAATATTCGATCATCTAATCAGTGAGAAAAGGCATTCTGTTGAAAAGGAACTGCCACTTATATTGATTTTACTCGAAACTTCAATGTATCCTTTACCACAGAGCTTGGGGTTTTACCATCCTCCAGGTTTTAATTACATTTTATTCAGTTCGCTGCTCTTTTATGAAACTCGGTTTTGAATACTTGGGAAGTCTTTGCTTCGATTTTGGAATTTCCAACCGCATTGTGATGGTAACGAGTTTGAAATGCTTAAACTTTTGTTATCTGAGAAGTATTTGGATTTGGAAGGAAATTTTAGTATGTGGCGTTATCTATATAGTATATTCTCAGATAAATATTGAAATCTGCATTTTATTGGAATGTAGAATTGATTGCGAATTTCATGAAGTGAGAATTGAAAAAAATATATTGAAAGGTATTGGAGTTTCTACATTTGGGAAATGAAAATTTGTAGGGATTTAGATTTAAAGGCAGATTCACTAGGTTTATTTCTTATTGTATAGTTATGATTGTAGAGACATTAATGAAATGTCTTGAGAAACAAAGCGTGTTTTTCGTCAAATATGCTTTATTTTTTTGCGTTAACCTCCTCAGTTTCAGAGTAGTCTGTAGGAGACACTAATCAACACTTTCAAAAATGCCGCCAAGTTAAATAAAAAACGTCATTGGTACCCAGAATTAGTTAATTTTTTTATTAATAAATGGTAGTTCTAAAAAAATAAATTTAGGGAACATTTTGCAATCATAGCTTATTTATGGTGAAATGGAAATGGTGTTTTCCAAGAGAAAGAAAATTATAGACTTAGGCATCTCTAAGTGTTCATATCTTTTATGATCTGTGTAATAAAAAATTATTAAACACACTGTTGAATACCTTAAGCTTGCTGTTTGTATATAACATTATTAATTTCTTACTCAAATCTTCCCTCTCCTGATTTAGAACGCAGTGTCGCCTGTAGGAAACATTGGGTCAATGGCTATCACAATCACTCTATTTTAAACTATAATTACAGCATATATTTCAGCTCGAAGTGATATTCTTTAATTGGTAACTGAATTCATCAAATATCGATATTTAAGGAATACATGAAAGAATCTGTATTTGGCAGAAAATGAAATGAAACATAATTAGTGATGACTGTAATTATATCTAATTTATAAGTTCCTAGAATTTGAATGTACTGGGCAGAAAAAACTAGAATTCCTGTACTCGCAGACATTTCTTGGATATCACGAGTTTTCAATAAGAAACAACTTAAAAAAGAAAAATTATTTAATAGTATAAAATAAAGATAGAGAGAAAAAAACGAATGATAAATTTTGGAAATTAGGACTATTTTGCAAACAGTTCAGATAAGAATATTTTGTGATTCTAATTTTACATTTGCTCATTTTACATTATGCTCATTATGCTAATTATTAGGAATTATTCATTAAATTAAAATTAAAGAAACAATTTAAATTAACAATATGATGTCATTTTGCCCCAATGTCTCCTCCAGGAGACATTTAATTTCTCAAAAATAAAAATTAAAATAATTTGTTTTTAATTTTTCGGTACTTTTTCATGCATTTAGAACCGATTGACACAAATTATTCTAAGATTTATGGTTCAAAGTTGACCTTGGGTCAGAGGAGGTTGATATAATGTGAGCTCCATACAACTGTTTCAGCTCGATTGAATTTCTCATTGATTGCTCAGTTTAAATAAGTTGCGTGGTATGGCGATTAAACCTTCCAGGACGGCACGCCTTGGCGTAGGACGTTCCCTGAAAATTTAGAAGAATCAGAAGAAATTGTCTCACGGACCGGGGTTTAGCGTTCACTAAGCCTAACTTTTGAGAAAAAAAATCACGCAGAAGAAAGTTTTCATCCTAATGCTATAATTTTTTATTAAACTTTTGATTATTAATTAAGGTGTTATATATTCTAAAATTAGCATTTTTGGTAATATCTTTCCTTTAATTTACAGAAAAATGTAATCAAAGAAGTGTTTACATTGATAAATAATTTTCAGAAGCATTATTGAAATTATTGCGAAGTTTTATTTGACAAAAACATCAATAAACTTTAAAATTAATAAAAATAAATATGCATTAAAGGCTATTTATAAGCTACAAAACTTAATGTGAAAAATGAGTGTGGTAATTATCGAAGTGCGGTGAAACGCAAAGTCCCGTTTTCACCTTCTCTGACGAAATGTCAACATTAGAATCACTAGAAATATCTCTTTTAATCCTTTTAAGAAATTTATCATACTCTCCGCATTAATTGGATTATCGACCATGTGAGTATATTTTTCTGATAAACAAAGCCTTCTCGCTATTATAAACAGGAGTCAAGGCTTTCCGAAATAAAAAGGGAAATAAACGTAATACATCCAAATGCAACGCAAAGTACAACTGTACTGACGGTACAGCTCTAGAAAGAAAGAAATAAGAAATACATAATTTTTTGTTGAACAATACAAAATTATTTGTTGAATAACCAGAAACACGAATGTAAATCACGTGGAAGATTAAAGATCTGAGTTCAGTTTGTTTACATTACGCTTTCTTTCCTTCCCCACAACAGCTGGTGAGGAAAATACTGAATTAAGACAGATTGTGATCAAACTCAAGGTCAAGATCTTAAAACTACTTTTCAGTTTAAAAGTAATGGACACAGGGCAACGTCTAGAAATATTTAGAAAACGTTCCATCTTAGAATGTGAATACGCATCGTTCGACCCCTGAGCTCATTCTCTAGTGAAGCGTATTTGGTACGTTTAGCCGTGAAAGACAATCACCGTATCCGGTACGTTGATATCGATCGTTGATAAGAGATATCGGAAATTTTATGAGTGATTTACATATCTATCTATCTATCTATCTATCTATCTATCTATCTATCTATCTAT
>BMAW01100810.1:0-11670 GCA_019974015.1 Nephila pilipes | reverse complement strand
CTATCTATCTATCTATCTATCTATCTATCTATCTATCTATCTATATAAATGTGTGCGTGGATGCTTGTGATTTCTTACAAAACTACTTACAGTTCTTAATTTTAACTTTGTTTCTCTTTTTCAATAAACTCTATTTTAACTCATAATAAATTTACCATTCAACTTCCATGCTCTTTTTAGCTGTAGTTTTTATCTTCTATTTTGCAAATATCATCATAGTTCCAAGGGATACCAGCTCTGACGTATTTGAGCTAGCGCTAAGAATTGTTTGTTTTCTTAAGGCCTTTCTTGCTATGCATTTGTCTGACTTTCCAACATTTTAACGCTCTGCGTTGCTTTTACAACTGCTATCTTGGCTTCGGTTTTCACGAATAATATATTGTTTGCATGTACTGGTTATCTATGTTAAAAATATACTTAGTTCTGAAATAATTATGCAATTTGAGAAAAACTGCTTCTTTCAGAATTTAAAACTACGGCATTCAACGAAATGTTTTACATAAATCAATAGGTTTCCATTTCTATCCTTTCCACTCGCCATCGAATGCTCCCAACTATCCTATTCAAAACTAATGTTCGTTTTAATTACTTGTAAGTAATCTTAATAAATTGAGGAGTTTTTCTCCTGTATAGAAAAGTTTTAAATCAAATCAGCCCTTCCTGGTACTGAAAAGAATCAGTACAGCCATTGCTCGTAAAAAAGGCCATCTTATGTACCTAGAAATATGTCACATTTTCTTTTAATTCAACCAGTGCTGCTAAGCCTCGGGGATCTTCAAGTTAGAAATAAAAAAAAAATACCTTAAAAAAACCACAATATTAAGGTTAATTAATACAAATAATAAATAATATAATGATAAGTAAATTAAGACAACTTTTACAGTTTTTGATTTGCGTACAAGTGTAGAAAGGATTTACTGAGTCAGACTACTCTACCCCAGATTTAAATGGTCTAAGGATAAGATTCAGAATTGTCACAGATTATATCATAGAAATAATAACATGCAAACATGTTAATGAAAAAATTTTCAATTATATTTATGATAATTTTCCAGTATGTTTTCAATGTTGCATTACATTTGCCATCGAACACTATATTTATAATGCAATACAATTAAATCTTTCTAAATTACATATACCAGTGCAAATAAATTGGGATAAATTTAAAAAAAAAATTGCTTTTTTAGAAAACTTCCAGTATCATTTGCCGGGAAAAAATCCCGAAAAACATTTGTTTCAGCGGGTGTTTTACAGTCTGTTGGATATGGTCCGGTCTCAAAGGTTCACAATCGCTTCATCTCACAATATCTAAAATGTATCCCTCCCACACATAAATGAGCTTTATCATTGAAAATTACTTTCTTCCAGTGGTCAAAAGTCCATTATTTGTACTTTTTTGTCCATGCTATGTGGATTTTCTCCGTGATAGGAGTTAAAAACTGCTTATTCGTAGTTTTCCTTACAGCCAGCATCGGGAACCCTCCCTTGTACAGATGTGCTTGTCACATCAAACACAGAGGCCAATAAAATCGGTTGAAGGTCTGATCTTGTTTTCATTTGATTAGATTGGTTATTTCGTATTAGAATTTCATCTGATTTGTAGTAACTTTCCTCTGGCACCCAGAAAATCCTCTCTTTTTGCAGAGGCTAATTTGCATTTTTTAAATGAAGTTAGTATCCTTGAAATACTTAATTTGCCTTCACGAATTGTAGAGGTTGTTTAGTTTTCATATAAGTATGGTCTTTAAGAGCATTATTATAGCACGCCTCATTGGACTTAGATCCATTTTTGAATACGTGAAAGAAATCGAGAGCAATTACTAACAAATAATTGTCTCACTCAAAGGCTCACAACTGTAAAATGGTAATTATTTCTAAATTAAACCTATTTTGACCGATCAGTCACACCCTCTCTAAGCAGATAAATCCAGTTTGAGGTGATACACACTATGTCTAAGCAGATAGAATCGGTTTGATGTGGTTTCAGCAAAATCTACCAAAAAAATAGCATATGCCTATTATTTTGCTTAGTATAGAATAACCTTTTACGTTTTCAAAAAATATTTAAGCAAATAATATAAAGTTTGGTTTAAAATGGAGAACTAAGTAATTTAAAGAAAAATGAAGTCTTATCTTTTGCAAGTATTTTGATTTAAGTAAAAAGTAATTTGATTCTTAGGTGTTATTTGTATTATATTGCTTTATGCGTAAAATGCTTGATGTAGCACTTTATTTTTCTGTAAGATTTGTAAATAACTTGAAATTACAATCTTGGCAATTCTTGTGTTTAAATGTTCGAAATAATTGTAAAATTTTAAACATTTTTTTAATGTCCCACATAAGTCTGTCACGTGTTTATATTTCTTAAACTCAAGAATTTATTATAAAGTATAAAATTATTACAATGAACATGAATTGATGTTAAACTCTGAAATACATAAATAAATGTAATTTTATAGCGCTTTTGAATATCCAAGAACTCATGTCAAACAACTATACTGGTTTTCCCCATTTGCTTGAGACAACGTGAATTTTTAATGTAAATTTCGTGCTGATGATTTAAAACCTATACTGCGACTGTTATTCTATTTAGCATATAAAAATATAATTTTTCAGTCTCTCAGTTTGTGTCACTTGGTAGGCAAATACACGGGAAAAGTGTTTCCCAGGGCTCCAGTTTTGCAGAGGAGAGACATTATGATGATTTGCATAATTATTTTCTTTTCTTCAGAATTTTCTTTCAATTTTTCAATAAATTTTATTTAATAACCCCTAAAAATTACTATTCAACTCTCATACGTACTTTAAATGTAGTTTTCACTTTCTAATTTGCTAACTTTATCAGAATTCTGAAAGCTACAGGCTTCTAAGTAATAAAAGTTCGTTATTTCTCCTACATTTTGCTCTAGTATAAGCTCCCCTTTATAATGTTTTTGTAATGTCTATTTGTGATTTATCTTTAAAAAAATGTATTTCATCCCGGTACTGGTTGTCTGTATGAAGGTATGAAGAAGATGGGAAATCTTAAGACAAATGAAATAAATTTGTAATTTGAGAAGAAACAGCTTTTTTATATATATAATATGCATATTATATATATATATATATATATATATATATATATATATATATATATATGTGTGTGTGTGTGTGTGTGTGTGTGTAATATGTATTTATATAATATATATATAATATATGTAATACACACACATATATATATTTATAATAAATGGATAGAAGGATAGTTTGATAGATGATAATTTACATTAAATTGAATAAGAAATAATATTTTAAAATTGAAATGTAACTGGAAAATAAAATAACAAAACTGTAAAACCGCAACATCACATTAAGGTTATAGACTGGATAGAAATAAGAAATAGAAAATGAAATAGTGCAAATTGAAAAGCAAAAGATACTACAAAAAATAATTTTTCGGAAAAGTGAATCATCAGAAATTAAAAAGTAAGTAAAAAATAAACATAAATCAGAAATATCAAAATAGATATATAAATAAAAAAAAATATATGTAAAACCTAGAACTGTAACTTATGCTTTGAATACTTATGATTAACCTTTCTGTTAGAAATATTACATACACCACCCATATATATATATATATATATATATATATATATATATATATATATATAATTTTCCTGTTGAATCTTATGGAATATTAACAAAAGTTTCTTAAAAAAATTATTAGTATGATTTTGGAAACTTATAATAAATACATAAATGTTAAGCCTCTATTTTCTGCGATACATTTAAATTATAATTTAATTCCGTTTTATCTCTTACTTTACTTATTTTCATTGAAAAAGAAGGAAGTGAAATATATGATAATAAGCAAGCTTGCAGAAAGGAATCTATCAGGTTTCAGCTATGGATGAGAGAATAATCATTAAAGTTTAATTACGTTCTGATCATTAATTTAGGAAAAAAGTACTGAAAGTGCTTAGTTGTAGATTATACTTTAATTATAATTCTTGGTTTGTGATTAACACACATTTCCTTCTCAACACCGTATATACTTCGTATTTTAAATAAATAATTTCATCTAGAATAATACGTATATTAAATTGAAATTTATTGTCCAAAAATATTTGTAGTTCCATTTAGATTTTTATAGGTAAACATATTAAATAAAATTAAGAAAAAATATTCTGATAAAATTGTCCTTTCAAAACTAGAAAAATAGCTAGAAGGCTACGAAGAAACCCGTAAACATTTTCTTAACATAAGACAAACACATTATACGTATTAAAACAAATAAAAATTAAAAACGAATAAAACCTTATGAATGACGAAAGTCTTATTTGATCTTAATTGAGGGAGATGAGTGTTGGATATTAGCTTAAGAGTATATTTAATCTTCTTTACCGGAAGATATCCATCTTCTTGAGGATACTGATAATGACAGTAATGGAGAAATGGAGAGAAATTTTTAATGTAGAAAATGAATTTGTCTTCTTAATTCCTTTAATATTTGTTTTTTTTTTAAAGTAGCATTAAATTTTGTTATATTTTCCCACAAAAGAACTCCTTTAAACATATACTTCCATTAAATATTTACTACTCTTAAAAGAGCGAGCCTGAAGGATAAAATAATTTATATTCCTAACTGGAAGAGTTACTAAAAGGCTTAGCATGTTTTTGGTTGCATTGAGATGCTGCTTTAAGGTATTACTGTCATTAAAGTGAATTGTAAGTGAGAAAAGAAAACCAAAAATTGTTATGAACATAAGAACAAATTTCTTTTTTTTCCGGTTTTTGGTATTTAGCTTCATGTCTGAATATTTCTAAAGAGGTATTTATATGTTACGCAACAATTTATTTTTAACCATTATTACTACATATTAAAATAATAAAGCAATAAATAAATACAATAGATTTACAAACATTTTTATAATCTAATATATTTCGTAACATAAATTTATAACTTATTCTGTAGTAAAGGACTCAGAAGATTACAATTAGTGTTCACATAAAATTAATCTATATTTCATTAATATCTGAATTAAATATACGAATGATTGATTTTCCATTAAATATTTTTATTTAATTGTTATGTAAATACTCTTTTAGATTATAATTAAAGATAAATCTTTTATCTATGATATATGTCTACAAGCTATTCAGTAGACTAAAATTAAACGAGCTAATTTTCTTTCAAATTCCATTAAATTGTGTTTCATTTTAATTTCAAAACATTTACATTTGGAAGGACTCTTTTTAAAAAGAAATATTCAGCATCTTTACAAATGTTTATTTTTTAAGAATATATCAATCAAGAAATATTTTTGTATGTTTAAAAAAATATTCATTTTGTTCGTTTTCAGATAAATATTTTGTTTTTAAACATGGATGATAATCTTTAGCAAAATGAATAAATTTTAATGTAGACATAATTTATAAGATCAGAAGGAAATGACTTGCAAGTGTGTATACAATGAGAAATGATTATATTTTAAAAAACACTCATGACAATGAACACTAATTACAAAGAAATAAAAAAAGTTGATAATTAACAAAAATACGTATTCATGTGATCATTGTAACACTAAACTTTATCAATTAGTAAATTGATAATAGTAAATTGTATTTGTAGTAGCCATGATATTTGATAATACACTTCAGAGAAGTAATAATGTTTGTAATAAATAATTAATAATATTTTAATTTATTTCTTATGAGCAAAATTTAAATGTATTTTCGAAGACAAAGTTTTAAGGAAAGCAAATGTGTATTTTAGTCATCCAGAAAATTTAATAAAACTAATATTGTTAAGTATAATAAGTTTCTGTTCTTTATTTTCCGTTTAAGCTAAATGTTTTAATTTCAAAAATATCATTAATGAAATGCTTCCCAAATTTACCAATAATGATAGTATACTAACTACAGTTATTCTGATTCAAAATCATATAATAATATTTGTACATCTCAAACATTTTTCAAAATATGATATTTGAATATTTTTATTGAAACAAAATATTATATTTAACAAAATAAATTACCTCGGTCGAGTAAAATAGGCAATAGAAACAAGAAATTTAAGTTTAAAGAATAACAAATGAAAAAAAAAAAGGAATATCGTATTAAAAAGATTTTTATAATATTATTTATATCTAGCAATATGGAAATTAGTAACAATTACTATGTGGATATAGCTTCATCAAAAGTTATTGAAATATTTTTAATTCTTCTCATTCATATCACTCTCATTAAATTAATCCAAATGTCTTAGAAAGCTGCATTAATTAAAATCATACATTATGATTCTGCTTATCAGAAAATAAACAATTAAGGAAATATCATAATCAGTTTTGTTAACTAGATGCGATAATATCATTTACAACGTTATTTCAGAATATCTATAAAATATTTAATTCCAGACATTGATTACGATGCATTGCATCGATGATGACTTTATTTCATCCATTTATTGTTGAATCTTAACAGCTTTGAAAATTTTGCAATTACGCCATTAGTCCTCACTGTCAGTAAACCGAACTGAACTCATAGCTGCAGATGACGTCGGCTATAAAAGACAAGTCTTACGACGCACTTTTATCAACTGTGATGTACGACCATCAATCATTTTCACTAGACTGGTTCAAACTAGGTGACACAGCCATGCACACATCAAGGAGCCATAACATGACAGGAAAAGTGGTGCACGGGGGCAAGCGGAAAAGTTTGTACCGTTTTAAAGAAACGAATTTGAATTCGGCTTAAAGGTGTCTCAAAAGATGTTACGCATTCAAACGGAAACTGCGTCAAGATTTAGTTGGATGACGAAAAAAAATATTTTACTAGCGAAAAGATTTTTTATATAGGGATTCTTATTCAATAGTGTGCTTTAAATGTCCAGATTTTAAAGGCATAACTTGTTATGCATTTAGGTATTTTGGAATGTTTAGAAATGTTTTTTATACATTTTTTTCTTCGTCCTTTTATGGAATTGCTTTTAAAATTACAATATTCCAAATTTTTTTAACAGTTGCGTGTTTTGTTCTGTTCTAGAAAAGTATTCTAAATAAAATTTTATTCCTAAAAAAAGCGATTGTATTATATTAAATTTTTAATATGTATTTTTTTAACACATGCCGCAGATTTCTCTTTATTTTAAGAGTTTAAAATAAGTTTTATATATATATATATATATATATATATATATATATAAATATTTAAAAATAATTAATATTTTAACAAGCTTCATATTATTAAGTTGATATTTTCTAGAATTACAGGTTTTACAATACCAGTCATCTAAATTAGTTATAACACTAAAAGTATAAGTTAAAAAAATTGAATTTTTAAATCCAAAGAAAAAATTAAAAGGAAAATATCAAAAAATGGAATATACTTTAAAAAGCCAAAAGCAGCGAACAAACACTAAAAATATCCAAGTAAAACAGTCTTTCGTGTTAAAATAATGCAAAGAAATTTAGCTAAATAACCTCAATTTTACACAGGGAATAGATTGTAAACGGTAAACTCTAAAAAAAAACCATTTTTAAATGTTGACAGTGTGCAAATTCTTATTTCTGGATATACCCACAAAACAATAAGATGTCAATACAACAATTAAGAGAATTGAAAAAGATTATAGCCAAAAACTTACAAAATAAAAAAAAGGAAAAAAAGAAATCCTTCCTTGATTTAGAAAAGTTGTAGCAAAATTTAAATATGAACAAAAAAAAAAAAATACAGCACAACCACCTATTAATACATTTTATAACTAATCTAACTAACATAGGAATCCTTTAAGTAGAAAATAATTGAAAATAAAATTAATTAATTAATAAGTGAAACATAATAAAATGAAGAAAAAGTAATATAGAAAAAAATTAATAACAAGAAGAGGAAAAACCAATTCAAATAATTTCTTGAATAAAACTATCATAGAATTGAAGGATCATAACAACTAAAAATCAATCAATTGATTTATTATACTTTAAGTGTCTCTTAAAAATTAATAGTATAATCAGCTTTGTCACATGTAGAGATGAAGATATTTGAATTATTTGGAATATTAGGTGGTATATTAATCAATTTAGTTTTTCCAAGTAAGAAAAAACATAAGTGAAATGTTTCTAAAATATTTATATTTAAAATCTATTAAAAAAGGAATTTTATTATTATGGAAACTATAATTATCTCTATTTTCGTAAATAATATTAATAATAATGTATACAAATATATAACTGTCCGGCAGTTGTCTGGCATATAAATTTCTATATATATAATATATATGCCCTGAAAACTGACATATCTTGTTTGGCACATTATAGCCATATGTCTATCTTGCACCATTACACTTCATCGTCACTATCTGTATCACATCCTGAGGTCATATTGTTGTCGGACACGTGTCTGTAGGTAATTATATTTAAGGGAATGTAAACAGAAAAACATACTATTCACGCATTTACGAGGATTATAATCTTCTATCACGTTTGAGACTGGATTTTATGTGGAACTTTTTATACTTAAAATAAATAAATTAATAAAACAAATATATGCTGTATAGTAATGAAAACAATAGAAGAAAACTTATTCTAGATTAATAGAAAAGATTGATCACACAGCTGACCAGTACAATTGTACCATCGTGAAGGAAAGCAGGTACAAAAGAGATATTTATTGTGCATTAAGTGTATGGCATGGGAAAAAAATATTTAAATTTTCAAACACTTTGGAGTTCAGAGGGAATTAAAATTAGTAGAAACAACAGCCAAATGTGGTATCTAATACCGCCCTTACCTGGTTATGCTTGGAGTTGAATTGGGCTTGGATGACAGAGATGGGCAACTCATTCCATGCTGCTTCAAATCTTTGCCAGATTTCATCAATCATATTTGCTGGAGAGGGGTGGCGAGCCAATCTGTCAATCATCCGTGACTAGATGTTTTAAATAAAATGACAAATCTTAAAACCATGCAGCCCAGAGCAGCAATCGAATACCCTGAGTATCGAGGAATTTCAGAACACGATGTGAAACACGTGGTCTTGCTTTATCTAATTGGAAGATTACGTTTCACAGGCCTCGAAAATTGGACACAACTACTGGAATTAAGATGTTAGAAATTTACTGATTTGTGTTCAAATTAACTTCGATCCGTTCTATAGAGTGCATGTCATGTACCCAAAAGTTTCCCAAACTACCAAACGAGATTAAGGGCTTCTATGGCGATATCGAATGCAGCAGGCCGAATTAATGGTCGCCGTGGAGACTCCAAACACGTAAATAGCCATCAGAATACTTCAAGCACAAACGAGACTCGTCTGAATAGACAACATTGTGTCAGTCTTATACCCACCTTTGTCGTTCGGCGCATCAAAGTCACCATCTCTCCCTATGTTGCATTGTAAGGGGCAGCTGACTTAATGGTCGCCGTGCTGACAGTCCACACTGCAGCAAACGTCGTATAGTACGAGCAGATTCTGGGCGTGCTGCAAACATTATCATTTCTTGACTATCGGTCCGTGATACGGTTGTATGGTTTTGCTAGGCTGACATCATTATATGTCTATCTTCAGCAACTTATTGATTCCATGTTCACATGACCGTGGTAGGATTTCGATCAGTACGACAGGTTATATCACGGAAATGATTATCTTCACACTCGATAGGCAATGATCCTGCATCTATCGAGTTCCGACACTTGCCGGTAAATATTTCTTCTTGTTATTCGAGGTATAACACGATATATAGTGCAAACTCTGACCTTGCACAGCATTTCCAAAGGAGAAATCACTACAGAATTTTTTTTTGTACAATGCTTTAGATGGCGTTTCACTTTTTTACGTCGTCTAAATCCACTGAAATATTAATCATTTGCATATCTTATGTTCTTTTTTTCATGCGATTTTGAAGTTAGTCAAATCTTTACTTTTGGTAATATTTTTTTCACGAAAAATAAAGCATCAACAAAAAAAAAAGTGATTAAATAATTCACAATACAATGTTTAATCCAGAGAATGTCCTGGAAAATATTCAAACCATTGAGCGGTTGATCGTAGTGATTAAATAATTCATCACCATCTGATCAATAAAAAGACCATCAAATGATACGAGAAACAATTTCTTAGCGTTTTGACATAGTTATTTATAATAAATATATTCTTTTTTAAAAAGCACTTTTCTCAGACTGTTTCACTTTTAGAATATAAATGCGCTCTAATCAATGAAATTTATGGATAAGAAAGCTGAAGGATTAATCTATTCTTGCAAAACTCTATTCAGGCTCAGTTTCTGAAATAGTGCTTTGAAAATGATAGTAAATATAAAGAGGGGACACCTCTATTTAAGGGTCAAAATGTCAGGAACGATGGTAGCATTTTATAGGGATGTTCTAACATATATTTCTTGATATTAATGCGCTTTTGTTCTTAATAATAATATATTTTACATTTTGCTCTACACAATGTTCATATATTCTTATGATATTAAGAGTTTCGATATGTTAATTTAAAAAAAAAAAAAAACACTTGTACAAGTACAAGTACAATAATATCTTAAGTCTCTATCAAGTACAATATATTACAAGTACTTTAATATCTTAACAAGTACAATAATATCTTAAGTCTCTATCTCTAAGTAAATTACAAGTACAATAATATCTTAAGTCTCTATCTCTAAGTAAATATTTTTCCCCTATCTCCCTTTAAGACTATTATATTTCCTTCAGAAATTAAATTACAAAAATTATTTAATCTAAGCAATCAATTATTGATTAATAGCCATTAAAATGAAAAATTACACATAATTTGTAAAATATAATTACGTTTAACTCAGATATAAAATTGTTAAAACAATGAAATTAATACCTTCCATTTATTTTTTAATTTTTTAGTTTTAATTAAAACTCCAAATGAGATATTCATGAAGACTTAGAAATCTGCTTACATAATGTTTGTTTCAAAGTATACAGAAGTTCGATAGTTTATCCCGAAAATTCTAGTGTAATAATTTTGAAAGAAAGTTGGTTTCTTTTGAAAGAATGTTATAGCTTTGTTATATCGTTAGTTGCAATCTCAGTAAAATATTGTTACATCTTAAAATTCAAACCGTTTGTGAGTGTAAATTTTTATAATGTTTTGAATAACTATGGGCGGTTTTATGGTGTCATAAATATAAGTTTGCGTCACAATTAGCTTAGGGTTTATTTAAGTATTCATGTCGAAGGGGAAATCAAGAAATTTTAAATCAAAAATAATTTTAATGTCCCTATAGTATTTAAGATTTAGAGATTAAAACTCTAGATTAATTACAGATTTCATTACTTTTCTTATTTATTCTACACTTCCTTTACTATAGCTTTATATCACATCAAAAAATGAATTGATACGTACCCTCAAATAACAGTTAATAGTATTTTAAGTTTTCAATAATCATAAACTACACAAAATCCATCAGTTTTTATCAAAGTTTATTATTTCATTTTTAACCGTCAAATATGATGGTTAAATAATGTATGATAATAAATTTGAAAATACTCATGAAATTATAATAAATTTGAAACATTCTCAAAGATTCGCTACTATATACTGACTATTTTTGTTGTTTTAGGCCTACCTTGCAATTACGAATGCATACTTCTTCTTTGCCTTAGTTCAAAAAAACAGCTAAGATAATTTTCTTTATGTGTAGTATCAATA
>BMAW01100800.1:0-17754 GCA_019974015.1 Nephila pilipes | reverse complement strand
TCCAAAGACAGCGGGTATTGGAAAACTCAGACAGATGAGAAAAATGTATCAATGTTAACTGACAATTATGTTGTGAAATAAATATAGTTTTCAAGTAGTCTGCGTTTCTCTCTCTTTGCTGACTTTTGTAGTTTTTTACTGACATCCTTCGTATGTTATAACTATAGAAACGTATTTAAATTATTCGGAACGTTTTTACATCTAAAACTATGTTCCCAACATAGACTCCATTTCCTTATATTATGTAAAGATAGATGAAATACTAACTTTCTTATTACGTGTCATTGTGAATTCTTGAGTGTCACGTTAATTAAATGAGAGCTTTAGTTATAAATCTCAAACTGAAACCGCTGAATTTTGTTTGAATACAAAGGATAGATAATAGAAGATTTTTAAAAGTATGCATTTTTCATTTTTAACCTTTGAAGGTTATTTTTTTACCATCAGTTTAGCGTTACAAATGTGGAGAATATTTAAGAAACTTTTTACTGGCTGGAGGGCAAAAAAAGGCACGGATCATCTATTCATTCTCTTTACTCTGTCAGGTGCTTAGTTATGAAAGATATCAATAACAACGCATCATTAATAATTAATATTGTTATACACATTATGCCCGAGAATTGTGAGTAGCTGTGAGACCTAAATCAAAGAAATAAATTTATATCCATATTAGCTCTGAAGAAAAAAATCTATGCATTCCAAATAATACAGCAAACCTTTTTTGATTTACCCATTTGATTGATACTAAATTTGTGTAAATATTTTATTTTCCTTTAAACTTGCCAGAACTTTGCTTCTAAAGCTTGTATATAATTCAAAGATTATTTAACGACAAATCATGAAAAATAAAATATTTTAGAGAAGTCAATCACGAATTGAAAATGAAAACGTGAGAACTATAAAAGATATATATTTTTTTTACATTTATTTCTTCATTTTATAAACAATTATCAAAATGTGAAAGCGTTTCCTAATTTGTGTCATAAAATCAATACTTGTTAATAGGTATTTGTTTAACATATTTGTAAGTCATAGGTAATCAGAATGTCATTGTCGAAAAAAGGAATCTTTTAGTAACTTTCGCAATTTTTTTCTGTATTTTGGCAAAAATGGTGTCAGCGTTAATTATTTAAAAACAACTCTATTACAATGTGAAAGGATTAATTAATTTAATTAATGCATTCAATTGACTTCAAAATAGAATTTTCCCCACTAGATTTTTAAATTTTTTTACGTATTTAATTTCTCACCTTAGAATTATTCTTTCTTTCATATTTCGTAAAATTCCGCGTTTTTGAGTATAATGCTTGAAAAATAGGTTTAAATAATGTTTTTAAAACAGAAAAAATATGTTAAATGAGCGTCTCAAACGTTTGACGACAAAAAAATTTTAATCACTTATCAATTTCTCCCAATTCTGAAAATATAAAAAATAGAAAAAGTAGTAAAGAAAAATATGAAAACATTAAATACAACTAACTATAAAATTTTGAATTGTAACAAAATGGAATTTTTTTATAGGACATAAAGGTATTAAATTTAAAAAAATTCACAACTCTCTTGAATAGTTCGGGAAATATTCGAAAAAGTTCGGTTGAATCATTATTTGGAGGTTAAGAAACATGAATCGTTTGAGCTGAAGAAATGTAATCAATGCTCCCGAACAGTTTTTGACAAATAACTCTGGAACTAATAACCAGATATGAGTGAAATTTTAAAAACAAGCTACTTAGACCATTCTCTGCCTAAATCTACCAAAAATTCTAGTTCCACTAATGAAAAACTATGTTTTAAATGTTAATTAATAATGGAGATTAAGTTAATAAATTTTTTGCATTTACCCTTCGAACCTTAATAATGTTTCCAATTTTATCCAGCAGTGATGTGAATTGAGAAAGTCATGGATTTTTTCTAGCAGGCATGCACATGCAAGATACACTCGAGTTGAATTCTGTTTAATATATTTATGTCAGATGGCGCTACGAAAGCTTTTTCTTGGATATTCAATCAGCTCACTTGGCCTTAAACTACTTTCAATCATTGTTTGAATTTTGAGGCATATGTCCGCCATTTGTATTTTAGAGATACGCGCAATGGTTCATGTAATCCTTTGTAAAACTATTTGAGAACAATAATAAAGCAATTGTTGGAATTGTTTATTCCAACTTAGAAAGAAATAACTACACCGGCTTACAAATACCCTTGTGAAAACAAAAGAGAGCCTACCTTTCTACAAAGGGAGCTAAAAGTTAAAGACTTGAAAAGAATAGCAGAACTAGGCGCTTTGATGGGAAGAAGGAATGGCAGGTTTGATTTATGCAAAAGGACAAGAGCGTTAGAATCACGCTGTTAATTTGGGAGATCTGCCATAAATGTTGCGGCGACTCTCTTCTACAACAACGTTAGAAGTTAAAATGCCTAACTTAACCATCCAGAAAAGATGTCTTTTCAGCCTGGTTGGTAAGAGCATGAAAAAAAGTGACCGGTCAACTTTCCTTCAGTTTTACTGAACTAGGGTTCAAAACAACGCTGCTGCATCAAGGTCATCAACTCGCTCCCCCTCCTCAGGGTCGGAAAACCACAGGCCACCAAAGTGGTGACTCAGGACTTGAACACTAGATAGCAGCACAGTCTATACCTACTGACTGCATATGCTCCCAACGTGAAACACTTGCCTCTGTATGTCTAACTAAGACAAACTCACTCAAAATCACGACTCGTGATATTCCGGCTCTGGTGCACGTGTCGACGAGACCCACCACTCAACACGAGACAGCCGATGATTCAAATGGAAACTGTCTAAGAAAAACTCAATTAAACAGAGAGGGGATGTATATCAATTGCAGTAATGGCTAAAAAAAAATCAAAAAGCAACTTTCTGTACAAACCAATATATCTCTTCGTATTATCACGATGATACTGGAGGGAGAGTATGCGGCGACTCTCTTCTACAACAACGTTAGAAGTTAAAACGACTTACTTAACCAGCTAGAAATGATGTCTTTTCAGCCTGGTTGGTAATAGCGCATTCTTCGGACCCACTGGATCAGGGTTCGAAACAACACTGCCGCATCAAAGTCAACAACTCTCTCCCCTTCCTCTGGGTCGGAAAACCACCGGTCGCTGAAATGTAATTATTTGAAGAATTTTGAAATCATTTGTTCAGACTACAACGCTGAGAGATTCACTAACTATAAAAAACTTCTTCCATTTTCATTACATTTAAATCGTTTCTTACTTCCTTATTGTGTATATACCTATATATTACATACTTATTGATTCTTAATTAATTGAAATATAGTTTTACAAAATAAATTCAAAAAGTGTCGTTTCACAACTGTTTATTTGAAAAATACGGGCAGTGTTTCTTGTTGGTGCAGAAGGCACGCCGCTGTATGATGAAGTTTGTTCCATTTTTTTAAGATGTTACTGATTGGCACTGCTGTACTTTATTGTTAAATTTTCTTTTAGGTAGCTTTTATTACAAAATAAGACCCAAATGGAAAATTCTTCAACAAATAGAAAATGCCAAAACAATTATTACATCCTGAATTGACAAAGGTGATTAGAGCCTTTTTTTAAATTTCTGCTCAATTTTGCTTAAGGTTGTAGTGGTTTACTGTCTTGCAGCAGATTTTGAATTTGGACCCCGTTTTGAGATAGAAAACATGTACTAATATTAAAATAACATGAAACGTTATTCTGAGAAATATTTCATAAATACCCCATTTTGTATCGTCACATATGCAGTTGAACATCGATTTAGCATTACCATATGAATTACATATTTTCAAAGAAAAGAAATCCATTGATTTAAACAGAGAAATAAGTGCAGAAAGATATCATTCAAGGTTTTTTCGATGAACCGGGTAATTCGCTTTAACGCATTTATTTTGTGTAACTCAATTGCATTTTCTTGCCAGTGTAAAGACTTCAATCACTTAATTAACCATTCCTAATATAGATGGCAGCACAAAGTCGCCTCTCGATGATGCTGTGATACGGTCGGCTGGAAGAAAAGAGTTCCGAAGATTGGCGCGAATTCTATCCGTTGGGACCAGAGAGGAACGTTGGGTGTGGCGGATAGCAGTAGAACTATGATGTTTTTTTCTTCGAAGCTCTCGTGTTGAGCGTGTGTGATATGTTTACCTTAACTCTTCAAAATGTCTTATGTGTTCTGTAATATCCGTCTTCTTGTGCTGTTCTGTGACGTCGTGTAGTAATAAATTAAATTTTAAATAATGAAGAATTTTTATTTCGAGTTGAACCCGTCACACCAGTCGCCATGTTTCTTATTAGTTTTTTACAATTTTATTCATTACGTAAACCCATACTGAAAGAAACTAAGCAAAGAAGATAAACTAATGTGTAGTAATTTCGTAATACCTTAGAACCCCTATATATTATACATAATACACTCATTATTGACATTTTTTGGCGAAAACATTAGGAATACCCCTGACTCAAATTTAGACGCATCTGTACAGTACGTGATCTGATGTAATCATTCGGAGTTGCTGATTAAAAAAAAAAC
The DNA here is from genome assembly GCA_019974015.1 of Nephila pilipes. Classification (NCBI taxonomy): domain Eukaryota; kingdom Metazoa; phylum Arthropoda; class Arachnida; order Araneae; family Nephilidae; genus Nephila; species Nephila pilipes. The sequence continues at coordinate 13,220 of BMAW01100800.1, read as the reverse complement.
ACTTTCTCCAAGTCAGAAGAATCAGTTAACTCTGCTATTCTCTTTTTCATGGGGAAAAAGAGATTTGGGAAACTTTGAAAGCAGCAGGATTATGGGCGTCAGAAGGAATAGTTTCAGTATCTCTAATGGAGCTAATCTTCTTAACTTTTCTTGTACAATAGTATCTCGAATCTTCGAACTTCCGTTTTCAGCTCGAAATTGTATGGCAACAAAGATTGTGGCCGGAACTTCAGACTTTGAGCTGAAAACGGAATAATAGGGTGAAATTGCTTGCGAACGAAAGAGATGTCAAACGACTTGTAACTTCTGGCCTTCATTACGCGGTTCTGCGCCCTATTTTATTAATTTATGTTAAGCAATAAGGACCGAATTCCAATTGATCACGCGCAAGCACAAAACATAATTCTTCATTAATTACCACTGAGAAATAGCTAATGTTGTTCTCCCAATGTTAGGATTCCAGCCTAATCCACATAATTCTAATTTATGATTTAAATAAGAAATCTTATCTTAGCAATTCATCGCTTTCTAAATTCAATAACTCTCGCCATCAGTAACTACATAGCTTAATATTTTAAGTGGAGCTCTCTTCAATCCACAAAACTAAAAGAAGAGTTTCAATCCGAATTACAATTCTCAGCAAGTCTTTATCCACTAACTTGTTTCATATTCCATAAATTCTATATCATTTATATATCATTATCTCTAAATCACTTCACTTCGCTTCTATTTTCATGTAATTACGCGAACACGCTTCATTTTGGTTGGGAAGAAATCGTAATGTTATGCAATTCAAATTATTATCGAACTGCCGAGGTTAGTAAAGAGGAAATCATGAATAACACAACTTCACAGACTGACTGACACGAATTGTTTGCAGTAACAGAAAACATAGAATAAGAGTCATTTTTATTTCAGTCTAAGACAGAAGAGAAAAGCTTTTGTGGCCTACAGAACGCCGAAATTCGGCACTTGAGGAAAGGAAGTAGCTGTTCTGGTTTGACGATTCCTCTGTGACGTTGATGACTGACCCACGTATGGGGCAAATCATATAATTATTCAAGTGAATGTAGGCGGAATCACTGTCTTGGGTGTCTTTTACTAGGGTACACTCTTGATCCTTTAGTTCTGTTGAAAACATCCATCAATGCAGCAGGATAGAGTACTCTGCCATCGGGCTAGATTTGTCGGATTGCTTGCTGGAACCTCATTTAGGGTTTTAGTTGCTTCTACATGCACTCGAACTCAGCTAAATTAAGCATTTGTGAAACGAGATTGAATATCTTTTGAAAACGAGAAAGGTGGTGCTTTGGAGCTTTTCAAATTAATAAATTTGAAAAGCTCAAAAGCACCACCTTTTAGTCAGAGGGAATTGAAAGCTACTATTTTGTTAGTACCAAACCAAACCGACTATTTTTGTCGGGGAACATAACCCTCTTGGGATTTAATCCCCTGTGAATTGGCTATTATTTGAGGTGAGACTGAATTTTGGTTTTACACTTGCCCAGAAGTTAAGATTTAGATATTAAGATAATAAAATAAAATTACAGTGCAATAGCTTTTTGGAAAATATGAAATTAATTTTGAAAAATATGCTGAATATATATTATTAATATTAGAATATCACTAGTATACTAGTGTTGTTAAAATTAATCCAAAAGAGAAGATGGTTGAAATTCATGAGTTTAGGCTTAGGATATTGCAGCAGTAGTCTATTGGATTCCTGCTTACTTGTTCAGTCTGGTCGCAGTGAGAGCGCGCTCTGTGATTGGTCAATGGTGTGGTGTGTTAATTCTGTATATATAGGTGGGTGCATAGGGGTGAGATTTTGTGAGGAGTGTGCTTGTGTTACCAGTATTTTTATAATATAAGTGAAATTAAAGAATTAAAATTTCTCGTGGTCTGTATAGTTGTGGGTTGTTTCTGAGTGGGGTGTACTTTTCTATTTCTTGAATGATTTTATTGCTCGAGGTATCAATTTTTTGGTAGAAATTTCCTGATAATTTTTTAATGAAGTTTTTAAGTGTTGGAAGTTTAATTGAGTATCTGATGTCTGTGTTTCTCATGTACCAGTGTGCTCTTACTATCATTCTAATGATGGAATTTTGGGATTTTTCTAATAATTCCAGTGTTGTATCAGCACAATGAGACCAGACTGGACTAGCATAGGTCAGGATAGGTCTTAGTATCAGGGTGTAAAGCAATTTATTACGTCTACTTAATGTAGATTTACGCGAAATAAGGGGAAAAATATTATTTACTGCAGAATTATACTGTTTTTTAATTCGTAGAACGTGTTGTTTAAAAGTGAGTTTTTTATCCAACGTTATACCAAGATATTTGGTGTCGAGAGACCAAGGTATATTTTTGTTTTCTAGAAAAATGTCTGGTTCTATTTTTCTGTAGTTTCTGGAGAAGAAGACGGCCTCTGTCTTGGAAACGTTCAGGGCTACTTTTGTTAGTATGGACTAATATTTCTCCTTAACAGTTTCAGAGATTTGTGGATTCCACGTTTAGAAGAATATCTGCTGTCATCAAAGTCAGAAGAGGTATCATACGATATTAATGGTAAATAGTTAGCAAGGTGCCCGTAATATTTTCGTCACTTAGTGTAGAAGTTTGTAGAGTAAGTACAGAATAAGCCAAACAAACGAATTTCATGTAGATGATCAAAATATTGAGGAATTACTATATGTTTGTAGGGAGAGACTTACCAACGACGATCTTCACGAACTGGCAGAACAAGAAATTCATTTAGAACTTGAAAATAATAGCTCTGAAAATATGAAGAACCCAAGCACTTGTGTGTTTCAGATTTTCCTTAGTAAATGCTTGGTAATGATAACCGAAATTGTTGATCAAATTGTAGTGAAGGATCCAGATTTTGAAAGGAGTGCAAAAGCGAGATGAGGCGTTTTGGATGCAATCTCTTTCTACCGATATTTTCTGGGGAGAGAAATTCAATGTGATAAATGACATTAGATGACTTCATCGGTAAATAATCAAGAATTTCAAAAGAGCAAGGAATTTCGTTACGGAAATTGACTTAATATTTCTATGTGCATGTTTATGTGTTATGTAAAGTTATGCAAATTAAAGTAAAATAACTTCAAATAAAATTAGTATATTATGAGTTCCGTTTTACCTCCTGACTGAATATTAAAATGATGAACATTGAACATTTTGCCATCTTAAAACGCATTCTATGCTTTGAATGAGATTTTTCTGTAATATAATAAAATAAACTACTCTCTATAAAATATCGAAAAAGAAATTCAATATTAGTTTTAGAGCATATTTCAATTTTAAAATAAATTAAGTGTATGTCCTATTACATTAGTATTAAAGATTGCGCAAAGACAGATATTTCCTGTTTAAAATACATTCCAAATTATATATCCTGAACTTTCAAGACATAAAAACAAAAAAATCCATTTTGAATGAACGTGAAAAATTACGTGATGACTGAATATTCCTAAGTTTTAAAGATGTAGTATGGTATAAAGTAATACGAGTGATAAACTCGCGAACTTGTCTTTGGCCGTTTCAATCAGAAAAACTATTCCGAATTCGAGATTTTCTTTAACGGTGGGGATCATCAGGAACTTCAATTTTTAAGTCAAATGCACAGGGTAATATATTTTAAAGTAAATATAAGACAGCAATCATACAAATAGAATAATGATAAAATATTTTGAGACAGGAAAAATTTACCTTTACATACACCTCCAAAATCTTTATAATTTTTTTTGCACTCGCACAATTTCACCTCTTGGTCGAAGTGACATTCTCCGTGTTCGCCGCAGTCACAAGCTGAGAGTAAAAAATCATTTACATGTTGTGAAATTCACATTCATAGAGAATTACCCCCCCCCCCTTTCCGCTCGATTAGATCTGTAATTTACTCATCATATTGAGCCACTTCCTTCAATCGTTCATTTTTACTTTTTAATTTGCGACGACTACATAGCTGGTACCTCAAACTTCTTACACCATGCCAAAAGCGATGACTTTTAACGCGTTTGTTGCTGATCTCGCGCTAGCCTGTGTTGCGGGGGTAATTCCTCAGTACCCCGCTAAGAGCTGGCCCGGGTGTTATTTTCCACTTCAATCGGCTACACACGTTTGCTGCGTCTACTAATGAGAAAGTTAAAAAGTAGTTATTAAAGGTATGTGTTGTTGGATTTAAATTGATTTCCATCTGACTTCATACTTCTGTGTATGATCCTTCTATAAGAGCACTTCTGTGTGCTCAAACCACGAGAAAAAAATAATGGAAAGGTATTACAGAGGCACACACACAGCGCAAAAACTGCTATTCTCAAGGAAAATATAAAGATAACATCTGCATCAGCAAAATTTATGCTGGCGCTTCTGCCTATTGCTTAGAGGACACATATACAAACATTTAGAGTTATATATTTTGGAATATCGCTTAAGAAATTTATTTGTAATATGTTTGTTTGTGATGCTGTTTGATACACGAGCATATTGTGTTTTATTTTGATTCACTTTTAAGCGCCAGTGTGTTATGAGCTGTTATGAAAATAATTTTACCTCTAGTGTCTATCACGCGCAAGCGCTCAGTCAAAAATTTCTATGAGAGAAGTTTTACATCCTACTTTAAAATCAAAGTAATACACATTCTCATTTTTATGACTACTCTTCAAACATATTTGCTATCGAAAGTAAGTCGGTCGTAAGTAAATCGAAAGTAACCTACTTTTACGCCATTAACTGACAACACAAGTGACGAGAAAGTGGTAAGCGTAACTAATACTTTTTTTTCACCTTTATTTGGGAATAAAGCCGGTTGTAATTAAATACTCATATCTGAGTTGCTTTAAGCTCTTTATTCCAGTTCTTTGGTGATATAAATGATTTAAAACATTTTCAATATTCCATGGTATGAAAACAAAATCAATTGTTCAAAATATTGTACAATAATTTTATCCTCTCCTTAGCAATTGTTTTTGTCCTCTCCTAAATGTAATAACTTTCATATTGAAATTTTAAAATGGCTTGATAACATTTTCTTTTTTTCTTTTCATTAATGTTCACAATGAAGTTGGTATTTTTATTTTCAATTTAGTTTCAATTATTATTTTTTTTAACAAAAATTAAATAAATGTAAAATAAAATATTAGATGCCCCCTCTTTTCTTTTGAAAACTGTTGAAAATTTTCATTAATTTAAAACGATTTGTCAGTTCGTTATTTAATTTACAGCGTCATGAATTAAACAAATTACAATCTATCTGCTATAACAACGATCATGTTCAGAATAAAAATTTCACCTCTAAAAGGAAAATATTAATAAAAGAAAACTTCCGAAATTGTGTCTTTAATAAACAAAACACACACAAATTATACACAAAAGTAATTTAAAGATTTTTTTTGTCATATCGAAAATAACAGAACGATAAAACTAACTACTAGCCAAAATTACGACTGCTACGTAAATTACTCAAATAAAGCTGTAATTCGATTAAAAATTAATTTATCAATAGTTTTTGTTGCTTTACCGCAGGAATATAGCCATCAACATGAAAAACGGTGACATTAATGAATGTTGTTTCAGCACATGCTTTTTAACCATTTTAAGCACTGTAACTAGGGCTTTTCGACATTTAAAATATATTATTATGGAAAACAAGCAATAGTTTTAATTCTAGTATCATCTATGTGCATTTTTCAGGAACTTACGTGCGCACCAGGCATCTACTTCACTGTAACTTTCGACCTTCGTCTTTTGAGCATACTTCTCTTTACATTCACACAGTTTGCCTCCTAAGCTCTTGAAAGAACAATTGATGCTAGCGTAACCACAATCACACCCTGAGGAAATAAAAAACGATGTGTTAAAAATACATAAATAAATAATTATGTTGTCACAAACTGTAAACAACAAGCATAATAAGACAGTACATTTATTTACGATGATATATTGGTCAATACGAGGCTTGAGTGAAGAGTAATGTCTCCATGACCATAATTTTTTTCATTTGTTATCCGATTTTCACAACTCTTGTTGTATCTTAAATCTAACGTGTCTATAATACTTTTTTGTTTCAATACGTCGTTAGTGGGCTGAGAACCGAAGAAGATAGTGACTCATATGGAATGAATTGGGGAGACCCGACTTTCACCTTTTATCAAAGATGACAGAGCAGTTTAAGGGGTTTTTTTAACAACCAGAACACCTCACTTTTGTTTTAACAATCAGGTGAAAGTTGCTATTAAAGCCTATTATCGACAATTAATCCAATAGAATTCTTTTCGGATTCTAGTCAAGTACTGTCCAAATGCATGGAAAGAGATGAGCCGAAAAATGATCAAGGCATTACGTAGCGCTTACTCATAGCTTTCAAGTACAACAAGAATACTAAAAAAAATGTGCATAGGTTAATATTATATAAATTAAAATAATGCTTTTCAGTTAAAAGTCGGTGAAAGGATTTTTTATAGTCATGTATTTCTTCGAAACAGGCGTTCGAGGGGGATTTACTATGCATCACTTCCAAGCCTGTATTGCATCAGGGAAAGGAAACTCTTTCGAACAACTAGAAATCTGAGCTCAATTTTTTTTTCCGAAAGCTTAGCAGAGGTTTCAAAATAAGTGTGAAATACAGTCGTCCAATTAGATACATTAGGTGGAGGACTTTTCTTAGGTTAGTAGAAATGTAACACTAATTATTAGTGTCATGTAGCTTTTTGCGCCACTTAACAGATGGTAGCACGTAAATTTACACCAATTTGTCTTATCAACACTCTATTCTTAAGAAATTGTATTCTTTGAGCCACCTTCTTAAAAGCGAGCTCTGGAATGCATTTAAGTTCCAATTCCAAAGTAAAATATTGTGAAGCGGGGCAGTTAAATTTTATTAAGCATTTTTTCAGTAATTACTGACAATCTCTCGTCTAAGAATGATGCATACGAGTATTCGTTAACTTACTCTTGCAATTCAGTAGGTAGTCAGCGTAACCTTCTTGACAAATACACACCTTGGCATCGTATGCTAGAATACACTCACCGAAATCACCACAGTTGCACTCTGTAAAAACATAGTTTATCAATTTGTCAACAGAACAAAAATAAACAACATTTAAAATTATAAAATTTGATTACTTAAAAAAAGGGCCGGGGGAAAAGATTTTTGCTTTGTATTTCCCCTCTATGTTTAGAAATCAAATCATTTAATTAATTTGTTCGAAAATGAGTCCTCTTGACTAGCGGAATCGCTTAAGAGCTCGACGTAATTTTTCAGGTTGAAATGCAGTTCAGCACCACCACCATTGCCACAGAATTTGGCAACCCTAGAAATTTTAATTCTCGGTTTCTATTTTAAGTTCGTTAATTTTATGTTATAGTTTTGAGGATAATATTGCTGTTACGTCTCGGGCATTTTAGTCAACTGCAATATTTTTGTGCTTTCGTTCCAAAGCTGAAACTTTGGCTCGATTAAATAATTTTCTAGACTGACCTTTAATTCGCCGTTGAATGTCTTTGTTGATGTGGGATATTTTTGCGTAGTTTCTGTGAACGATGATTGCTAGTATGAGTATGAAAGAGGTGAGCGAATGTACAATAGTTTTTAACGAATTTAGTAGCGAAAGGAAAGTTTCCTGTTATTGAATTTCGAAATGTGAGAGCGTGTGATTTTCTTAAAGGAACGCGAATGGATATGAATGACATTATACGACGAAAGGATACAATTATCGAAATTTTTTAAAGAGCTTTAGGAGAGGTTCGCTGTGTGATTGTTAAAGAGATTGTATTTCGAAAGATTTGTTAAAAGTGAAATTCCGTAGATTCCGTTTGGTATATGTATTATTGAGTTTGTTAAGTATGAAATAAAGATTTTTTGTTTCCAGAAGAAAGTGTTTTGTTAAGAGAGAGAGAGAGCGATATTTGGTTTGGAAGATACATGTGAATGAGTGAAATGAAGATCCGGATGTGGTTGAACGATGGATGAAAGATTGATGATGTCAATGCTTTCGGACACTTCATCCAGTATTTCCTTAGACATCGAGCTTTACACAAAAGATCCTCCGGAAAAAAAAGTGTAAAAAATTTCATATTCTTTCCTTTTCCGCTTTGCGGACTTCCCGTCCCACCGAAAAAAAAAACACGCCAATTTTGGTGATTTTTCAAATAGTGCCAGTGGTGGGGACTAAATAATATTTTCAGCAATTTTTGTTGCCTTGATTAAATAGATTGCAGGTTCCTAAGCAACAAGTAAAGGCTTACGAGCTATAAAAACATGACGATTTAGCTATGGGGCTCTCACTGGTAATTGAAAAGAGAATATTGAAACTTTGAAGTTATTGAATTTCTGATATAACTGAAAGCAGATAAAGTTGCGAGAGAAGTGGAGCAAAAAACTATGAAATTTTATAATTGCTATAAAGCTACTCTAAAATTATTCTGTAAATACACTCATGGACAAAAAATTAGCGCACCAAGAAATAATTGCGGGATCGTAACGAAACTTGGCATGAAGGTACATGTCGGGGAGATATGCAAATGATTAGAAATGCAGCGTGATTACGCATTACGTTTAGCCAGTAGAGGGTGTTTAACGTCATTCTCCGTGGAGTATAAAACAGGTAACCAAAGCTTGTTTGAGTGTGCTGAATCGCTTACAAAGGAAGAGCGGAGATAGACATGCCATTACGCCGTTTTCGAAGCATGAGCAGCTGTTTATTATGTTTTTTTTATATGAGCAGCTGTCGCAGTTTGAGAGGGGGAGAATCATTGGCATGATGGAAGCTAGGTGGTCAGCTAGGCCAGTAGCTCGTCAATTAGGCCACTCTGATTGTGTTGTGAGGAGGTGTTGGGACCAGTGGATCCGAGAGATGTCATTTACACGAAGACCAGGCTAGGACACCCTCGACAGACCAGTCGTCAAGAAGCCCGCCACATCGTAAGAAATGCACGCGTTCAGCCAACTGCTACATCGGCCGCCATCCAGGCACAGGTAGCACCTTCATTAGGAGCCCCTGTGTCTTCTCGAACCATACGAAGGCGCCTGGTTGAAGGACATTCGGGATCGCGGCACCCATTACGTGTGCTGCCTTTGAAGTCCACCCATCAATGCCCCCGTTTGCAACGGCTCTCAGCAGCCATTTTTCAACAAGACAATGCTCGGCCTCACACGGCAAGGGTGTCACAAGACTGTATCCGCACTGTTACTACCCTTCCTTGGCCTGCCCGATCCCCAGATTTGCTTCCAATCGAGCATATCTGGGATCATTTGGGACAGGCGAGTTGGGCATCCCGCGAGTTTGAATGAACTAGAGACAAGGTTACAGCAAATATGGAACGAAATGTCTCAAGACATCATTCAGAACTTGTATGCCTCAATGCTCGTTCGTATCGCATCGTGCACTTGCGCTACAGGGGGTTCAACAGGGTATTGAATCCTCCGCCTTTCTTTCTTTTGCCTTTTTCTCTGAAACAAATTATCCTTTTTCTTTAATTTTCTAATCATTTACTTTTATCAAAGTAGTCATTACGTATGTAAAATTTCGTTTCATTTTGACGACTCCTTCTTGGTGCGCTAATTATTTTGTCCATAAGTATATATCTCACTCTTTTCTATTTTATAGTTGTGCCACAAATTTGGTCTTCAGCTTATTTCGTATTAGAATGAGTGATTTCTTATTACTACCCAGCTCTCGGGGAATTTACTTCTAATACAACATAAGAAGACGTTGTATTCTATCATCAGAGAAAGAGAGAGGGGGGAGGCTTGTTTTTATAGTCTATGAGATTTGAAAAGAGCTATTTATTTGAAACATAGCTTGAAATCAAAAGCTCATTTAAATTATTTTTAAAACAGAATCAATACCAGCAACAGAAATTAATTCAAATTAAGTATAAACGCGGGGTATGACATTCGGTCAAATCTGTATCAATTTAGTAGGACGAAGCAAGAATCAAACTTAAAATTTATCTGCAACGAATTCTTGAAAATTAGAAGAAATGCATTCCCAATTAACAAGTATTTATCCAGTTTGAAAAGATTTAGAGATATTGCAAATATAAATTTCAGTTAGAACTAGTGATTTTGATTGTATAAGTTGTTTGTCCATGATTTTTATATGTGTATTTAAGTTGTTCTATGGGTATAAGAATTTCTTCATAATTATGTATATGTCGTTTTTCGTAATGTGTTTTGTCTGATGAGTTAAAATACGCTCTTGGTTTCGAAAATTTATATTTAGAAAGATACTAAGAGAGTATCCCAGTGTTTCCTCTGTTTATCGGAAAACTTTCTTAGCTTCTTTTCCCTTCAATAGCTTATTTATTAATACTTATTGTGTACAGAGCATGAATAAATATTATTAATACTGACTATTCAATGGAAAATTGATAATTACTCTTGGGAGATAAAATTCAACTTTGTTTTATTACTTTTCGGTTACCAGAATTTAAGAAAACGTGTTAAGTTTATCAAAATTAATCGATCCATCGATTGAATGTACGATCATAAGATTCAAGCTGATCATCCAATTGGAAGAGTCTATAATGAAAAATTTTATAATCAAATACAGTCTTTTCTACACGATTTGAAAAATCATTTCAGTAATAAAAATAAAACTGCTACACTCTCATTTTCATGTTTTACGGAGATTAAAACTAATTATACCTCAGGAGCAAATCGGCATAGAATAATGAATTTTGTATCGCACAGTATATTGGAGATATAACAAGAACATAATGGCATAGAATGCCAGATGACTATGGATTTAGAAACTTTCAAAGCATTTCTGGATAAAGGCTAGATTATTTCAACTATTTCGGTTTAGAAGAGAGGAACAATTTTTATATAGGAAACTTACGCTAGGTAGTTATGTAATGAGACCCTATAGAAGAACTTTCAATCAGGCATATCTAAAAGAAGATTTATTAATTTCTGAGAACAAAGCAATAATGGATAAATTCAGAGTTTTTTAGTTACAATGCATCGAAGACAATAGAAACGGCAGTTTATTAGAATGTTAACTTTAATAAGAAAGATGTCATGAACGTGTAAAATGTGTATGAACAGCGTTGAAATTGCTATTTATGATTTATAAAATTAAGTTTTAGCAGCTTCTTCGTAATAATGTTTGTCTTTTTTGCACTTGCAGAAACCTTCTGTGGAGGTCTTATTATAGAGACACTCCACACCGCTTTCAAATCCACATCTGTCATAGTCGCACCAATCAACCTTTTCGCAGAAGTCACCACTCGTGCCCTTGGGACACTGACACACTTGGTTGCAGGTGCCACCATTTTGGCATCGATGTGTAGAATTGCACAATGCTGAAAGAAAGGATTTTACATGAAAAAAAGTAAAGAATACACTGATGTCCAAAATGAAGAGAATTTTCAATCTGAGTTGATTATCTCTACAAGTATTAGACAGATTTTAACGACGTTAGGTTGGTTGGTTGCTTAGGAATTTTGGCACCGAGTCTTTATGGGACTTATTGTACCAAACTCAAGGTGAAAATAATTTCATCATATGAAATGCAATAATATAAATTTATAGTACAGGATAAAAAAAAAATAATAAACAGGTTCTTGCTAAGTAATTCAATGTATAGAATAAGAGCACTGTGAGGTAAAAAAAATTAAATATATTTGATTGGCAAATTTCCCCAACCAAATCAATTAAAGGTAATGTGCATGGCTTAAAATGAGCAGAGTTAAAAACAGAACATTCGGTCAAGATGTATCTCTTGTCTCACAGTCTGCACAATGGGGTACTTTTTCTCAGAAAGAGGTGCTTAAATATACAAAATATGTGTGGATAAGTAGCGTAAGGAAGTTTAAAACAGAAATTATAAGATGGAACAAAAATGGGTTACATGGAAAGTCTCTCATACAGATTTCACAACACGACCTTATGCTTTAAGCGAAAGAGTTTATGAGTGGCATTCAGTTATATTCTACCATCAACATTGTTATAAGGTCTTGAAAGGTTCTCGGAAGCGAAAACTTGTCGTGGCTCTGACACATGTCTTCTATCTACTAATCCGGTCTCATTAATATGTCTGTATAAATCGCATACATTGCACTAATATGCACCATCAGGCAATATGCACTTGGGGCTATCCTACTTCAAATTTCCCGACGATTTGTCACCTTTTCTATCTTGAAAACGTTGGTCTTTAGTATGAAACTTTAGAATTTATCCAAACGTTGCAAAAAGAAAGAAATACCATACAAGTTACTGAGATTTGTGAATGAACAAATCTCTGTCACGTGAGCTTACAAAGCCTTTTCAGCTAAATTCATAGCCCACACGAACGTGAACGCTTACGAAATTGATAGTAAAAACTTTTTTTTCAAAGCATTAACTTTTGTTCAATACTTTTCGAGAAATTCTACTAAGTATACAAATTGTCTCCATTTTGAGCTCCAGTACGGTAGAAAGTTCTGATCTTATTTCGAAATTTCAACTTGCGCATTCGATGGAAAAGCAACAATGCATTGAGCAGCAGGTCTGTGACACGCAGCATTGGTTTTAATTTTTGTAATTTAAGCAGTTAAATCTGCTTTACAAAAGGATATAAGTATGGAATGACCTTCCTATCCAGCTTTTTACACATACTTTATAACTGTAGTGGTATTTAATTAAGTATATCATCCCTATTGTAAGCCATGAACTGTAAGTTTTTTTTCAAGGTGAAGACTGTTTGAATTGAAAGTAGTTGAATTACAAGTCCCATCTACAGTTGATGGATACATTGTAGATACTCTAAGAGAGCAATATTTTAAATTCATCCAAATCCATTATAAAATTCAATTAAGATTAACACAGCCTGTGGCACCCAAAACTGTGAGGGATGCATATCATCATTGCCTAGAAAGAAGCAATTTCTTTAGTTTAGAATTCCCACTTGGTAAAAACTAAAGAATACACTGTATCTCAATTTTATTTCTCCTGTTTAAAACTGTTCACGTATTGATATAATTTTATCGAGTTATAAAATAACAAAAACAAAGATGATTTAAGCATAACATAAAAATACCATCAGAAAGAAATTCCAATTAACCAGAACCGATGCAATCCAACATCATTGAAAATATAATAAAACTCATTTGAAGATTAAGAAACTAACAACAATTTAAAATCTGGTTGAAAGGCGCGAATGTAATAAAATGAACATATATATATATATATATATATATATATATATATATATATATATATATATATATAT
>BMAW01100788.1:1169533-1182409 GCA_019974015.1 Nephila pilipes | reverse complement strand
CCCCCCCAAAAAAATGAAAGATTATTATATTCTTCTTTAACTTTTGCACAATGATATATCAAATTCATATAAAAATAAGGAAGCATTTATATCCCGAAATGAACGGAACTCTATCATCCCAAGTGTAAGCGGCGCCGTAGGAAATTCGTTTTTGATAGACTGACGGAAAAACTTAAACAACGTTAACACATTAAATTTTGTGCAAATCTTGGATGTACTCAAGAGGAAACTTTCGGCAAAATTCAACAGCGTAGAATTGTTCAAGTTTTCCAGTCATTTGGTCAAAAACGGAAATCCAACGGCACTCACTTCCTGACTTATCAGCGGTGCACTGGCGACTGACAGATTTTGTAGGCAGGGGGAAAAATTAAGCATGAAAATTAAGATTATACACCGTCTCCCTAGCTTCAATTGCTCATTCATGAAAAATGAGTGGATATCTTTCGAACACACCTCGTGTATTCTATGGAATAATGTACTGAATGGGGTATTTTAAATACTATACTACGGTTTTCTAAATTAGTATGACCATAATAAGTTTTCTACAATATTGATAAGAATATCGTTAGCAGTTTGCTCCAATATATGCATATTTAGAAAAGAATTCTGTTCTTGAATTAATGAAAACTTTTTTTAATAATGTTTGAATTACTAAAGTATTCATTTTAATTTAGTTCACAGTAAGATCATAAGAACTCCTATTTTAAAGAAGACTGAAAGCAATTTTTTTGTAGTGAAGTTAATTATTCTCAAATGAAGTAACACAATAGTCACAAAATTGAATATGCGCTGTAACTTAGTTTGACTGTCCTTTGCTAGAAGTTTTCAGTATTTTTACCATTGTTCTTTTAACGCATTTCATAAGAATGCTATAGTATATATTTCATTAAATGTTGATTTTTAGCAATTTGACAGTACTACATTCTTCTGTTCGCTGCTGTGCTTGACACATGTTGTACATCCTTTTCGTGCTCTTCTTATTTTTGTAGAAAAAAAATTATGAGCAGTTAATATTTTTGTATATTCTTTAGTTAATTCTGCTAGTAATGTCCCAAAAAAAAGAGACTTCCCTTATTAACTTTCGTAAATCTCATCGCATCTAGACAAAGTTAGTAGCAATATTAACAAAGGAAACTTATTGAATAAGTTCAAGAATTAATAAAGTAACATAGTTATATAACTTCTAAAACCACAATTTTCCTTTGTGAATCCAATTTGTTTTTATGTATCTGGTTCCGCATCTTAAAATCAGCCTGAACCACAAAAAGTTTACAAAATTATGCTAAAAATTTTTGGAATTATGGAGAGGGAGTTAAGAAAAAGAGAGTCCCAAATGGTTGAAAGAGCGTCTCAAACATTTGTGGATGAAAAAAAAAGCAAATATCTATTCAACAGTTTTCAAAGCTTTTTGCACCAAACGATAAATAATTTTTTCCGATTCTAAAAACGTAAAAATTCGGGAAAAAATTTCATGAAAAAAAATGAATTATTGCATACATTCACGAAAAAAATGAAATTGTAACATACCAGCATTGAATTCTTCTTATCATAAAATCCTTAAATCCATAACTCCATTATAGCAATTCACTCCATTAGTTCAAGAAGTATTCAAAATTGGAATCAGACATTGCGGGGTTTTAAGGACTATATAAAAGCGTATAAATTATAATTATCAGTCCATTCATCACACAGTATTGAAAAACGAAGAAAACATTATTATTAATCTTTTGCTAAAAAGTAATCTAGTTTGTGGCCCCATAAAAATTTTTCGCGAATATCTGGAGTCAATTAGATTAATAAAAAGGAATAAAATCTCTCTGAACAAAGCAATCTCATCTTTTTTACACAACTTGTAACGATCGATTACTTCTATCCGACTCTTGTGCCATAGTATAAGTAAGTAAGTATAACTAACTCTAAAAGTCAATAAATGATCCAAAGACACGCAAGTCTTCTCCAACTCAACTCCTTATTTATCAATATCTATAATATAATACTTTATGTGTTATAGCTCTCTTTGGACTCTAAGGTTAGCCCACCAATTTAAATATCATTGAAATAATACTTTCTTACCAAACCCTTCCATTTGAAGTTGCTTTTCTCCGTCAAATCCTCTGTGACAGCTATAGCCAGTAAATACTCTTGACATTATCGGCCTCTTGTTAGAACAACACTCAGAGATAACTACATTATCTCTCTCCTCTAAATTTCCATTTACTTATATATCACTATATCTTAATTCACTTTATTTCCACCTGTATCTAATTAACATAATCTCGCTTCATTTTGGTTGGGAAGGAATTGTCATTTCATGCAATCAATCTCAATTAAAGTCCCCCAAGGTTAGTGAAGAGAAAATCGCGAATAGTCCAACGTCACAAACTAGCACAAAACTAATTTTCAACAATATTTTTTTCTAGTCATGTATCTTCCTCAAAGATTCGTCATCGTTTCTTATAGAATTTCTGAAAGTTTGAGGTAAATCACATTTCTAACAATTCTACTAAATCTACATCTGGTGTAACTTCTCTTACCATTCCATAGTGCGATACTGTAAAATACATTAAAGCAGCTATCCATTGGTCTATTGGTTATATCAATAGAATCTTGAGATAGTTAATAAAGTGGATCTCGCGTAAAACCAACCATTTCTCACTGAAAGTGACTATTATGTAGAAGATAAGACGCTATTTTTAATACGTCGGTGAACTGGACATTCAAAACTTACATATAAACACTTTTTCCTAGAAGATTCCATTACGTATAATCACTGTCTTTACACAGCTTGCGAGCTGTTTTTAGTATACCTAAAATTTCTAAATAAAAATATATTAACAGTATTTGTAGTATACAAATCTACATTAGTACACACATTAAACAATCCTACTTAGTACACACATTAAACAACCCTACTTAGTACACACATTAAACTACTACTAAGTGATTAAACATAGAAAATCTTGTACCATTTCTAAGAGGCCATGGAAAGCACACTTACCAACAACATCATTAATTTTTAAGAAATAGCGGTTAGCGTGGAATGATACTTCGAAGTAAACATACTTCCGACCAAAAAAAATTTTTTTAATCAAATTAATTTTACCTAAAACGCTAAATGAATTTTTCTAATCAATCCGAAAAATATTTAAATATAAATAGAAAAAGTAGTCCTATAAAGAACTAAGCAATAAGTTCATTACAATATTTTGGAATTTGACATTTAATATATATATATATATATATATAATGAAAATTTTCAATTACATTTAATATTTCATTTTTTTTGCTGCTTATTTTCTATTGCTTGTAGAAGCCTTTAGCTTACGCTGTTAAATAAATTCCAAATTCTGTCCTTACCATATGCTTCGAATTGTTTTACAACTTGTAGAATATTTTATCATAGCTGTTCAGCCTGATCACTTATATATTTTCATAAACAATGTCATATATCTCCTTCAATAAGTTTTCAATCAAGTGAGGGCAAAGGGATAGTCAAGATAAAATGAGCACAAGCTCATTCTCAAAGACGATTTCAATACAATGAACAGTATAGACTCAGCAATACTTGAAGAACAAACCAGCATGTCTCCGAAGAATTCCACATCAAAGGCAAAAGGACTTAATTCACCAAGAAATTTCCATACATTTGAGTTACAACATAACCTGTGAGCATATATACTAATATATTTCCGTTACATGGCATTCCTTCCCAAACAAGATTATTTCCACCATAAATATTTGGAGTTTTTTCCGAAACAGGAACACTCTTCCCTTATCCTTTTTCTTCAAGTACTCGAAGGACATGCTATTACTCGTACCAACTTTAGAAGATTAATTTTCATCAGCAAACGTCATACTGGTTATTTCTTATTCAATTTCATGTAGATACACTCTGTCCTTTAAAAAGACATTGTCATAGGCAAATACGCTGATGTCGAAAAGTTAAAAATAATTGGTAGTTATGTGAAAAACGAAGTAAATCTAACTCAGAATGGTAGGAAACGTAATATGAGAGTGTAAAATGGTTTTAAAATAAGAAAACACAATGCCAAAGAAAGATAATAATAACTTTCATTATCCACAAAAACAGTTGGAAAGAAATCTGGACACACACATAAGAGAGTTCCTACTTTAGTAAAAAACAAATGGAATAAAAAGATGATGAAGCAGTTTAATAAGGTTCTGACAGCCTGGTACGCTGGACAATGATTTTCCATGCATGCTATTATAGTTATTATGGATGATTTATGGGCTCAGAGAGTTCAAACGTCTTTCGGTTCTGAAACGGAGCTTGGTGGATACTGAAGGGTTGAAAGTTGTCTTCTGAGAATATTACATAAAAGTTCGATTGGATTCAGATCAGATGAGTGAGTAGGTCGTGGCTAACGTTGGTTATTTTCCGTATCAAGGAAGTCTTCGGTCATGCTCGAAGAGTGACAAGGAGCATTATAATTCATATATATGAAGTCAAGACAAAAAGCACTTCGAAACAAAAGAACAAAAGGTTCAAGAACTTCATTTCTGTACCTTTTAGCAGTCGTAGACTCCGTCTCAAAGATATGGAGGTCTGTTTGGCCGTTCATTATGATGCCTGTCCACACTATGATCTCCCCTCGAAGGAAAACGTTGCGTTTCTGTGATAATTCCCGGATAAAAACGAGTTCCACTTTCTCACTACATCGTTAGCCGATGAGAATCAGTATTCAGACTAAAGCGAGATTCGTTACTAAACATCACATTGGTCCGTCCTGTATAAAGACCAACATGACTGAGTCAACTGTAAACAATTTATCTGGAAACTCTTACTCTTGTTGAGAGCTAAATTCAATTTTCTGGCATAACTGTCCCTCTGACGTCACGTAGTTATTATTAGATATCCGTCTTAAATAACAATTGTGTCTCTTGACTAAATTGTTATTGGTGATAGGTTAACATTTAGTGGACTTTGAAATATATCTGCCAAGATTTGGAGATCACATAGAGACACATTCAGAATTCGAGACACTTCGGTTTGGGATCATCCCGATTCGAGCTTTCCAACCATTCTATCTTTCGCGAACATGTCCAGCTGTCGTCTTTGTGAAATGATTCGTTTTTTTTTTTATCGTTAACGACTTTTCTTCGGACATGGAATGAAGTTTGCTTAAGTCCTTAGCTCCCAAGAACTCTGACATCCGATTTATTGAGAATTGTACGAGATAGCATATTTTTTATTTCTACACTTGCACAGATGTTAAATAAAAAAGTGGTATTTTAAAAGACTTATATGAAGGTTTAATATTTGCTTGTGGTTTGCCTTAGTAGAAGGAGTAATAAGTGGAGAGGGAGCTTTGCTAGCAAGTTTGATATTTGACTCGCAAAGGGTATGTGTTAGAATTACGAATAAGCATGGAGCGCTTTTGCCATCATTTTGATTTCGCGGTGGGTGGATGAGAGTGCACATGAATTACATAAAATTTGTGTATCTGAATTGCTCTTGCCGAAGGAGTCGGTTTATCCAAGTTCCGATGCGCGCAAATGTTTTGTACATGAAGACGTCGAATGAAATGTTTTGCATAAAGACCAAATTTCCCCATCAACAGATGATTCTTCACGAGTTATTTCAAACAAATCCATCAATATTTGTTCGCATTTTTCGTATTTTACAAATTATACTTAACTTTTGGACCAGTGCATTTCCCTAAAAGTTATTAGCGAAATCTTACGCGCTTCTATTCGTATTGAATGGATCGATGCAACAAGTTCATATTCACTTTCTCTAGGACTTTCCGAGTAATAACCAGAGTTAAAATTCACGCATTGGGACGTGCCACTCATTTTATTCGAACCGAAGCTTTCGCATTTTTTTTTTTTTTTTTCTTTTTCCCTTTTTTTTTTTTTTTTTTTTTTTGTCTTTCATAGTTATTTTTGACCACATATTAAACAGAAAATTTAAATAAAGTCAGGTCATTTACTATTTTTTGAAGAGATTGTCCTTCAGATCGTTTCTTATTAGCGAATTCAGCAATAAATTTTCAATTCTGAAAGTTTCAGTTTGTATATTGATGACTAAATTTAATCCGTTGTTACAGCATTTTTTGTTCATTGGTAATGTTAACTTATTATTGATTGCATACGAAGAATTTAGTTTAGCCTAGTTTTTTTTATTAACGTCGCACTACAAGCAACACGAAGGCTACTGGCAACGGACCTCATAATTTTGAACCTCGGTCAAGTGACGAGGACGACTGCATATGAAGAAACATTGCATTCAAAATTTGCATAATTCAGCTAAAATAGTTGTATTCCGGTTGTTGTCCTAAAGAGAACCTTTGACTGATATAGTTTTTTGTTACATTACATTTGTCTTTTTAATTTATGTCTCATACTTTCGTGTTTTTAATATTTATATTGTTTTAATGTACGAAAACTTTTTGCGAGCGGTGTAACCACTGGTTTTGAAGTACATTAGGACTAAATGTTAAGCTTTTGTAATTCTTTTATAATTAAATGAAAGAAGTTAGTGTGAACTTGCGCAGATGCTCAAATTTTAAAAAAATATCGACAAAATGACAGTTGAATTAAATTTAAATTTTTAATCTAAATTTTTTTAAAAAAATGAGCTTTAATAATTGCTACAATAATGATAAAAACTTTTTAAAAGATCAAAAATATCTAGGTAATATTTTCAAAATTAAAGCAGAAATGCCTCGAAAATATGCTATTTATAAATATCGTGATAATGCTTAAAGTACAACTTAGCAATGTCCAAAATGTATTCATTAAAAAGCCTCGTAACATTGGTATTCCGATCATGGCAATAATGTTTACATTAATTTATCAAGAATCCTCGCATTTAACAAAATACGGAGAGTTAAATAGCTTATCAGATACTTCTATATCTGACCCAAAGTGACAAAAGCAATCCAGACTCGTCTTATCAATGATTAACGCTTGAGAAGATAGAAGAGATTCTTCGGGCGCCGCCGAAAAGAGCAAATATTCCAGAGACAGCATTTGACAAGCGACGCCATTTTGCCTCTAGAAATCGTTGTTCTGTGAAATATTTAAGATACATGCCTTCGAC
The DNA here is from genome assembly GCA_019974015.1 of Nephila pilipes. Taxonomy (NCBI): domain Eukaryota; kingdom Metazoa; phylum Arthropoda; class Arachnida; order Araneae; family Nephilidae; genus Nephila; species Nephila pilipes. The sequence goes on along the minus strand of BMAW01100788.1, from coordinate 1,175,343 downwards.
ACTCTCATTGTCATGCAAATTTATTCCGAAATGCGATTGATAGCGTGATTTTTTCCCCAACATGGAATTTTTTCATTTCCAGCTTCTATTCTTATGGTGTTTAATAAAGAGAAAATAAAGAGGGTAGTAAGAAAATAAAGAGCAAGTGGAAATAAATTATGCATCATTTCTATATCTCTTAGAAAAAGAGAAATTATTTAATAAGTTTTGATGAATTCAAGGCTTAAAATTAAAAACGAACTTCACTAAAGGATTTTTTTGAAATGAATGAAAGAAACAATGCTTTGAAAAAGAAGAAAGAAGTTAACAGTTTTTGTTTATTGCTTTTATTGAGAATTGTTATCAATTTATGAAATTTGATCTTTGCTACGATATTAATTATATTTTGCTGAAAACTGGTATTTATAATAAATGCACAATTCTAATTTCATGTCTTTTTTAAGATTTGAAAAATATTATTCCTTTAAAACATTAAATATTTTCAATAGACTCGATTGCTCAGAATGAATTAATGTATTACTTGTTGATAAAGGTAGTTTGAATTGTTTGTGTAAAACTATAAACAGCTTTATTACAGAATACAGGTGTTAATTTGTACTCATATATAAGACCACCCTCATTCATTTCAACAAATCAGCGATACAAAATGAATGCAAAATCAATGTATATATAAACAAAGAATTTCGAATTTCTTAAAACATTCATGAAATATTAAAGTTCAGAAATAAAATCACTTTATCCTACAACTCTTTTAAGTTTTAATTCAGGTAATGAATAATTCTATTCACTTTTTTAAAAATTAATGATATAAAATGAAAAAAAACAAAATCCTTTCACATAAAAAGCGTTATCTTCTTGATAGAATTATTTCAGATCTATAAGTTATTTTAAAAAATGTTTGAAATTATTGCAGAATTTTTTTATACATAAATAAGAGTTCGTTTTTCAATTTACAATGATTTATAACATATGATTTTTCAGTTCATATATTCCAGTTACTTCATTTTTGTTCATTCAGTGTTCTAACGTTCATTCCAGAAAATCTTTAAGTAATTAGAATTACATTCTACTCAAATAGCACAGCTTAGTTTATTAATACTTATATAAATTGTAACTTTTCAGTTCTTACATACGAATAATTTCACCTTTGTTGCACTTGTCACTGATTAAGAAACTCTCCCATTCAAAATACTTTCAGGAATGTCGAAAATAGCGCACCAAAAAACGGTACAAAGCAGTTAAATGATGTCCGATAGAAAAATACGTTTGGTTTCAATGCACATAACCTAACACTCTGAAATGGTGCTGCGATCAGGAAGTATCCATATGAATCGGAGCATAATGGAAGATTCATAAAAGTAACGATCACTCACGTTCTGACTCTAAAAGGAATTTAGGAAGCTAAGAATGCCAAGTAGATGTGTGAGAAGACATTTCGTACAGTTAAGCAAGTTTGAAGGGGCCTGATCAACAGCAAGAAAACATCAGATTGATCGACGTACCGTGTTGCTGGCCAAGTCGATCGCTCGGAGTGTGGTAGCGTCTACTCTCATGTATCCACTGCTCCCAACACAGCGAATATGTTGGGAGCAGTAGACACAAGATAGTATCCATGTGCACAGAAACGGGTACTATCTTGTATTCAATCAGGAGTACAACGAGGTCAAAGGATCGAAGGTTCGTGCGGCAAGCTCTCATGAATCCCACAATGACTCGTTCCCCGATGCAATCAGATGTAGAGCAGCCAGTTGTTCCGCAGGCCATTCCAGACACCTTGCGTAAGTGAATCTGCAATCCAAGTGCCTTTTCCGTGTACAGCCTTTGAAGGTAATTAGATACATATACCACCTTCAGTTACTCGGACCAGAAAGTCACAAAAATCCATAGCAGCTCAAAATTTAAAACATTATTTATTTGTCATAGAAATGAAGTTGGTAAAAATATTTACTTATGGATACAACTTGTATCATTCTGCAAAAAGTTTCTGAATAGTTAAAAAAACAGGATGATCTCCGATGAGGTCTAGGATGAAATCAGCAGGTCTGATTGTTGATAGAGCGTCCTTCTACAGTGGTGCCAAGCCAAAGTGACGTGAAATACCACAAACTGACAAAACGTTGTATTTGGTGATGAACCCCAGTTCGTCTTGGGGACAGATGATAACCACTAACGGGTGTGGAGATGACCTGGTGAACGGTACAATTCCATCCCTGTTGTCGCGCGACTCACTTCTCGTAAAGCATATCTAATGATCTGGGGGAGAGGGGTAGAGCATGACCTGTGATAGCCAGACCACTTTAATTGTACGTAGAATCTCAACGGGAAAGTGTTATGTTGATAAACCTACTTGGTACCTTTCCTAAATGGTATTCCAGGAGCAATTTTTAGCAAATTAGTGCTCGTCCGCATACAGTTCGAGTAGCTCAAGACTTTCTACTTCCCATTCAGGCTCCTCCTTGACCTTCCTGTGGCCACGGCAGCCTAGTGATTGTGGCAGCAGACTCATGACTGGCAGAATTCGTCGAATCGTCGGTTCGAGGCTTGAAGTCGCGAAGTTAGTTTAGTTTATTTTTTTGTTAACGTCACACTAGAAGCAACACGAGGACTATTCGCGACGGACCTCATAATTTTGAACCATGGTTCGAGTAGCGAGGATGACACCTGAGTTGGCATCCCCTCTCCTAACTTCCACACCACTCCAACGGGTTAAATGAAAATGTATTGAAGTCGCGAAAGACCCGCCGTGTAGCCGGGGTTGCTGCACGTGATAACCATCTTCGGCTCAAAGTCCTCCCTTTGGCGAGGTGTGAAAGTTAGGAGAGGTGGTGTCAACTCAGGTGTCATCCTCGTCACTTGACCGAGGTTTAAGATTTCGAGATCCATCGTCAACAGTCCTCGTGTTTCTTCAACAGCGACGTTAATAAAACCAACCAACCATGACCATCCCGCTCCGAACTTGCCCCTATAGAGCAGGGCTTCTTAAACTTTTGTCATTCACGACCCCATTAATAATTGCGAATTTCTTGACGACCCCATACAAACCTTGATGACCCCATATATGAATCATTGTTTAGCTGCAGGTTGCACGTGTGTACGCGCGTGCATTCCTCCCTTTGATTGTGTGTGATATTTAGAGGTGGCGGTCAGAGTGGGAAGTCAGCGGCGCGCGGTTTATTCAACATGTATGATACCGACAAACGCACTAACAATGTATAGCCACAGTATAATAATAGCGATCATCGATCGTTTACTGCTGTCGGTGGATATAGCTCAAAACCTTCAACAAATGCGCGTGTCTAGACGCTGCAAGTCCACTGTATTCCGCCAACTCTAGTGATGTTATAAAATGGTATATATAAATATTTGACATTAAAATCTCTCGCGACCACAAAATTTTGCTACGCGACCCCATTTGGGGTCGCGACCCATAGTTTAAGAAGCCCTGCTATAGAGCATTTGTAAGCTGTAAAAACCAGACGCCATCGAGTTAATGTGTACATGATTTGGAGGTGGCTATTCATGATTTGTGGGTCCATCTGTCTCAAAACGACATCCAACTTCTAATCAACTCAATGCTGGAGTTTCTGCATGTATTGCAGCAGGAAGAGGGCCAACGTGATATTGAAGTTACACTGTATTTGTCTAATTGTACGCGCTATATTTATCTAATTATACATGCTACATTTGTTTAATTTTCATTGTTTGGGTATCGAGTGTATACATTATCTTTATAATTATGTGTATCAAATTTCATTTCAATCCGAAGGTGCGCTATTTTCAATGTTCCTGAGTGTATCCTAAAAACAGAAAAAAATATTGAACATATACGTAGTCTTATATTCCAATAATTTTTACTTTTTTATATTTGTCATTGTTTAAGAAAATGTCATATTCAAAAGATTCGAGTAACGAACCAAAACATAAAGTTAAAATTATTATGTTTGTTGTATATGTAAAATGCAATTATAAAATTATAGATCCTATTGAGATTGAAAACTTGTGATCTCAGTCGGAAAAGTTTGTCCCAAAGCATAATATTAGGAGCAAAAAATACTTAAAAACTGTATTATAAGAAAATGGGCTAAAATATAGAGATCAACCAAACAAACGCTTTCGAACCAATGCAAAACATTTGAGAGGTGCTCTTAATTCGAAAGGATAGGCAACAATTTCTTTTTTTTTTTTTGTTTTTAATTTAATGAATTGTGGTAGATGTATAATCAATTTTGTGACTGATGTGTGAAATATGTAACTTCAATGTAAAAAATTTAAGTAATAAAAATACTTACGATTCCTCATTTTTATTTTCAGCTTAATGCAGTTCTCCATATGCGTTTAAATTTTTGTATAAATGTTAAACTTAAATGGGTGTTTTCAGAATATTGTTTCATGCCTTTTAAAAGGAAAGTGAGCGAGTAAGTGGTGTATACTCAATTTTAAGAACCACTGTACATATTTTAAAATATATTGTTTAAAAATAATGCAGGCTGTCTGTTATATTCCCTCCCCCCATTGGCTATTAGAACTGGCTTGGTAGTTTTTATGGGAATGCATATAAGAGGGTCGTTTTTTTAACCTCCGATCGAGCTGCTAAACAACTAGACAAGTGATAGGAAGTGGGGATGCATAGTGGGAGTCTGCGCATTTCTCTAACTATAACCTCTGCTATTACCCCTATCATCTCGCTGTTTTAAGCTCAATTGCAGGAACGTAAATACAGAAAGTACAATTGTTTCTCTAGCCTTGAACGAGTTGTGTAGGAAGTTGTTCTTCGCTTTCATCAAGCAGAAGAGAATAATACAGCAGAAATTCACCAAAAAATGAGCCGAGTATACGGTGAAAACTCCCCAGTGATGGTGTTGTGTGTGAATGGTGTAGACAATTTAAAGATGGGTAAACCGATGTTCACGATGAAGGACAAATCTGTTCAAAGAAATCTGCAATAGTAGGAAGGTTATGACTGCAGGTTTTGGGATCAAAAAGATGCCTTGCTTACTGAGTTTATGGATCTGGGAAACTACGGCCAATACAGCTATTTATTATCAGACTTTGGGATGATTACGAAGAGTCATTCAAAACAAAAGTAGAAGAATGCTGATTTCTAGATTTGTCTTCATTCATGATAAAGCCCACTCTCACAGTGTTGCTGTAACCCAACAGCTTCTGGAGCAATTTCACTGGAATATGCTTGAACATTTGACGCAAAGCTCTGACTTTGAACCGAGTGATTTTCATCTCTTCCTTAACGGGATAGGAGTCCAAAGCATCCAGACTAAACAGGAGCTTCGAAATAAAGTACAGGTCCATCACACATAGCTGGCGACAACGTTCTTGAGAAAGGGTAGTGGAAAACTCGTCCAACGATATGACAAATGTCTGAATTTTTTCGGTGATAATGTTGAAAAGCATTCATGTTTGTACATTACTTTTTATGACAAAATTCAATTTGTTCTGCACATTTGTCTTTTTTTTTTGTGGTCTATTAGAGTGTGAAAAAATAGACCTCGTACTTTTCTGATAACTCTTGTTGAGAAATAGAAATATTGTACGAATCTTTTCGTGGTTCCAATTAAGAACTGGATATAAATAGTTCTAATAAGGTTAGTTGTTGCGCTATTTTTTTGTAAAACCTATTTAAAAAACTAGGAATCTACATATCACTTTGTGTGCTTTAACACATCGATCAATAACTCCCGAGTCTAAAATTGAAAACAACATTTTTTTTGCAAAATTTTTTTTTATTCATCAACATAACACCTTTTGTTAATCACCTTTTAGGGTGATACAATCGTTCCAACGCTTTTCCAAAT
>BMAW01100788.1:1148671-1159727 GCA_019974015.1 Nephila pilipes | reverse complement strand
ATGCAGGAGTGTCAAAGTTGGTAGCTCGACCAACAAACATTGAAGAAGGCCGAGGAAAGTGGATATGCCACAGACGTTACAACGGTCTGTGGGGGTTCATGGATGACGGACATACTGTCCCATGTGCCCATTCCTACCGTAAAATAGCACACACTTCCATTGCCTATCACGTTGTCAGTACATTACTCGTGATTTGTCTCGAACAAGCTCAGGCACGCTGGTCTGTTGCAACTCTCTTTTCTTTGTTGCTCTGAACATGCATGATTCCTTCTCTGTTGACACTACTTCTGTCGTTAAACCAGGATTCTTATGGCGATTTTTTGCTTCACCTAGTGTACCATTTTCTTCTTCGAAAAAATGATGAAACTTACTTTTGGAGCATCCCTCGTATTATATGTTATGTTTATAATTTTAAGCTGAAATAAAATGAATCTTAATTTTTGAAATTCATACACGTTAAATTTTCATTATTCTTATTTTCAGCTCTATGCGAGTTTTTTCTAGTTTCTAAGCGAATTAAAATATTAACGGTACATATCACTTGATGAAACATTCAAGTGTGAACCACAGATTATACGCGCCATCGGATGGGACATCTAAGAGCAAGCCGCCGGTGGTACGCACGCACCTGCGTGAAAATATTAAAGTTTCATAGATTCTTTGAATCTTTACTTTCTAAATAAATATATTTTGTACAATATATTATCTTTTTGAAAGTATTTTAAGATTTAAAGAAAACAAGAACATTATTTTGTGCTTAAAATTTTTTAATGTTTTGACAATTTCTAAAATACGCACTAATTAATTTTTTGGAAGCTTTATGTTTTCTCAAACTTCAATAACACAAACAAAATACTTATCTGAGACGCCCGATCACGGAATCATAACGGAAATGTGACCCAATTTAATGTTCAGACTATAATTTTTAATGTTCATCACTTTGAAAAAACAAGCTACAACAACTTACAAACGTAATCATCTCACGTGAACATGTTGCACACCAATGTGGCGTAAAACAAAAATGCATTACACAAATGCATCCTGTTAGTAAATAGATTACGATTGCATTGAAGTAATACCGGAAAATATGCTTGATGATGAGCAAATTTCTGAAGACCATGGGAATGTAACATATTCCTAGATTCTAAAATTCCACCTATTTTGGCTGTTGCGAAACGAAGTGAAATAACTGCCGCTGCGTGGCTATGCTGTGTCGTCAGCCTGCCAGCTGACTCTCACTCACGAATTTAACACACAACGACTTATGCACTCGGTAATAGCTGATCGTTTACTTGTGTGTGTCTCTGTGTTGTGCCGTCCTTTATGAATAAAGTGTATGTTTGATGAAATCTCTTTGGATTGATTTAAATCCAGGTACCCAGCATCTGGTAGATGCAGCCCAATAGATTTTACTTTTGAATTATAAGGTTCGTTTTAGAACATAGTGGTAGCCTCGGCGGGACGCGGGTACTTTGGATTTGAACTTTTGTATTTTGAATCTTGTTGAAACTGAACTTTTTTGTGATTCAACCTTTGCTGTGGTTTTTAACTTTGAATTGAAATCTGATAAAAAAAAAATGGTTTTGGCACAGCTGAGAACACAGAAAAAATAATGCCGTATTTTGTTTTCGGCATGTGTTAAGAAGATAGATAATGAACTCTCTAAAGAATCTCCTAATATGGGTAACCTTAAGATATTGAAGCTGCAAATTACCAATAAATTTACATTTACGCGATTGGATACGTGTCAATCTAAAATTACCGACGTGCTTTTGAGGGGAAAAGATGCTGAGGAGGCCTTTGAAAAAGATTTTTTGTCAGCTGAATCATACAGAGACAAATATTCGGAACTTTGTTCTCAAATCGAGAAAATAAGTTTGAAAGAATCAGCTACTAAGGAAATTTCAAGCTCCCAAAAATAGACTGAAAAATTTTAGTGGAGATGCTAGAGACTACTTGATTTTCTGGAGTCAATTTAGAAAAATTCATGAGGATTCCAGAATCGCCAATGAAGACAAATTCCATTATCTACTACAGACTGTTGTTCCGAAATCGAAAGCAGCTCGAGTATTGGATCGTTTCCCAGCGACTGCGGATAATTACCCGTAGGCGGTTCCCAACTGCAGGAGAGATTCGAGCGTGAGGATTTACTCGTACAGATTTATGTGCGAGACTTGCTGTCCATGGTTATGAAAAAAACAGCTACCGGTTGCTCAAAGACTGACCTTCCTGCATTATACGATTAATTGGAAACGAAGATCCGAGCCCTAGAGAGCTTAGGATGCACGCAAGAAAAATTCGGGGATTTTCTAAGCCCAATGGTGGAGTCTTGCTTACCGGAAGAAGTATTAGTGGCTTGGGAAAGAAGCAGAAACCATGGATTAACTGAGAACAAGGAGTCGCGAAATTTGAAACATTTGATGAATTTCCTTCATCAAGAAGTAAAGGGTGGAGAAATGTTGCACGAACTGGTTTTGCCTCCCACCAGAATCCGCAAAGGAAGGAATTTCAAAATGAACAGTTAAAACAGTCCGGGGAATCCTCGACAGCATCTACTTTAGTAACTCTTCAAAAACCAGGTAAGAAGGATTGTATTTTTTGTGATAAATCGCATCCCAGTGAAAGATATTTTTTTTGCAAAGAAAATGACTTTAACTGCTAAACAAAAATTATTGTTAGAAAAAGGTGCATGTTTTTCTTGTTTAAAAATAGCTGGTCTTATAAGTAAATTTTGCAATGTTAAAAATCAATTAAAATGCCATAAATGTAATAGCCACCATTTTGAATTAATATGTCCTGAACTAAGAAAAAATAATGAACCCAAAATTTTGCTCCTAAATCTGAGAATTCCCTTTCTAATTGTAGCAGAAGCGAAACTGTCTTTTGCAAACGCTGTGCGTTTTAATTCGATGTCAAGGTCAGAAAAAGATTATCCACGAAGTTATTGACTCAGACTTGCAAAGTAGTTATGTAAGCGAGAAAATTATGACTCAGCTTAAAGCTTTTCCTCTTCGAACAGAGACTGATTCATTCCTTGTTCGGAGGGGATGAACCCGAACCAAAAAATCATAAGTACTTGTAATCAAGGTCAGAAATTTAAATAGAGATTTTTCTTTTGGTTTTGAAGCTTTCTCTGAAAAAAAAATTGCTGTTTCATTCGGCGGATTGAGAATGATGAGAATTTGAATGAATTAAAAAGAAAGAAAATAGTTTTTGCCGATTTCTTTCAAGAAGAAACGGAAATTAATCTTTTGATAGGTGCTGATGTTATTGGAAAATTATTGACAGGAAATACTGTTTTATTAGAATGTGGCTTAACGGCCGTAGAAACGAAACTCGGATGGACGGTGTTTGGAAAGGGATTGTGCAGAATTGATAATATTTTATCATCATTATCAATGCATTCCATGTCATTACCAGCGAATAAACTTCGGGAACTTGAGGTTTTAGGAATATCATCCGAAAACGAAAAAAGAGAAAAATGATTTTAATTTAAAGGATTTTAATGATAAATTAAAATTCTTCCGGATGGAAGATATGAGGTAGAACTCCCGTGGAAACTTCATTCCTCCAATTTACTTAGTAATAAATCTTTAGCACGAAAAAGACACTGTAACCTCTCCCCTCAATCCTGCAACGCCCTCTACAATAACTGCGTCACGCATGCAGTTTAGCATATGAACTCAAGGTGTTCGGAGCACTAAAACAATTATGCGCATTAACGGGGAAATCCCTCGGCGCATACTCGGCTCAATATCTCTTTGTTTTCTACTATGTATGTAAATCATAAATGTGTTGTCCTTGTAATAAAATAATTGTTTAGTGATCTGGGCCCTTTTCTTCTGTAACTACGAAAAGTAGTTATAATGGCGCCCAACGCGAAAAATTATTTTAGTAATTTTGATATTTGTGCAATCTTGCACTCCTGTGTTTATGACCGTAGCCAACGGTACTGCTATATCGAAGTAGTTAGTGCAGTCCTGCTACCCCTTCGTTTTGATTGCTGGTGAGATCTGGAGTTATATTAACAGAGCAACAGTTGCTCTTATTGAATTTTGGATACAGTGCAGCCCGCACTTGGTGTCTTCAGTTGCCGCCAGCACATCCATTGATAAGTATACTCTTTCCTAACTGAACATATTTTAGATTCTTAACTTTAAAATGAATCTGTTGGTCATCCTGACCATGGTATAATTTTATTGTCTATGGAAAAGTAAAATTTCTCGTCTGAACAAAACGAGAAACTTAGATCATCCTGACCATTGTAGAATTTTAATCCAATGTTTCCCGTCTCTATGGTAGTAAAATGCTTATATTTTAAGTGTAAATGGAATTATATTTCAATATATTGTTTTTATGAATAATAATACAGTCATTGTATAATTATCTTAAGATATATCTTTTTTAGCTTGTATAAGAATATTGTAGGAATTTAGAAATTAGAGTGTTTGCATTTAATATTTTATTCATTTTGAAATCGCGTATTTAGAATTGTGTGTATTTGTATGAATGTTTTAAAAATTTTGTATTCCAAAGTGTAAAACTGATTTCAGATGTTAATTTCGTAACGGAAGTAAATATGATTCATGTATGTAAGAATGCAACTGCGAATTTCGCTTCGCGCATGTGACCTTGAACTCAAATTATTTCAGCTTGTCAGCGTAAAGTTGATTTCTGTTTATATATGTATTAGGAGAAAACGCTTAGGTTGTAATTTATGAGTTTCTTTTCATTGAATACTGTTTTACGTAACTAATGAAATTTATTAGGAATATTTAACATTCTGTGGTTTTCCAAAAAGAGAGATTTATAGTCTATTTCTTATGCATTTGTTGAAAAGAAGTTGATTTTAAGTAAATAATTGATGGTTTATGTTATTAATGTAAAAACATATTTATGCCTATTTCAGAGTATCTTATTTAAATTATTCTAGCCTGAGTTTGTTAGATTATTATTCAATTTTTTTTTTTTAAGAAAAGATATTAAATTGAGTCTAATTTGAAAAGTAATGAATAATAATAAAAGTAAAAGGTATAAGTTTTCCCGCCACAGGAACGGTTCTGAAAATTACCGGAAATGAAGTAGACATAATTTTATTTCAGAATGTTCGTTGTATATTCTTTTTAGTCTAAAATATTCCTCGTCACTTGACCGTGGTTCAAAATTACGAGGTCCGTCGCCAATAGCCCTCGTGTTGCTTCTAGTGCGACGTTAATAAAAACTAAACTAAACTTAGTCTAAAATATAAATTCTGGTGAAGAGAAGATTCTTGATACTTTTATGTACTCAATGTTTAATTAAATATTTTCTTTTATTCTTTGAAGTGCATTTGGAAAAAGTTTTTTCTTCTCTTACTTAATTTGATAGGTAATTAATAAAACAAACAAAGAATTTTTCATATTTTATTTTGTTGTATTTTCCTGAAGCATATTATTCCACATATTCGTTATAGATCTGCAATTTATGTATATTGTATATTTTTTTGTTTTATTAGTGTTTTTAGTGTGACATATAATGTAATTTTCCGCCAGGTTATAATTGTTAGTATATTAATTTAATGTACATTGAATTTTTCGTGTATAAATTTTTATTTTACTACAGAATTTTTCAGCATAGTGTATTAATTATAGTTTTGGCATAATAATTAGGTATTAGAAACTTTTTGAACTTTAAAACTTTTCACAAAAACATTTAAAATGTCTTACCTCGCAGGAGTTAAGAAAGAGGACTTACGATCTCTTTGTGAAGATCTCGGACTAACTATTACCTCTAAAATGTCTGTGTTAGACCTAAAAAACTTAATAATTAATTACACTAAATATGATGAAGAGTTCAGCCGTGAACATTTAAAAGGTATTATTCAACATCGTAAAAGTGATTACGAACAGAAACTTTGAGAGATCGAAAGCGAGAGGGCATTCGAGCTCGAAAAGTTACGACTGTCACAGCCACAACAATCAGCTACTACTCATGGATTGGGTGTGGAGAAACCTACTCTTGACGTTCAAAAGTTACTCCCTAAATTCAAAGCACAAGACCATGACATTGGTCTCTTCTTGACTTTATTTGAACGACAACTTTCTTTCCTTAAAGTTCCCAAGGGCCGCGGTAGCCTAGTGGTCAAGGTCGTGGACTAGCGGCTGGCGGTTTTCGTTCAGTCGCGGGTTCGATCCTTGGCCGCCAAAGACCCGCCGTGTAGCCGGGGCTGATGCACGTTAAATCTGTTCGGGGCCCAAAGTCCTCCCGTTGGAGTGGTGTGGATGTTAGGAGAGGGGGTTGCCAGCTCAGGTGTCGTCCTCGTCACTTGACCGTGGTTCAAAATTACGAGGTCCGTCGCCAATAGCCCTCGTGTTGCTTCTAGTGCGACGTTAATAAAACTAAACTAAACTAATTAAAGTTCCCAAAGAAAATTTTGTCACTTATCTCATAAGTGCACTACCAAGCGATATCGCAAAATTGATCGCCAGTGAACCAGACACATTGTCTCAAGATAATGACTATATTAAAAGTATGTTACTAAAACGCTTTAAACTCAGTGCAGAGAAATTCAGGTTATTATTTTCTCAACATAGAAAAGCCGCCAACAGTACCTGGAAAGACTTTTACTTCGAAGTTCGAACATATCTAGAAGGATGGTTAACTGAACTGCAGATAGAGACTTTCGAAAAACTTAAGGATCTGATCATCACAGATCAAATTAAAAAGAAATGTCCTCCCGATTACAGAAACCATTTCATCGATACATGGTCTGAAATCATTTCACCATGTGATCTAGTTGACAAACTGGATAGCTTTGACAACATGAAGGTGGGATTGCAGAAGAAGTCTCAACTTCTGGAAAATCGAAATAAAATTTGGGTTAAGTCAGCCTCATCGACTGCAAAACATGAAAACACCGTTTCATCCAGAAACCAGCAATTCTCTAGGAAGCCTTTTCCGAGAATAAATAATAGAGGTTATGCTACAAAGCAGCAGGAAGATCGCCCTCCTGTAAAGTGTTATGGTTGTGGAACTTCTGGTTTCATCCGAGCAAAGTGTCCCAATTGCACAGCAGAGCCTAAGACTGAATCGTCCCGATTCGAATTTTTGGAAGCAAGTTCCTGTTATGTTACTACAACTTCGGTATCAACCGTATACCTGCGTATAAATGGAATTTTTTGAAAGGCTTGTGCGGATACTGGATCCAGTCACTCTATTGCTGGTGAAACTTTGTATACATTGCTGAAGGATGAAGGTGCTAAGTTCCGGAATAGAACAATGTGTATCTCACTTGCTGATGGACAGCGCTCGACAGAAGATGTCCTCATCACTACAGAAACCATTGAAATTGAAGGACGGAAGTTCGACCAAGAGCTTATCGCATTACCCAATGCAAAAAGAAACAGAACTCTGCTAGGTATTGACTTTCTAAAGAAATCAGGAATCATGTTGGATTTAAAGAATCAACAATGGTTTTTTGCTGACATGCCTCAGAAGCAGTTTGCCTTTGGTGAACATGCTAATGACCAACATCCAGTTGACAACTTAGATGTCAATTTATGTACTCTTCGTGAAGAAGAAGGTCGATGTCTAAATACTACGCAGAAAGAAAAATTAGTTTCAGTCTTAAAGAAGTACGCATCTGTCTTTGAACCAGGGGGAGAGCCTACTCCCTACATTGAACACCGAATCAATACAGGAGATAGTCCACCTGTCTCCGTACCTCCTTATAGAATGTCACCTGTGAAAAAAGAACTCCTAAAGAAAGAACTCGATACACTATTAGAAGGAAACATTATAGAAGAATGTGAATCACCATACGCAGCACCTGTTGTGCTCGTTCCCAAACCAGATGGAAAAATGCGATTATGCATTGATTACAGAAAACTTAATGCAACGACAGTTTCTGATTCTTATCCTTTACCTCGAATGGACGATTTGCTTCATGCGGCGAAGCATACACCTTTCATGACTACAATTGATTTAAAATCGGGTTACCACCAAATCAGTGTATGTTCTTCAGACAGAGACAAAACAGCATTTGTCTGCCCATTTGGAACTTTTCGTTTCCGGCGAATACCATTTGGACTGAAAACGGCTCCTGCCACATTTCAAAGATTAGTTGACAAATTTCGCAGTGGTCTTAAAGACATGCATGTATTATCATACTTAGATGACATAATTATCTTATCAGAAACATTTGAAAAACATCTTGATGACCTCAAAACAGTCTTTGAAAGACTTTTGTTGTTTAAACTGCAAGCAAATTGCAGTAAATGCAACTTTGCTTGTGAAAAAGTAAAGTACCTCAGACTCTATATCACTAGTTCCGGAGTCCAAGTAGATCCTGACAAAACATCTGCTATCAGAGATATACCTCCTCCGAAAAATGTTAAACAAGCGCAATCCTTCCTGCAAAGTTGTTCTTGGTATAGAAGATTCATCTCTAATTTCTCTGAGAAATCAAGACCATTGAGCAATCTCACTAAAAAGAATGCTCCTTGGAAATGGGGAGAAGAAGAGCAGAAAGCTTTTGACACGCTCAAACAGTGTCTGACAACTGCTCCTATTCTCAGACAAGTGGATGATACAAAACCCTTTGTAATACGAACTGATGCATCTAATTACGCAATCGGAGCAGTCCTGCTCCAGGGCTCAGGTGAAGAAGAACACACCATTGAATATGCAAGCCGTTTGCTTACTTCAGCGGAGCGAAATTATTCAACCACTGAACGAGAAGCACTCGCCGTAGTTTGGGCCCTCAATAAATTCAGAGGTTATGTTGAAGGATCTGAAATCACAATTACTTCAGATCATCAACCACTGAAATGGTTAATGGGTTTGAAATCGCCTTCTGGACGGTTAGCCCGTTGGGCTTTGCAACTTCAAAGTTTCAACTTAAAGATTGAGTACATTCCTGGAAAGCAAATGTGTTAGCTGACATGTTATCACGCCCTAGTTGTACTCACAAGAAGCCAAATTGTGAAATTTGCACGATAACTATCGATATCCCAGCTCGATCCTCGAAAGACATACGAAGTGAACAGATGAAAGATGATGAATTGAAGAAAATCATTGACACTTTTGAATCACCAGAAAAAGGAACTGATTATTCCAACTGGACTGATCGTGGCTATCTTATGAATCGTGGAGTGCTGTACAGATACTCTCCAGATTCTGAGAGTGAAGACGCTCAATTAGTTGTTATTATACAGGAACGAGAACATATTCTTAAAGATCACCATGGTGCTCCAATAGCTGGTCATTATGGTGCTGAAGGAACGTTCAACAGAATATCGAAAAGATATTATTGGACTTACTGCGGAAATTCATCACAGATCACGTTAAAAACTGTCCTGAATGTAATAAATTCAAAGCTAGCAACCAGAAACCTGCTGGTCTTCTACAAACTCCAGTTTCATCCCAACGTTCTGAAACACTAGCTATTGATCTTTTTGGCCCCCTGCCGGAAAGTAAAGATGGTAAAAAGTGGATCTTTATAGTTGAAGATTACACCACAAAATGGGTGGAACTTTTTGCCCTACCATCTGCAACTGCCAAAGAGTGTGCTACAACACTCCTTGAAGAAGTCCTTCTAAGATACGGAATCCCTCGTCGTATCATAAGTAATAATGGTACACAGTTTGTGTCAAATGTAATGCAACAGATTTGTTACCTTTGTAACACTCGGTCATCCCGGGTGTTATCTTGTGCCATCACTAATATCTAATATTAAACAATACGACACCAATAATTACAGAACCACCAAAACAACTTTCAACATTTATTAATATATATCCACTAAGACATTAATAATAGGGCTCTCCAGGTTAAGTTTATTAACACTTTAATTCAACCCACCAATAATAATCTAACAGCTTCTTACCAACTGCAAGTCTGAATCTGGAACAACTGCTGAAAACACTAGAATAATATTCAATCCGTGAGATCTCTACTCGGACCTCACCTCAATACTAATATGTAAATACAACTTCCTATAATATAGCACTTAGATTCCACCTCCTCTCACTACAATGCCTCTCTGATCCTCCTTCAGCTCTACTCCTTCAGATGGAGTTTATATACTTCTTAATTTAACCGCTTCACTTCATTCCTAACTGCTTTACATATTAATGTTCTTCATCACGTTTCATTTTTGGTTGGGCAAAGGTTGTTTAGCGAAAGCAATCAATCTCAATTGAAAGTCCCTAAGGTTAGTGAAGAGAAACCGCGAATAGCCCAATGTCACACCTTCTAAACATCAAACAATCTTTGATTCCTGTCTACCATCCACAAGCAAACCCCGTGGAACGAAAGAACAAAGACCTAAAGCCTCGTCTTGCCATCCTGGCTTACGACAAGCAAAACTCTTGGTCAGAAAAGTTGCCATCAATTAGATTTGCCTTGAATACAGCCAAATGCCAGACCACTGGTCAAACTGCAGCTTTTCTGCATTTTGGAAGAGAACTGCGGACGACCGACGATGTCACGCATGATCTTCGTGCTGTCATCGAAAACGATAATTTCGTTGCAGAAATTACTCCATACTTCAAGAAATTTTCCCAATTCTTAGCTGAAGCTAAAGATGTTGCTGAACAACAACAAGATAAAAGAAAGCATTATGCTGACAAGAGAAGACGAGAAGCAACTTTGTTTCATCCAGGTGATAAAGTCTATGTCACCTCACACCCCATGAGTAGTGCTGAAAAAGGAAAAACTTCCAAGTTCCTCCCACGCAGAGATGGACCTTATGTGATTATGTCTCGAAGGTCTCCAACTACATATGAAATTTCCAGCTTGGAAAATCCAACTACACCTCTTGGAGTGTATCACACTTCTGCCTTGAAAGCGTTTGAGCAAGGAATGGGAAATGTTGAATATTATTGAACGTGTTCCAGATTCTGAATTGAATACAGCAGGTCATTATTTATCACGTAGGCCTGTGATTAAATTTGATAGCCAAATTACAAAAATTCGGCCTGTATTTGATGCTTCTGCCTCTGAGAAAGGGAGTCCTTCATTGAATGAATGTTTATTTAAGGGAACCAATTTAATAGAATTAATACCTGATATTATC
>BMAW01100788.1:1133995-1144703 GCA_019974015.1 Nephila pilipes | reverse complement strand
TATCGAAATTTAGATATCTATGTTGGATTTAAGGTTTTGCAGTTTGTATGTACCCTTGGCGACAGGAATAATTTGGCGATATTTTGCCGATTGGCTACCCTGCTTTCTCTCTCACTCCAGTGTCTTTAGGCGTAGCAACCCCATTCGAATATGGCATATGATTTTGATTTCAGTTAACGAGCTTTATATATATATACCTTTCTCTAACCATTTTATTTTTCATTGCTATTGTAGCTTTACGCCCGAGTTTCCCTTATCAGTTGCCATATGAATACAGTTCAGTTCACCTGATATATATATATTTTTCGTTATACAATTCTCTGATCATGTTTTTGTTGTTGCTTTGGCGCGGCTCCTCATTCGTATTGCTCCATACGATGCAGTTCAGTTCACCCTGATATTTTTCGTTATACAATTCCCAACATTTTATTTTTCATGTTACTTGCTTTCGGCCGGGGCTAGCCCGCTTTCCGAATTTGCCATATGAATGCAGTTCAGGTTCACCTATTTTTTACGTTATACAAGTTCTCTGATCATGTTTTTCACTGTTGTTGCTTTTTCGGCGGGCTCCTTTCGAATCTGCCATATGAATACGATTCAGTTCACAGTTTTTCGTTACACTTCTTTGACATTATTTTCTTCATTTGGTTGCTTACGCGGGACATTCTTTTGGATTTACCACATTAATCGTTCTTTAGATTTGCCACATTAATCAGATTTCAGTCGACAGACTTTTTCTCCTGTGTCTGGAATACTTTTCTCTCGCTGCATTACCACCCCACATCTCACACTCCACAGGTTTGATTGATGTTTATTTTTAATTGAATCACGGAGGTAGATTTTTGCGCCTCGTTTCTAAACCTAAACTTTTAGCCATATTTTGTTTTTAACTAATCATAGGTTATGATCTTTGGCCTTCCGTTGCTGAGCGTAGACTTCTCAGTTTCTAGAACATTCATTGTGTCCGTGCTTCTATGAACTTTCCAGTTCATATGGTGGTTTTCACTATTACTGTGGCAATACGTGGCTTCATATATTTTTTTTACGTTATAAAATTCTCTGATCATGTTTTTTTTAATTTTTTTTTTTTTGGTGGGGGTGCCCTTTCTTTTTTTATTTTTTTTTTTTTTTTTGTTTTTTTTTTCCCGGTTTTTTTTTTTTTTTTTTCGTTATACACTTCTTTGACCATTATTTTCTTCATTTGGTTGCTTTACGCGGGACAATTCTTTTGAATTTGCCACATTAATCGTTCTTTTGAATTTGCCACATTAATCGGAATTTCAGTCGACCAGCTTTTTTTTTCTCCCTGTGTCTGGAATACTTTTTCTCTCGCTGCATTACACCCCCACAATCTCACACTCACGGAGTTTTGATTGATGTTTATTTTTTTTTAGCCAATCACGGAGAGTAGATTTTTGCGCCTCCGTTTCTAAACGTAAACTTTGCATATTTTTGTTTTTTAACTAATCATAGGTTATGATCTTTGGCGCTTCCGTTGCTGAGCGTAGACTTCTCAGTTTCTAGAACATTCTTTATTGTCCATTACTTCGTATAGAAACTTTTCCAGTTCTGTCGTGTTTCACTATTGCTGTCCTTGCGTGGTTTTCCTTTTTTCGTTGTTCACATTTTTTATTTAATTTCTCCTGTTGGATTTAATTTGCGATTCTGCGTTTTTAACCTGCTCAACAATCACTAATTCTCCGTTTATTCTCCCAAGTACATGTTTTATGGCTGCAAGAATGACTTAGACAGAGGTGAGTGAATGTACTTTACAATTTTTGTCTGATTTACAGAAGGAAGGAAAGCATACTTTACTTCTATGGGTTATGAAATTAGGTTTAATTTCGTTCACCTATGCATGTCTTAAATGTGGTGATGATGTGAGTCAAAAAATTCTTTCTTTTCCGCTACGCGGAATTTTAAGGTTCCGCCAAAAAAAAAATCGCCTAATTTGACGATTTTTCAAATCTCGCTAAGTGGTTAGGCTAAACTGCATTTTCCCCTTGATTAAGTGCGGATATCGAAAAGGCTTTCCTGATATTGTCTGTTGCTCCTAAAGACAGAGAAGACAGAGGCTTTCTTAAATTTTTCTTCCCTTGCAATGATGAATTAATTTTTAGACATTGTCGAGTTGTATTTGATGTTTCTTAGAGTCCTTTTTTATTGAATGCAATAATTACGCATCTTTTGGACAATTGTATTAAATTTTCCGAAGTTCTTCAGAAACATAAATGTTCTTTTTATATCGAAAATTGTTTAACAGGAGTATATAATGTTGCAGAAGCTGATAATTTTGTTGAAAAAGCATAACTTATAATGTATAAGGGTTGTTTTAATTTGAGGGGGTTTAAAGAGCAATGTAGAGTGTAAACATACTAGTAGGAATTCTGGAGATACTTCAGTTATGGGAATAATTTGGAATTTAGATGAGGATACATTGAAGTGTTAAATAGGTTTTGAAATTTTATCATGTGGAACTAAGATAAATAAGAGACAAAGTTTGTCTATTGAAAAAAAATTATACGATCCTATTGGTGTGTTGACTCCTACTTCATTGCTCCCTAAGCTCATTATACAAGATTTATGGAAATCTCTCTTATCTTGGGATGAGGAATTGCCACCTTCTGTTGTTAATCGGTTCTCTAAATGGTTAAATGAAATGTATTAATTGAAAGATGTTATTTTGTCACGATTCATATTTTTAATGAAACATCTGAATTGCATGTATTTGTAGATGCATGTAAGAGAGCATATGCTTCCTGTGTCTTCGTTAGATCTGAGGTAGGAAATGAAAGTAAAGTGACACTCATTCGCGCTAAAAATAGAGTGGCTCCTGTAAAACCTTAGAGCATTCCCAGATTGGAATTGATGGCTTGTTGTATCGGTGCAAGACTTGTTAATTCCGTTACAAGAGCGCTCGGTGTGACAAGCATTAAAGTCACACTCTGGTCGGATTCCACTTTTGCTTTGTGGTGGATTAAAGAATTTGGAGAATGGTCAGTTTTTGTTGCAAATCGCGTTAAAGAGATTAGAGAGATAACAGGGTGCTTTTCATGGCGACATGTACCAGGAAATATGAATATAGCCGTCCTTTTATCAAGTGGATGTACTCCCAAACAAATGTTAAATTCTAAATGGTGGAAGGGTCCAATTTGGTTGAAAGAAAATCCAGAATCCTGGCCTGTTAGTGAGGTTAGTTCTCAACCCAGTGAAGTAGATATCGAAAGGAGAAAGTGCAAAATTGTAAATATGAACCTAACAGAAGATACACGCCCTTGGTATGCAGAAAGAGCCTCTGATTGTGATAAAATGATCCGAGTATTTGCTTGGGTATTAAGATTTATAAATAATTGTAAATTAGTCAATGGAAAATGTAAAAACAATGAACTTTCACAATCTGAGTTTGAAATTTCTGAAAAGAAGTTAATTTGTTTAGTTCAAAGCCAATATCTTTCCAATTCAAAAGTTTTAAATTCTGTTGTAATTTTTGTTGATAATGAAGATATTCTTAGAGTAAAAACAAAAATAAGTAACCGAGATGATGAAAGATCTTTTTTTGTACCCAATATTATAACCTGATAAATGTGAGTTCACTTAATTGTTAATTAAAAATGTACATAAGAAAAACTATCATGCTGGAATCCAAATGATGCAAGGCATGTTGCGGGAGAATTTTTGGATAATCAGAGGTAGAAGAGCTATCAAAAATGTTCTTTATAATTGTATTGCATGTAACCGCCATAAGGGCTAAATCTATGTCAAACGAACCAACGCCTCTTCCACCAGACCGTGTAACTGGTTGTTCGCCATTCGAAATTAAGGGAATTGATTTAGCAGGGCCACTGTTTTTGAAAAATGAATGCAAAGTGTAGATGGTTCTGTTTACTTGCGATATATACCGGGCCATTCACCTTGAACTAGTTAATTCCCTTTCTTCGGATGCCTTTCTTTTGACCCTTAGACGATTTATCGCTAGACGTGGGCGACCACGAATGATTTATTGTGATAATGGGACTAATTTCCGTGGTGCTTCTAATGATCTATCAAATTAAATTGGAGTAAAGTTCTAAAGGAGACCAGAACTCATAAAATATTTTGGAAATTTATTCCTCCAACAGCGACTTGGTGGGGTGGCTGGTGGGAGAGGTTGGTCCACACCATAAAGGATCTATTAAGGCGTACTTTAGTTAAATCTATGTTATCCCATGATGAACTGTATACCTTAATTTGTGATTGTGAATCAATTATTAACTGTAGACCCTTAACATATGTATCAGAAAATCCTGAAGAATTGATTCCTCTTACTCCCAGTATGTTCCTTATTGAGAACAAAAGTTCCAACATTGATGATACGAAAGAGTTGAATTCGAGGAGTCTGAACAAAAAAAAATAAAATATCGTAGTAAACTATTAAAGGACTTACGTCAACGCTTTAGGAAAGAATATCTTGGACAACTCGTACAAAAACACAATGAAAAGCAATCCTCTAATTGGAGAAATAGTTTTAGTAGGAGATGAAAATAAAAAAAACGACTGTTTTGGCCCTTGGCAAAAATTATTGAGTTGATTCCAGGGCGCGATGGAAAAATTCGCACAGTTAAACTTAAAACGCAACATTGGGCAGTTTTACGCCCTATACCGCGTATCTACCCATTAGAAATTTATTCAAAGGAATATATTCATTGAGAACTGGGTGGAGATGAATCTAATTCTAATATTGTGACTGATAATGAAAGCAATGAAACATCTGATGATGCTGTGATAGTGAGAAACTTAACATTCTCTGGAAGGCCTGTGAAAACCCTACAAGACTCGATCTTTTGAATAATGTTTGTTATACTCTTGAGACTCATAGGGGAGGATGTTGCGAAACGAAGTGAAATAACTGCCACTGCGAGGCTGTGCTGTGACGTCAACCTGCCAGATGACTCTCACTCACGAATTTAAAACAGAACTACTGGTGCACTCGGCGATAGCTGATCGTTTACTTGTGTTTGTCTGTGTTGTGCTGTCCTTTATGGATAAAGTGTATGTTTGATGAAATTTCTTTATATTTATTTAAATCCAGGTACCTAAGCATCGGGTAGATGCAGCCCAATAGATTTTACTTTTGAATTCTAAGGTTCGTTTTAGAACAATGACCTAACCACAACTGAGTATTATCATGTAGTTTTTAAATTATAAGAAATATAACGCATGTTCATCATATTCGTTATCATACAGATTTCTTTATAAGGAATAGCATGCCTTTAGATGATAAGAAATATAATCGCGATTTTTATTATCATCCAAATTCCTTTATAAGAAGGTATATCATGTCTCAACATGATATAATCATATTTACAAGGCAATATTGGAAAACTGTGCTCTATTTTCATTTTTCCTTCAACGGACTCTGGTTTCTTTTGGGTTGTGATTGGATTCAAAATTTCTTCCAGTACATGAAACGTGACTTATGCAGATTAGATTGAACTTATGAAGTATAATGAATAGGTGAAATAAATTACATTTATAAGCAGCGGAAAATTGAATGATAGGAGTTGTTGGTAACTGATAGTTTAGTTGGTACAGATTGAGAGCTGAAGCTGACAAGCGAAACATTGTTTTCAGACCTATATTGAATAAAGAGGCTTTGGAGTGAAAACAAATAGAAGATATGAAGAGTTAGTAACTCGAACCCTCAAATTTACTTTATTCTAAATCCTCGAAACTGAATATATTAGTAAAAGCATGAATAATTTATTATTTAAACATTAGTGATAACATTTGTGTAGTAATTACTTTACACTTAACTAAAGGGCGTACTTAATTATTTAAAGGGTGTATGTAATTAAGTACACCTTTGCTAAGCATGAATGACTCACTCCCGGGAAAACCTTGCAATCCTTCTCTATTTTCAACCCTCCCTCTTGTCCACCAAATTTTTTCTTTTCTATTTTTTCAAATGTCTAGATCCCAGCTACACTTCGTTTGGCACAACATAGCCACAACTGGATCTTGCGCTGTTAAACTCGACCATTACTCACTCGCAATACATTTTCGAAATAAAAGGGGGGAGGGGATAAACTATTTTGACTTTGCAAAATCAGTCGGTGGCTTGGAGTTTTCAGAATGGATGGGTGGTGGGAGAAATTTAAGCTCGCATCTTTCAAAACTAAGATTTGCAATACCCGTGAACGGGTTATATATATGTGGTGTGTGTAAAGATTCAGAATAATAACTACTTATTACACACACACAGTTTATTTACTGACGTAGGACAGAACATAAAGACACAAAACAAATTGATTAAACTCGGGTAATCACAGATTTAACGTCCAGCACAATATAACGTCTATCGCAATTTCCTGAACCGTCTTGTTCAGCGTCTGGCTCCTTCTCCGTCTATGTCACATCTTATTACTCCGAATCTCTTTCGAAGTGCTAGGCGGAGCTCTGGGAGCATCATGGCTGTCTTCCGGGATGGTAGATCAGCAGGTCTTAGATCCCCCCCCCCATATATATATATATATTAGGGGAGCGGAAAGTAATGTCGTTCTTCTACATTAATTTATACAGAAATTTTTACCAAGTTTTTATTTTTAATCAATGATGTAATCGTCCTCGTAAACAACAACCTTTTGCCATCTAGTGTGCAAATTTTAAATGCCGGATCGATAAAATTCAATTGGTTTTCAAGCAAAATATCTGGAGATGGTATTTTAAACATCATACGAATTTTCAAATTTTACGCCACTTGGAAAATTTTGTAATAATCGGAATAAGTGGAAATCCAATAGCTCAATATCGGGGGAGTTTGGTGGGTGAGGCAATACATCTCATCCCAATTCATTGATTTTTTCCAAAATTCATCTTGCGCTGTGCGGGCTTGCATTAGCATGTTTCAGAATAACACATTTCCTGTTGACAACCGCTGGCCATTTTTCAATTAAAGATTGATTTACTCGATCCAATTGTTCACAGTAAAGGTCTGCATTCACAGTTAGTTCAGGTTTCAGCACTTCAAAAAGAACGACCCCACGAATACTCCGCCAAACACAGAAAATCGTCTCAGCTGTACTTCTTGGCGATTAATTTGAAGAGAGCAACTGTCTTTTACGTTTTGGATTATCATAGAGGACCCCTTTTCATCTCCAATGATCAAGCTATCAAAAACATCTTCTATATTGTGCCTCTGAAGCAATCAGTTGCTTGTGGTGGATCAGTTAGTTTGGTTTCTACGGACGGACTATGCGGTACCCAAACACCTCTCCTGCTTGCTTTACCAATCTGCTGCAATTATTCTTGGATGGTCGACCAACGTTGGTTAAGAGTGTTTGACTATTCCTCGATTGTCTGGCACGGATTTACTACCATTTCTGCCTTTAACATGTCATTTCTAAAGTTGATGGTTTTCCTGATCGGTACGAGTCGGAAAGATAGAAATTACTGAATTTAAACTTAAAAAAACAACTTTGGTTTTTATGAACATTTAATACGTTTGGATAAACATCGCAAATGTTTTTGGTGGCAACCGTTGCGTTACTACCTTTGTGAAACTAAAAAAAGCATATGACGTCAGATATGTACTTCTTATAGTATTTGGCGGGACATTTCAACTAAAATTGCAAAAAAAATATATTAAGATTCAGTTATTTACAAGTAAACAAGTCACTTTACCTTTAAAATGTCACTTTACCTTTAAATTTTAATTTAAGACGACTTTGAAGTACACAATGAGCTGATAAATGACTAACGAGTATCGACATCCGCAAAAACCTGTCGCACCGCGCGGAAAAGCTTTATTTGCCCATACAGTGGTTTTATTCGTAGTAGCTCTTTCCTGGTTTTTTAAGATGGTAGATTTAAGAAAGCAAAATTCTACTGTAAAATTTTGCTTTCTGCAAAAGAAATGCTCCGCAGAAACTGTTGGGGATGTTGAAAACAACTTACAAAAATGATGTTCTAGGAAAGACTCTGGCAAGCACAGGGTTTTCTCATTTCAAAAATAATGTCATGAGAAACCTCATTCTGGACGTCCTTCAACTATCAGAACAGTCGAAAATACCAAGAAAATCCGTGAACTTGCGCTTGAAGACCATCGACAGATTATTGAATACATGATGAAGTTAACTAGGTCTTAGAGCTCTATTCCACAAATTCTAACAAAATATTTGGGAATGAGAAGAGTCATTGCCAATTTGTGCCTCGGGTTCTGAATAACCAGCGGAACAGCCGCCTCAATGAGTCAGTTTCTGGCCAAAAACGAGATGACTCCCTTGATCAACACGTATCACTCACCTTCCCTAGCTCCATGCGATTTCTTCTTTTTTCCAAGCATGAAAAGAGTCAAAAAATGGACAATTTGACAACGTAAAAGCTGTCAAGATTTTTAAAAAAAGCGACGAAGGAGCTATCAGCCATCACTGCAGATGAGTATAAAAATGTTTCCAAAGAAGGAATCATCAACTGGACGCACGTGGTAACTACAATGGAAAGTTCTTTGAAAGTGGTAAGGCTTTTAATACAAAAAATACATAGTTTTTAATTAAAAAAAATTAAGGTTTTTTTAGGGGTATTCTCTCATAAATAATAGTTCCATCGTATTTCCCTCACCTATTGACAACTAAGGAATCCAAATATAAAAGGTAGAGAAAGACGAGTAATAAAAGTGAAAATTTCTGCTCATTATATTAGGGAGTCATTTTTCAAATCATTTTCCCTATCTCCGAAATGTTAAAAATGACCTAGTTAAAGGAACAGTTTTACAAAATTGATTGGTTGTAGAGTCACCAATTTGTTTGTGTTCATTTATTGTGCAATTATTATTATTTTAGTGAAAGTATTTATAAAAATTTCAAGTACTTTTTTTTAAAAAAAATTCGTGTATGTAATGAAAAAGTTTCAAAGAAATGAAAATTAGCATACATTTCAACTATAAAGAATTTTTGAATAATTTTTTGACAAAATCTCACATCAAAATATTTGTTAGCATAATAATGATATGTATGTCATGTTTCAAAATAATATAAGTAGATTTTCCGTAAATGTCCCTTTGTGTTGAAATTTAAACTTTTGAAAAAATGCAATTTAAAGTAAAAACTTACCATTTACAAATGCATACTGACACCAAAGCATGAATTGTTGAAATAAACTGCTAGATCATCTTTTAGTCTTACCTTTTGGCTTTTTTTAAAAAAAATTTCTGGCTGCTGTGTTTTTTAAGCTGTTTTTTCGGCGATCTGCTTCTTGTAACACTCGACATGTGTAAAATCCTGGTGGAAGATTTAATACATTTAAACCTTTTGATCTTGTTATGAGGCCTTAATTAAAGAAAGATATATTGCTTCATACATTCCAGTTTTTAAAGTTATTAATTGAACATACATTTTTCAGGATTATGGACCAGATAATACTATTTAAACTTTCATTATAGTTTTGTGTTTTGCTGTTAGGCATCCAGAGAGTAGTTAACTCTAAACATACCTTATCAGTTCATAACTAAAACAAGCAAGTGATATTTATGTTCACCTTTAAGTATGGCCCTATAATAACCATACAAAAAGTCGTCACTTATGCTATGGATTTATAGCTCATGTTATGGATCGAAAACTGGTAAAAGTTTTTAAAAAAATAGCCCATACAGCTTTCTTCATGGACGACAAGTTTTCCGAGTTATTTCTGATGGCCAAACCTTAGTATCGTTGCAATTAGCCTTTTTCCGAATACGTCAATCTACTTCGGCCAACTACAGATTTTTTGTGCTCTAGATCTTTCAAATTAAATTTCAATGCTCGCAATCATGTCTCCATCCTGTTCTCAATATGATCGATACATTCCAGCTTTTCAAAGTTGACAATTTGTAAGGCTTGGAGTGTACAACTACTTTGTACGCTTTAGAATCACCATCTCCCTAGTATTTGCGTTTATCGTAGTTTGTGTGATGACTCAGAGCAATTGAAGATACGCACCTTCCCTTCCTCCATTATCTCAAAAGTAATTCGCTGCTCCCTGTGTATATGAACCCTTCATTAAATTATACAAACATCTTGAAAATACTTCGGCATCAACAATTTTCCCAGTAACGACGCTAACAGCTGCCACGACACAATCTAGCTCCCTTTCTGGCAATATATTATCAATAGCCATGAGTATATTTGTGCTTCCATCACCATTTGAAATTGTTTCTATTGTAGCTAATGCCACAGAAACTTTTGCGACTTTCTCTGACGCATCATTTAATGCGTGTGTCAATTTATAATACCGGTTTAGTGGGGGAAGCGAATTCATCACTGCACAAAACTTTTGCAGCAGCAAATCCTTTGCAAATGATCTCATAGCGTATGAAAGTTTCGTGTTAACTTCATATGTTTTAGTGTATTTTTGATTATCTTAAGTCTTTTAGTAACCCTGTGATTGTAATTATTTCATTAACGTCGCACTGAGAAACAACATGAGAGCTACTGGTGACGGAACTCAGTTACGTGACGAGAATGTGATACCTAAGCTCACACTTCCCTATCCAAACGTCCACACCCAGCCATTAGGAGAACTTGGGAATTTGACCAGAATTTTCGTGCATCAGCCCCTCTAAAAGGCAAGTCTTTAGTAGCATAAGAGCTCGAACCCACAACTCGACAAAAACAGAGAGTCCACGGCTATGATATATATTCACGACCGGCCGAGAGTCCACGGCTATGACCACTATGCTACTACAGTCACTTTAGTA
>BMAW01100788.1:1119819-1133764 GCA_019974015.1 Nephila pilipes | reverse complement strand
ATACACATAGGTTTAAGGAATTGGAAAACAGGGAAGAATCAATTATTTCCCAAAATTTATACAAGAATTTTTTTTTTTTAAAAAAAAAAGCTTTATACTGTTCAACATTGACCTAACTTTCATTTAGATGCTAAATTAATGATGTTGAAAGTTTCTGATTCTTCTGAAGCTTCCCTAACTTCAGAAGAGCTTTCATATTACAAACTTTCATTTTTCATTTTCTGGTTTTAAACAAAAGAAAATGTTTTTATAGAACTGATAAAAAAAAATAATATCAAACAGAAAAAATGTTTTTGCATCTACTGAAAGAAAAACAGAATGTGTGATACATGCTAACAAACTGCTACTACAATTCACTCCCATTCTTTCCTCAACAAGTTTTGCAGATTGAAATAAATTCTTTCAATGAATTTAAAATGAATTAATAAGCGGTACGTGTAGTATGCTTTGCTTTCAGAAAGGAGTAGCGATCAGCTGTTCCCAGTTCCTTGCAGATGTAAACAACTTTTTTAAATAAATATTTAAACACTTCTGCATTAGAATTAGAAAGATTTTATTTTCTTTTCCATAAAAAAAAAAAATTGAAAAATCAATTTTTTGACTGATTTTCTTAACCCCTTTAAGCTTATCGGCTTCTTTTTTAAATAATTCGATAAGGGAAAAAAATTATTTGGCAATATAATTGAAAATTTCTAATTAAAAAAAAAATATTTAAAGGGAAATAGCATTTTTACTAACGACATTCATATAAAAAAGATATTTTTTATTTTGTTATTGCTTAAATAAGCAACATCAAAACAACTATATTTAACTGAGTTTGTAATTTTCATACTCTAAAATTGAATTATCAAAATCAAATTTATTTTAATCAATAAAATTTTTAACCTACCTTTTTAACTGTTGAGTTTTATTTTACTCAAATATTACATCAAAATTATAACAAATAACTTTCTAAGTTGTGAAGAATATGAAAATACCTAAAGATTATAAAAAAAATTTTATTTAAATCTTCAAAATGTTTCTAATTTGTATGTTATAATTGCTAAAAATAATTTTCTTTTTTTAACTCGCATATGAACCATTATTCTTCGAGTTTAAATAATCAGAATATTTAGCTGATATATAAAAAAAAGAATAAAATAATCTCTTTTACGATGGTCTGGTATTTTGACGTATATTAGATAAATTTTACACACACAAAATCGATCTTTTGAAAAAGAAAGAGAAATATTAACAGCATAATTGAATTTGCGTTGGGAAATTCCAAGATAAATAACTTTTCTAACAAAGCTCTTTCCAGGGACTGAAATAATATCTGTCGATTGTTTGAGTAAGATAAACTTACAATCTCACTAATTGGATGAAAGCAGAGAATTCCTGTTTCAGATAAAGAATGGAAGAAGGAAATACTCCTATAATAGCAAGTAAATTGGTCTTGAAAGGGACATTTCACTTTGAATTCATGTATTTCTTATGCTATGAATTAAGATTATTTTTCAACTTGTATCTAATAGAACAAAAAAATAGCTTGAAATAGTAATTTTATTTGCCTTCCACCAAGTTTTCAAAATAAGTCTCAAATGTCAATGATAGCAAAAACTAGAATGGTTTTTTAAAATGATGCTTGTTTAAGCTTTTTTAAATACCTTTATATTAACTGTCCAGGTATAACAGACTTAATATATGTATATCCACGGATAACAAAAACTGTAAAAAGTAGTGATAGCCAAGATTAAGCAGGACACTTTTTAACACGATATGATGTGATTATTTATTAATGTCGCACTGAGAAGCGACACGAGGGCTATTGGTGATAGATTTCGTAATTTTGAACCTTGGACAAATAACATGAACGGCAACTGAGCTTTCAACTCCCTCTCCAAATTTCCACACCACGCTAAAGGGAGGACTTGGAGTTCGACCATATTTTTTGCTAACACGAAAAATGCTCTGAAGAATGAAACTCGATAAAATTACGAAAATTTTCTGCAATTTTATGCTTGTCTAAAAAAAAAAAAAACTTTGTTTCTTAAAAAAATTAAACATATCTCTTAAAGCTATTTAGGTATTGGAATAAGATTTATTGAAATATTAATACTTTAACACAACGAATATGCTTGGGGATTGCATTGCTTTTATTATCTGAAACAGAGATTTTAAAGTGAGAAAAACATAATAAAATGAGATAAATTTTCAAAACAATTATGAGATAAATATTTTTGGTCAATGAATAATATTTAAAATATTTCGTCATGGTTAGAACAGAAAACAAGCTAAACAATTAATTTCATTAATGCAGTAAAATAGATTATATACTATATTTTATAAAAACATCGAAAAAAAATAATAAAACACTTTGTTTTTACTATATTAGTAACAATATTTATGAACTAGCAAGAGTTCCTTTTTCTTCGCACGATTGAATTTTTAAAATAAAAATCAACAATTCAACTAGAAAGCATTAAATACAAGGTTCGTTCAATAAGAAATGAGGCTGATATTGTGAAAAGAAATTTACTGTATGTACTTTAATAGTTTTTCAAATATGACCTTCCTGTATCAATACGCTGCTTCAAGAGCATTTTCTAATCTTCATACATAGCCTGGAAGTCAGTAACCGGAAAGATATTTATGCACCTCGTCGAATCAAATCAATCCTTCCGAAAGGATGTCCTTTCAGTCATTTTAGACCCAAAAACTGCCCCAACCATCTAATAATCCAGAACTGGTTCCACAAAGAACAAAAGAAGCCAGATCTGGACTGTAGGATAGTTGGGGCAGAGAGAGCTTTCCTTCCTCTCGCACGCTGGCAGAACTACTTCCTCATTTGCATATCATTGGCCACAATGAAATGCACAAAGGATTTCCTTAAATTCAACTCATCTGCTATAACACAAACACTTAAACGGAAATCACAATTCAAAAGTCTTGAGCTATGGTCACATGTTCAACGGTTCGGGTAGATGTTAGAGGTCCAGTGCGTTGTCCGTCTTCGATGTCTTCCCTGTCATCTTTGAATTTTCATGGCCACGCAGAAACATACATTCTGAAAATGGTTTCATCCTTGTAATCATCACGCTTCAAATCGAAAATCTTCGTAGCGGATTTGTTCAGATTAACGTAACATTTGATGCCACAACGAAGCTTGATGGTTCGCTGCATTTTCATTCTCAACGCAAGCACATTTGAACTGCTCAGAAGAAAATGAAAAGGTTCTCTTAGCTTACGTCACCCCCCACACACACACTCATCCCACCCGCAGAGACATCTCTCCAACTCTTCCAATCGACAAGTGAGGATTAGTCCTGGTAATATTAGACAAACCCATATTTTTAATGAAAGCCCGTTCAGCGAACTGTAAATTAGCCTCTAACCAAAAAAATGATTTAACTTTTATAGTAACAAAACCAAATATAGAGATTTAGACCTATTGGGGAAAGAGCAACTCCCAGCCAAACGTGGAGTAGTTGCACTAAAGTGTCTTTATACCTCCATTAATACATTTTTTCGAATATTTAATTAAAAAATAATCGTAATTCTACGATAAATAACAATAAAATGAATAAATATAACAATCTAAGAGATGAATAAATTGTCGAAAGCAAAGACTGCTTGATGTCATATAATATAATATCATCAGAGCTATGCATAATGAAGCAATAATCTTTCTTAGTGGATGAGGAAAATCCGAAAAAAAAGCATAAATGTATGAGTAATTCAAAATTTGTATTAAATCCATTCACAGATATTTTCCTCGTTTTTTTTTTTTAAAGTGGGTCAAATGCTCTTTACGTATACCATATGTTGCATCAGTGTATTATGGATATATGGATCCAACATCAATGTATGTTGGATCCATGTATTTTTCAAAATATATATTTTTATATATACCATATTTGTTGGATCAACATATTTTTGGATCAAACTATTTAAAAACAAAAAATTGGGGGAAAAAACTGAATTGCGTTATTCTCAAAAATTCAACAAAAATCGGCTAATAAGCATAAGCGCCTGAAACAATGTCAGACTTCTTAGAAAAGCTTGAATCTATCAAATAGTGCAAGAAGCTTAATCGTATGACGTTTCATTTTCAACAATGAATTTTAAAAAATCTAAAGCGAATTTCGAAAAAAAATCTTTGAGGTGCAAACCATCAACACTTAGTTTCATGGTATCAAATTTTATGCTTCTGGGACTTTCCGTCCATGTGCTTCGCCATTCATAATAAGCAAACTCTTAATTTAATTAATGTAGATAATGATTCTTGACATTATATTAGCGAAAGGTCCGACAACAATCAAAGTTTTTTTTTTCTTTTGTTGATTCCCTTAAGGTTTTTATTATAATACTCTAACTCAATAGTCTTCAAACTTTGTTCCGCGGGACATCAGGGTTCAGTAAGTCACAATAAGAATTCGAATAGAAAATTATAAAACACTCATACTAGTTAGCTAGTTTTATGAACTAAAAATATAAATATGCATTTGAAATTTAAACAGAAGTTCCGTATATGGGCGGCAACGTCCATAATTCGACGTCGGCAGTGGTGTACTTGGAATAGTAGCTCCGTACTTTCATTTGTTAAGTTTCGTTCTCTGCGGAGTTTGCACAACTTCGATTATCTAAAAATGAGCTACCATTCTGTGCTCCGTGAAAAACCTTTTATTATGCATCTGGCAAAACAAAAGCCAAATATAAAAACAAATTATTAAGTGCAAAATATGAAATGCAACTGCAGATAACATCAATAGATTTCGACAATTTGTGCAAAAAAAAAAAAAAAAATGCAAGCACATCCCAGTCATTAAATATAATGCAAGAGTAGGTGACACCTGGCGCATGAGTAAATGGTGTCAATAGGTAAAATTACTTTAGTTTTAAATTAAATTTCTTAAACAAAAATACAAAACTTTTCTTTAATTGTTTTAACATTAAGTACATATAACATATTGATCTACTTTAAACATTACTTTCAAAAATATTTTTCTAAGTGTAGGATAGGGTTCCCCGAAGAAACCTCATAGTTCTAAGGTTTCTGTGAGTCGATAAAGTTTGAAGACCACTGTCCTAGCCGATAAAAGGTGCCGATACCATTGTCGATTAAAGCCGATACCACTGAAAAGTTGATAAAAGCCGATAACACTGTTCTAGCCGGCAATATTATTCATGAGATACTTAGTTTGAATTAGCGTCGCTCTATAAGCATCACGAGGGCTGTTGGCAACAGACCTCATAATCTTGAGCCACGTTGGGTGATAAAGACAATGTCTTATTACTTTCCATACCATGATGTACAATGTAAGAATTCAGAGATTAGTACCTCTAAAGTACCTCTAATGAGCATTAGTACCTCTAAGGTACGAGACTCGAATAAATCAGAACAAAATTTATTGGGAGATTTACTATGTATATATACAACAAGGAAACAAAACTTTTAGACTGGCATGTGCGGTGCTGTGCGCTAAGATCAGAGAGGGGTTTTTTTTCTGAACTTCTTTTCTCCGGAAGGTTTTCCAATAAAGTTGTAGTACGCTCACTTTAATGAAGGTGTTTTTTTTTCTCTCTCTCTCTTTGCACTGTATCTCTTCACTAGAAGTTTTCAAATAAAGGTGCGGTACGTTGCACTATAATCAAAAATGATTATATAACACCTTCTATCCGGAAAGTTTTCACACATCAGAGCTGAGCGTTGCACTAGGACCAGAGCTTTCTCAGAGTACGTTTTTATCTCCGGAAGTTCAACACTCCGTCTCTTTAAAGATGGCAAACCTTGTTGCCAAAGAATTGCACCAAACCCAATAACTCATCGCCAACTGTAGACAGACATTACACTTTGACTGCGTGACCTTTTCCTCGAAAGGAGGAAGTGATGGTGAGGTTTAATGACGCAAGAAAAAAGATACGTCTGTGCTGCACCAAGCAAGGTGCAATTGTGATCGAAACGTTTTAACAAATGGAGAAAATATAAAAATTAGTTTACAAAAAGAATAGTAGAAAATATAGAAGGATCGCTTTTTGGGATCCCGAACCAAAGACGGTAAACCCGATGGGAAAGGAAAAAGATTTCTGGAGTGTCTCGGGTGAGTGATGCTCTTACATACAGTGTCTCACAAAAGTGATCGGACACTTGTGCTTTACAAAAGGAAACTGTAATAAAATAAATAAGCAAACATGTACAAATTTTTTGTGGGTGTGTTTCATATTTAAAATTAGTAACAATTATTACATAACATACATTTTGTCAAAATATTAAAATAGCAATTTAATAAAAATACAATTGTTTAGAACGGAGCAAAAAATGGCTCACATAAGTGATCGGACACTTACTTTCCCATCAAATATATATCCAAAAATTTTACTTTTTAAAAGATTTTAATATTTTGTTGGATTTCCTTTTACTTTTAAAACATGATTTAATCTTCTTGGGATGGATTCGACTAATTTTTTTGTGATTTCTGGAGTGATTTTACCCCATTCTTCTTGAAGCACCGATTTTAATTGTTGCTTTGAAGAAATGGTGTGTTTGCGAATTCTTTATTCCAATTCTTGCCAAATATTCTCTATGGGATTTAAGTCTGGAGATTGTGGTGGTGTTTTTATTATTTCAGGACAGTTATACAGCAGCCAGAGTCTAACGTTCAAAGCAGTGTGCTTGGGGTCATTGTCCTGGTAGAATTTAAAATCGTTGTGAAGGTTCAATTTTCGTGCTGAAGATTTCAAATTTTGGTTTAAAATGTCAATATACTTGTACTGATCCATTATACTGTCAATAAAAACAAGATTACCAACTCCAGCGGACGACATACACCCCCACACCATAACTCCTCCTCCTCCATGTTTTACTGTTGGCAGCAAGTTCTGTTTGCGAAATTCTTCCCTGGGTTTTCTCCACACCAAGATTCTACCGTCAGAACCAAATATATTAAATTTACTCTCATCAGCAAATATTACTTTATTCCAGTATTACTATTCCATTATTACTTTATTACTTTATTAATCAGAATTCTTATTTATGTTGGATTTTGCGAAAGCTAATCTGAGTTTTCTATTCTTTTCACTTACGAAGAATTTTTTCCTGGCTACTCTACCGTGATATCCAGCAGATCGAATTACCCTTCTAATAGTCTCAGGATTAACAATTATTCCATATAATGTAATTCAGCAGCAACTTTAGGAGCACTCTTTCTTGGATTTTTTTTAATATTTCGAACGATAATTCGCTTTATTCCATTGGATAGCTTCGATGGTCGGCCAAGTCTTCTTTTATTCTGAATCATGTGCTTCTTTTTATATCGTTTAATGATATCGAAAACTGTTGAATGACTCAAGTTAACTGTTTCAGCAGTTTTTCTTATAGATTTTCCACGTTCAATATGCAAATTAATAACTAATTTTCTAATTTCATGCGAAGTTTCTTTTCGTTTAGCATTCATGGCTGCACAGAGCTAAAAAACACAAAAATTCCACAACAAACTTGAGAGAAATACTGCAGACGATTTTATAAATTATTGCCATTTGCTTTTGAGTTAAAATAAACGCCCAAAAAATATTTTTATTGCTTATTTCAGACGATTTTTGTTGCATGTCTAATGGTGTCCGATCACTTATGTGAGCCATTTTTTGCTCCGTTCTAAACAATTATATTTTTATTAAATTGATATTTTAATATTTTGACAAAATGTATGTTATGTAATAATTGTTACTAATTTTAAATATGAAACACACCCACAAAAAATTTGTACATGTTTGCTTATTTATTTTATTACAGTTTCCTTTTGTAAAGCACAAGTGTCCGATCACTTTTGTGAGACACTGTACCTGAAGAAGGACACCTTTATCTTGGAAATATGTGAGTATTTATTATTAACATAAGAATAGTAATTTTTCTAAATATGTGACTCAAGTAATAAAAATTTATTTATTTCGCTCACGTTTATAGGGAACTTTTCATGAGCGGTCAAAACGTATTCAATAGAAACATGGTAATTCATTCACGAAATAAAATATTAAAATATAATGAAAAAAGTATATAAAAATGGAATTTTTTAATGCTATCGAAGTTTTGAAAATTCTGATCTAATTTGAATTCGAATCGTGCTAAAAGTTACGCCAGGGCTATTGACTTCTTTCAGGGAGGTCTTTGTAAATTTGAGCTTTGATAAAAGAACGTAGACGACACATGATCTCGTTTCTCGTAACTTCATCTCCATTGAGTGTGTTTTGAGGTTTGGTTCCAGCAGTTTCCGTTTTAATCTGTGCGATAGTTACTGGTGGAATTAGCACACGAATTCCGTTAAATTGTCAATATTTTTCAGCAGAGAACTGAATTACATAAATGAATCACATTACATTTTGATGTAAATTAATTTTAAAGGACATCTTTGTCAATATTACAAAAAAAGAATAGTCCAGAATAAAATTTAGAAATGCCTTTTCAGATGGAAAAAAATACATCCGTATTTATTTTGTATTCTTCCATCACAACCATATAAAAAGCATCATATTTTAACAATAGCGATCTAAAGACGTATACCCGAGCTATGTTAAATTTGCTTTAAATTCGAAATTTCGCATTATCTTCTTAGCATGCGCTATTTGCAATATTTCCCTCTAACATCTGGGTTTTATTTCCGATTTCATATTTGGGCTTCCAGCTTCTTCCCAATGAAACGGAACGTGGTGCAAATTTAGTAAACTTTGGAAGCTGAGTGAATAGATATAATCAAGACGTATAAAAGCAACTTTGAATTGAATTGAAGGAAATTAAAGTTACAGAGTAATAATAAAAGTGATGTGAGTAGAAGTATTCTGGCGTGTAGAGTGGAATTGGGGAGATTAGAGTTCGACGCTGTCAAATGAATTGCAAGGTTATCGCAATTTTATTATGGTAAGCATAATTTGTGATAGATTAGAAAACTTGTTCGTACTCGCGAAAAGGAACTAACTATGGAGAGTTTCCCCCTTATTTGAGGAGCAAATAAAAATATTTTGGATATTACTGACTGTTATAATAATTTGTCTGTGTTTGAACGTAAGTTGAATTTCATACCTTGTGATTAAACTGTAAGATGACAGACGAGACGGTTAATAGGACCTGTCACAGATCTGCCCAAAATTATTATAGATTCATGCTAAAAATTAGATTAGTGAATATAAAATATTACCATTTTCTTTCTTTCAATTTGTGATTGCTTATAACACCACATTTACAAACAACACAAAGGTTATTGACGACAGGCTTCGCGATTTTGAATCTCGGTCAATTGAGGAGGCTGACAATGGAGCTACCACCCCCACTCTCCAGATTACCACACCAAAGTTCGAACCCTGACAGAGATTTAACGTGTATCAGCTCCGCTACACGACGGATAATTGGTGTAAACTTAAGCATCACCGCTACCAGCTCGTGACTAAGTCCATTCGGCTATCAGGCATTGGATTAGACATCCCATAGTTGGATTTTTCATCACATAAACAGTATTAATTCTTATTAGAAAATGCAGTCTTTGTATCGACTCTTATCGGTTAGTAATATCATAAATCTGAAATATATATATATACTATATATATATATATATATATATATATATATATATATATATATATCTTGTTAAACATTACAAATTTCTTCATTCATTTTTAAATAACGTTGAACTTTATATTTCAATTCAAGATCTCGATATCTCAAAGGCGGTCCTGTATTTAAATATCCAGATCAGAATTAATCTTTTCTTGAGAATAAAACTTTTCAAGTGAATGTTGGTGAAGTTTAATGGCGCAAGAGCCAGATATGGCTATTCTGCTACAAACAAGGTTTAACTGTGATCAAGACGTTTGGGAAAATGACGTGGGGGGGGGAATAAAAATTGGCCGACAAGAAGGATCGAAAATAGAGAAGGATCTCTAGGGTATCCCGGTCAAAAGGTTTCATATCTTATACATAAATAAATAAAATTAAAAATCCAATCTGCTTTGAAATGAATTGTCTCATATTTATTCAATGCTTCTGAATTTTAGGACACAATATAATAATAGGATATATGTGTCACAATAAAACATAACAGAAATACTTAATAATTAAAATAAAACATTCTGATAGGATTACTTTAGAAACATCGATATCCTATATTTGACTGCAACTATACCTTTAAAATTATTTTATTTCATATGTACGAGTAAAGCCTACATAACTTTTTATCATTAATCAAACATTACATTATATGTCAGTCTGAAACAATTTAAAAAAATTTCCCCTTGATTGCTCAATCTCTAATAAATAGTTCTAAAACTTTTCTTAAAGGTTTCGATTTTCTAAAAATATGTTCCATAAATCTGAAAAGCTACGAACTAAATAATCCGATTATCTGCATTGCACGGAAGAAAATGTTTGCCATATGTAGAGATTCCCAAGGAAAATGACGCTTTTATACCGTAATTTTCAGAATCATTCCATTCATGCATGAATATCACGCGAGATTTCGATAAAAAAAAAACTCATAACATCTATGGTGTAGAAATAACTATTCTTTGTCAATAATGTATTGTTTCACTGTTTAAATAGAATGCATTCCTTGATAATAATTAAAATTTGCAATTTACTCAATGGGATTTCGCAATTCCAACTAGTTTGCTATTTAATATTTTTAGAATGTGATATTTCAGGAATTATAAAATGTAATATACTGAGCTCCATTCTTAATTGAAAATATACAATTGTAAATTTATATGCCTTTGGATAAATGTAAAGCTTGCCTTTTCTTTATTGTTTCTGTAAGATATTTGGTAAAGCAGATGCCAAAGCAGGATTTTTTTTTTTAACTCAGTCCATAACCAAAAGGTCTTAAGGCTCCCGTCTACCAGCCATTTTGATTTCGTCAGCTTAATGTTAATCCTATGGAGTTTTGACTTTAATTCTCATATCTTTACTATTTGATCTATTTGAATGCAATAAAGTGCATCTGAAAGAGCAAAAAATAATGAATGCTTTTGTGGAATTACTTTTTTCCTCCGATTCTTAAAAATATTTGAAAATATTCTTTAAAGACCGGAAAACTCAAAAAAAAAATAATTAAAATAAGAATATAAATATTTTTAAAAATTTTAGGAAAAAAAGTAATTCCGCAGAAGCATTCATTATTTTTTGCTCTTTCAAATTCACTTTATTGCATTCAAATAGATCAAATAGTAAAGATGTGAGAATTAAAGTCAAAACTCCATAGGATTAACATTAAGCTGACGAAATCAAAATGGCGGGTAGACGGGAGCCTTAAGGCTGTTTTTGAGTTATGTTAAAAAATTTGATTCAAAATTGGAGTATTTATTCCGATAACAAACACTCTAACATTAATTTTGCATTTTTACTTCGCTATCTTTTAAAGAGAAAAGTATTTTATTTACTTTTTTTTCTATTTGAATCAATCATTTTTTATTACATTCCAACTATTAGCTCTCACTCTCTATACATCTTATTCAAATTTTCAATCGTGAATAAAATACTTTTTATTCATCCACTCAGGTTCAAATATATATTTTTTAAATTTGTAGTGGATGACACTTGATGTTAATGCAGTTTTTCAAATATTAATTCATTTAAATTTAATTGGAGAAAATGCAGTTTAGTCCAACCGCTTGACGCGATTTCAAAAATTACCAAACTAGGCGTTTTTTTTTTTTTTTGGCTAGTTGTTAAGTCCGAGAAGCAGACCAGGGTAGCCATATTTGGCAAAATACCGTCAAATAATTCCTGTCGCCTAGGGTCTTTGGGCTAAACTGCATTCCAACCATTTAATTTACCAGATGAATTAAGAAAAAGCCAATGCTTCTACTATGTCATTTGTCTTGCAATGGCAAAGTTGGTAGAGCGTCGGCGTAGAATCTTCATGCCTTCGGATCGAATCTCGTCGAAGCATAATTTTTTTTATTTTATTTTCAAATAATTAATTTTAGTTTTATATGGGAGAAAAAAAAATTCTCATGTATAAGATATTTAGCAGGATATAAATTTAGGAATAAGTACCATCAATGACGAAGCGTGTAGATTGCTGGATTTTTTTGTTTTGCCTCTTATGATTGTGATTCTGTCATATGTGTATACATATTTATATTAATTGTAATTATTTAATAAAAAGTAACTAAAATAAAAATTTTCTTTGTTGACCTGAGTAGGAATTGACTTTAATTTATATATATATATATATATGTTGCTTGTTAGATGTAAAATACGTCACATATTTCATCTCCTATAATGTAATGCTATATGAGTTTTGAAATTTACTTAGTCAAAAGAACAAGTAATATAAAAAAAAAAAAATTTAGTCAGTTCGTACTTAGGTCAACAAAGAAAATTTTTTAGTTTAGTTACTTTTTATTAAGTTACTTTGCCAAATGTGGCTACCCTGGTCTGCTTCGCGGACTTAACGTTCAGCCAAAAAGAAGAAAAAAAATCACTGAGTTTGGCAGTTTTTGAAATCGCGCCAAGTGGTTGGGCTAAACTGCATTTTCACCAATTAAATTTAATTAAATGAATTAATACTTGAAAAAAATCTGTATTAACATCAAGTGTCATCCACTGCAAGTTTAAAAAAATGTATTTGAACTTGAGTGGATGAATAAAAAGTATTTTATTAATGATTGAAAATTTGAATATATATATATATAATTTAGGGACAGTGTGAGCTAAGAGTAGGAATTTAAAAATCGAGTACTTTTGGAATGTTGATAAATTTTAAGAGTACTACGTCATAAACGAATGTTCTTGTTAAAACGTCACAAACTTTCTTGAAAATTGGAACAATTTGCTTTCTGAATATGTGTTCCAAATTTCGCTCGGGTTCTTTAACATTAGGCAAAGACAGTCTTAAAAGTCGACCCGAACTGAACCCGACACATTTTTTTATGTGATAGTGCACTTTACTTAAATTTATTTTCAGGTAGAAATTAAACTTTTCGAAAATGTCAAAACCATATAAAGTAAATAAGTCTATATTAAACAAACAACTTCTAAGATTATAAATATGAAGGACAAAATATTAGTTTCATGCGTTCGGGTTGAAATAAAATGAAACAAAATTGATTTCTTATCCTTCAACTTTTATGCTAAAAGATGAATCAAGATAAAAAGAATTACATTTAGAAATAAATTCAGATTTTTCAAATATAAGTTAAAATAATGATTCTTTTTAAGACTTGAAGCAAGCAGTGCCATTAATTTGTCAATTCTGTCAAAACCGAGGCGAAGCTGTCAAGACCCGTGAATGCCTGCATGAAAGAATCATGTTAAATAATCATAAGTATTCTCATTGGGGAAATGACGGATACGTGATCGATGAGTAGAGTTTGAGCCCAGTGTACAAAGATCATGCAGCACGTGCTCCAAAACAACTATATTGACATGAATGTAGATGTGCAAAATGAGCTGCTTCTATAAGGGTGTTGACTTTGTCATTTGAATGTAGTTTGAAATTACGAGGTGTATTGATATATATGTAGACGTTGGGGTGAAGGAAGATTGTTCATCCCGAATCTACGATGGTTTGCTCTTACGCAATGGGCTGGTTGTCTAGGGGGGTAATTTCGGATTTCATGTATTGCTAGTTCTCTGATACTCAATAGATGTCGCCACGATCTTCAAGAGGCGTGATAAGGTTTCCATGCAGCCACCTATCCGAGAATAAAACTATGACGCTCGTTTTCGCGCTTTCCTTTGCCGCCACTTTCCAGCTTCTGTTTTCCTCTTCGCTACCCGCGTCGGAAATAACTTCAACGCCTCGAGCGCGTTCCAACGTCCATCGATAATATGGGCTAAATGTGAGGTAGCCATCTATCTTTATCAGATGAACTAATAACTTACTTTCATATAGTGTAAATAATTTCATTCATCATCTCCATCAAACGAGTAAAACTACTGCAAGCTTCATCCTTGAATATCATCAACAACATTGTGGAA
>BMAW01100788.1:1052311-1115187 GCA_019974015.1 Nephila pilipes | reverse complement strand
GAATTATAGATTTTATTTTTTTTTTTATCGCTGAATTTGTTTGCATCTTTTAATCATGAACTCTTTTGCAATTTGGATTTCCTAATTCAGCCTACCAAGTCGCAAAGGGGGAAGGTTGGTACCATTAAACTAGTTTAACCCCGCTTAATCGGTCCTCAGCCCGATATTGCTTTTTGACTTGCTGGGTTCCATATTTTCATTTATTTTTCTTTCATTGTTACATTTCTTTCTGGATTTTTGTCTTTTTAAATATTTTAAATTATTCTTTCATAAATTTTCAGTATATATATATAATAAAATTAAATGCTTGTTTGTCCGTTATATAAAAAAATTTTAGGAAGCTTAAAACTTTTCAAATTTTTAATTTTGTCGACCTTATTCACCAATTTAAGTATTTTGGTTTAATTTTTTGTCAACGGATAGTAGATGTATCTGTCTAACAGAGGGTAGGGGCAACCTTTTGCATACTATGCGCCAATTTTTTTTGGAAGACGAGTTCAAATGCGCCATATAACTCGAATATTTTTTATTCCGTATTTCGTTCATGGTTGATACGAGGATAGAATCTGCTTTGCTTAGGGGAGGAAATGGAATAACATAATCACGCAATTAAGCTAATTAATCTCCGCTAATTTAGTGAAGCACCAATCTACAATAGTCAGGAATGATCTCCTGTTCGAGAAAGAGATCGCTTCATGATGGTGCTATAGCTACCCGAGTCTCGTTTGATAAAGATAACTCTGAATCACAGTTGTTGACACTGAGAGCGAGATCAGCGTAGAACTTGAATTTGTCTGCTCTTTAATCACAATCTTTTCGCAACTCATGTCCAAGTACAAACATTTTTTTTTTCTTCTTCTATTTAAATCTGATGCTGTGTTTTACAATGTCTATTAATATCAGGTCTTCAATTACAACAATGCCAAACGGTTTTCATGATGAATTATCTATAAATAAAAACTTATTTTTCCACTGTTCATTAGATTCATGGCTACTATCATTTTCTGTGCCTTTTTTTTTTTTTTGCTTACTTTATTCCGCATTGTTGTGGATAAACGAAATTTAAAAACATAGAAAAGTACAAAACTCTAAAAAAATAATGGAGAAGAACAAATAGATCATAGTAACATACATCGCATCATACAAAATAAAATTCACAAACATAAAAAGACTAACAAAAACTGTACTTCAAAACACGATTCATTCAGAATCGCCTCTAGCGCCACTTGTCATCCAATGTGCCACGTTTGGCGCATGCAGCACGGTTTGGCCACCCCTAATGTAACAAACGGAGGAATCGATGCCCTATATTTTACAACGTTTTCCTGAATTTCACTTGGTGTGTGTATGTGTGTGTCATCAAATTTTCGATCGTTAATTTAACCAACTTCCCATCAAGCTAGAGCTCTGAAACTTTGGGAATCGTTCTTACTCGCCTAACAATGCAATATTTAGACATTTGCGACAAGTTTTAACTAATATTTTCTTTAATAATGCAGTTTAGCCCAACCACTTAGCGCGATTTCAAAAATTGGCACCATATTTGGTGATTTTTTTTTGGCTGAAAGTAAAACGGGACCAGGGTAGCCACATTTGGCAAAATACTGTCAAATAATTCTTGTCGACAAGGGTGGTTGGGTTAAACTGCATTTCATTTACCGGATGAATTAATTAATTTTAGTTAGTTTTAACGTATTTCACTTGGTGTGTGTCTGTCTGTGTGTGTATCAGTGTGTCGTAAAATTTTCAATTGTTAATTTAACCAACTTCCCATCAAGATAAGGCTCTGAAATTTTGGGAACCGTTCTTACTTGCCTAACAATGCAATATTTAGATATTTGTGACCAGTTTTAACTAATATTTCAATAGTTTTTTTTTTTTTTTTAAATAAACTTTGCCACCATATAAAAACGTTGGTTTTTATCTCGAATTATTTCTAGCTGGTATACTCGATCATCATACGGGTGAGTTAAAAAAATAACGATCGAAATATCAATAAACTATAATATAACAATCTGGCAACACTTGTAGAGAATTAAAACAAATAATAAGGAAGAATGTAATAATTTCTGTAAATCTTAACTTTGATAATGTTTTTAAAAATATTGCAGTTAAAAACTTTAGCCACCAGATGGTGACTTCTTTTAGGATCTTTTTATACGAATTGTAATTATTTTTGAGTATTTTATTTATTGTCGGGAAAAATATTTTTTTCTTCCAATTATTAAAGATATAAAGGTTTTTAAAAAAATTTAAAATTTGTAGTAAATTTAAGTT
Organism: Nephila pilipes; assembly: GCA_019974015.1. NCBI lineage: Eukaryota > Metazoa > Arthropoda > Arachnida > Araneae > Nephilidae > Nephila > Nephila pilipes. The sequence goes on along the minus strand of BMAW01100788.1, from coordinate 1,112,910 downwards.
AATTTTTGTTTCGTAAAGTCAATCAAATTGATTCGCGGTAAAAGCTTTCCAGGTAATAAGTATATCGCGACTTTTTTGGAAGAATGGCTTAAGTGCATTACTTGTATTTGCTTATGTGGTAAAATTCTTTTAACATTTAGCTAAAATTATTAATGTGTATAAATTAGTATATATTTTCATGGATTAAGTTAATTTACGTTGGTTTAAATGATTTTTGTTTCCTTTCGTTATTTTTTTTTCTTAGGTTGAAGTACTGCTTTGTTTTGAAATTTCTGCTTATTTTTATTTAATACCATTTTGTTATAATGTAATTATTTGAAGGTTGATAGGTTGGATCTGTAATATAAGTATAAACATATTTTTCTCAGTCCCAAGTCTGATGCATCTTAGAATCACTGTCTCCACTTTTGAATTTAATTTCTTATATACAATTCTTTTCTTTTGAAAAATACTTTGCAGGTATTGATTAAGCTTCGAGATATTGTACACAATTGTAATTTTTTAACTGTATATTTTTTAATTATTTACATGTTTACAGCTCCCGTCTATCGACCATTTTGATTTCGACAGGTTAATGTTAATCCTACGGAATTTCGACTTTCGTTTTCAAATCTTTACCACTTGATCTATTTCAATGAAATAACTAGAGTGTATCTGAAAGAGCAAAAAATAATGAAGGCTTCTGTGAATTACTTATTTCCTCCGATGTTTCAAAATATTTTTTTAAAGACCGGAAAACTCATATACGAATCACTAAAATAGGGGTAAAAATATTTTGAAAAATTGGAGAGGTTAAGTAATTTCACAGAAGCCATCATTATTTTTTGCTCTTTCAGATGCACTTTATTGCATTGAAATAGATCAAGTGGTAAATATTTGAGAACGAAAGTCGAAATTCCATAGGATTAACATTAACCTGTCGAAATCAAAATGGTCGGTAGACGGGAGCTCTAATCTATGCTTTGCTAAATAAGTAAGATTATACTTTCCGCAATTTAATGTGACTTTTTTACATTACAAATTTATATGTTTTAAATTACAAATAATCATCATTTCATTTAACAATGTGTTTTTTTTTATAATTATGTAATATAATAGTTTTAATATTTATTAAACCCGATTTGTAATCTATATACATACATGTTACAAATTACTTCTAATATATATATATATGTCGAGAGATTACTATATATATGTATGTATATGTCGAGAGATTATTATATATATACAGTAATCTCTCGACAATCCAGCAAATATTGGACCAGAGCACCACCGAATCACTGTAAGCACCTGATAACTAGAAAATCACTGAAAATAACACATATAAACAATAAATTATTGTATTATTGTTTTAAATTTAATACAGTACGTGCATATCAAACATATAAAATAACTCATACTACCAAATTGGACTGTTTTGTATTGCCTACATTATTTGATTAAAGAAGGAAGTACAAAATATTCTGTGACTTGGCAGCCTGTATAAAAACACCGTATTTCTGGCTGGGTCGGGAAGGCGGAATACAGAGGGAGTACTGCAATAATTAAATGAAAATATTAAGTATATAAAACTCTACATAAAACACATATACACTGTATATACTCTATAGAACATTATTAAAAACCATATTCATTTTCCCATAATTTCGAGAATTAATGCATAGTAGTATAAAACCCTCCTGGCGCAGCAGAATGGTCGCGCTTGTGCCTATCGTCGCGAAAGGGTTAAGAAAGTTAACAACCTCTTTTTCCCGTTTTGCGAGTTGAATTTTTACTACTCGGGTTCGGAAGTACGACAGAATGAAATGCGCTCCGATTGGTCTCAAACTTGCTGGTTAGAAGTTCATTGAGCAATCTTCAGTTAGGAAGAAGAAAAAACTTTTTCAAAGTGAAATTATTAAAATATTTAAAGTGATATTTTGCCCAACGCCATAACCCCCCCCCTTTTTTTTTTCCTTCTGTTTTTCAATGAGCGACTGTTTATTTGCAGGTTCCTGTAAATATTGAACGCGAGCAAATGTAGCCATTGAGATGGTGGGATACGAGAGGTGAAATAAAAAAAATTTTGTCTTCGAAAAGAAGTTTTGAGACATATTCAGCATACAACATCCTCGAGTAGAAAAACCCGAAGTTTGGAATCTTGAAAAGTAATTAAGAAATAGATAAGGCTACTTTTAAAATTAAGTTTCAAGTGAATCGTTAAGACTACCATCTAGTGAGGGACCAGCCTACTAAAAATAATTTTAACAGTTATTTAAAAATTGAATAAATAAATTCACAAGGAATTACTAAGAAGTTTTAGTTTAGTTTTTATTAACGTCGCACTAGAAGCAACACGAGGGCGATTGGGGAACGGACCTCGTAATTTTGAACCTCTGTCAAGTGACGAGGACGACACCTGAGTTGGCACCGCCTCTCCTAACTTCCACACCACGCCAACGGGAGACTTTGGGCCCAGACACATTTATCATGCATCAGCTCCGGCTACGCGGCGGGTCTTCAGCGGCCAAGACTCGAACCCGCGACTGAACGAAAACCGCCGGCCACGAATCCGAAACCATGACCACTAGGCTTCCGCGGGCGGAATTACTAAGAAACAATGAGCCTTTAGATTCAGGAGAAATTTTTCAAAGTTAAGGTAAAGAATTGCCCTCTAAAATGTTTCTATGATGAAACTTCACTTGGGTTTTGTTCTTATTGGAATATTTGGGATTAGAGAACAAAAATTCCGAGACTGCCTATGAATGTACAGCAATGTTGTTGCAACTCTTTTAGATCTGTATAGATAACTTTACACAGTACATCCAAAAGAGCGTTAATTGATTGTATTAAAAATTAGTTGGTGAGAGCCTGCAATTTTATAAAATGAATCATTGACTGAAGGAATTCTATTCAAGAAAAGTTTACCTCATTAAACGAATACAAGATATCATTTAAATTTCGAACTAAATTCAGGAATGCGTCCGAAGATAACTGAAAATATCTTGAGCACATAGATATTTCCTTACAAGTTTCTAATGGTTATTCAATACCTAGGAATGCGAATGGAGATAACTTGTACAATGAGTTAATACTGTACAAAATCTTTAATGATGGTATAACCAATCATTTTTTTTTAAAAAAAAAAATTGGAATTTATTGAAAAAAAAAATAATTTCATCCTTTCCCGACTTTTCTCTAACCTTAAGAATATTTAAGCCCTGTCAGTCACATTAGCAACAGAGGAAAAATAAGTTTATCAAAGCTAAAAATTTTTTAATCTTACTTGAGATAATCTATGTGCCAAGAGAAATAGAGTAATTTAGATTTAATTACAATAGAGGAAGATTTTTCAAAAAGAATTAACTCAGATGCCATTATTCACGAATTTGCAAATAAGAAAACATCAAGTGACATTATAATTTGATATTTTATTTCGTGAATTACATAATTTTTTGAAAAACTCAATCTCTTCCAAATAGACAAGTCAAACAATAAAGGGGTAAAAAAAGAGAATAAGTTAAATTATTTATGTGGTTCCCAAGTTTTCTTCAGTAGGATTCATATGAAGCCTGTAAAATTACTAACATAATAATACTCATAATTGTTAAAATACTTTTATAGCTCATTATAGGTTCACCAGGAAGCAGAATGAAATGATGATTCTTCCTTCTGTAGACATTTTAACAACTGTTCCATTGCCTCTTTATTTCTTCTGTCGACTAGAAACAAGTAAATCCTTTCATTGACAAAATTCGTTCCACAAAATCAAACACGAAGTAACTAAAGAACTTTACGGCCTCAATGATATTTTCTAAATTCGAATTTTGATTCATTAATTTCAATTTTAATAAAGTTACGTTAAGAGATAGTCACAATTAATTGCTAGCTTTGAATAGCATTTGTAACCATCATTGGATTAACATCAGTAATTTTTGCGATACTTAAAGGTTAAACATTTTCAAACCATATTATCTTAAGTATTGATTCATAAGCGGATTCTGGTACAATCTAAAGGAAAATTCTTTGAAGAACTTCGACGAAATTTGCAATGCCTAAAGTGGATGGAGTTTTTCCTTCCCGAAATTCATATTTTTGAGGAATTTTCGCACAAGTTTTCAGCACCCTCATTTTAACACTAAACAGCTAAAATGACTCTAGTGCAGTTTAATAATAAACGCTTACTTTTCACATTGTTTTAATATAAGAGGTGTGGCTATTAAATAACGAGACAAACACAGTAAAACATTTTATTTTGATGTCATACATCGTTACTTATTATCACATTCAATACACACCCTCCTCTATCCCTACAATGCTCCATGTCCATTGTTCGAAACAGCGCTAGAAGTCTTCTTCTGTCAGCTCCTTCTGGTTGAATGCCGCTTTCTCTTTCACAGCTTCAACGACTCAAACCTTGTTCCTTTTAATGCAGATTTCACCTGAGGGAACAGATAGAAATTGCAAGGCGCAAGATACGGGGAATAAGGTGGATGGCCTGAAACGGGGATGCTGTACTTGGCTAGACACCGTTTGACAGATAATTCAGAATGATTTGCCATTCCACAATTCGGGCCGTTCCCCCCTTATCCCTTCAAGGAGTTCAGCAAGAATATGAAGGCAGAAATGTTGATTAATAGTTTGACCACCAGAAACCCTATGAAAGTACACAATCTAATGAACATCGGGGGGAAAGAACAATTATCGTTGCTTTGAATTTTGATTTGCTCATTTTCAATGGCATTAAAAGTGTCAGTACAAACATTTTTGCTTGCTTCTTGTTCGAACGTGAGAATTGTAGGCATCATTTTGGCACACACTTTTTGCATGGAAAAATTACGTAAAATTTGCCGTTCGGATTTTTTGTCAATTCCTACAGTCTCAGCAATCGCACAAATACTTAACCGATGGTCAAATCGAACCAAATTACCGATTTTTTTTTTCATCCGTTTTTGACGTAGTTGGGCGACCCGGGAGAGAATCATTTTCGACGTCTCGGCCATCTTGAAAACGCTTAAACCACTCAAAAACACATGAACGCGATGAACATACATTGCCATACAATTCTTTAAATAAATTATAAGTTTCAATAGCGGTTTCTCCAAGTTTCATGTGCAACCCTACAATTCGTTGCTCTATTGTTACACTTATCATTTTTTCCGGTAAAAAAAAATAAAATTCCAATGCGAACGAAGGCTACGGCTATGCGTATTTTGTTTGCAAAAGTGAGAGGCACTGCATTCAAAAGAGAAGGCTTCACGCTAAACAGTTGTCAGGCGCTGGCGTTTGGAACATGCGAACTTCTGTAGCAGCGTCAGTCTCGTTATTTAATAGCTTTTCCTCGAACATGTCTATTCATATTGTTTTCATACAAATATATTTCACAGGAGCGACATGAAGAAATACTTTAGTTAAATTTTGTATTTGCGAAAATATGATGTATCCGTCATTTTCAAGAAAATTCAACATGTAATCAGCACTCACTTATAATCGGAAATTTACTGAATTAAATTTGCAGCCGATTCGTTAAATAACACAAGTTAAGTTTTTTCTGCAAATTTTTTTAATTTTATTTGACATCAAATATATAAGTGTTTAATTTTAAATACACTGATTAAGAAAACAAGTGGATGTATTACAGGATGAGAGAGCGTTCGAAATGGCGGTTTTGCCTGTAGAGCCACCCTGATATAACATATATATATATATATATATATATATATACTAGCTAATACCCGCCCGCTTCTCTGGACAGAGGATAATATAAAATTTTGGAACCTATACGTAAAAAATCAAGAATTTTTTTAATTTTTAAAACGTTAATTATAATCTAAATCTAAAATTTTAAGAAATTGATTGTCTGCAATAATGGTTATCCACGACTTTCAAATATATAAGAAAAATAATTTTTTTTTTTTAGTAAATAGTCACCCCATATGTATATAATATGGGTAAAATTCATTCCACGTATACATGTTACACCTAGAATTGCCAAAGATGCAACCTTTTGGCAGAAGATTCATCATGTGCTTAACTTTCAAATGAAATAACCTCGCAATGGCATCGTGTCTATCATAAGAATTTTGTCCTTGCCTCAAGACATCTTTGATTTCTGACCATTTAGGATTGCATGTGAATGTAATCCTTAAAAAAAAAAGTCGTGCAAGTCGGGACATCCAAAATGTCTTAAGTATGTCTTAGCCTCTTGAGTTCGTTCATGCATGTAGCGAAGTCCTCCAGTAAACGAAGATTGTCTTGCGTGTGCGCTACTCCGTAAGAAGTCGTTATTTAGTATTTTTCAAAATCCCGCTAAGTTTTGGAGCTAAACTACACTTGCACTAACCGTGGGATTCCAAACTCATTTATTTCTATCGCTAAATATGTACGTTTCCAATTTTCGACATGCACAAAATTTTGCATGAAGAGCCTCTTCGCCAAAATCTTGCCAAGCCTCTATCAGCGCTTCAATATTAAATTATTTGGTGTTTTTCCATTTCGCACGCGCAAATCTCACCAAGTAAATTTAATTGATGACAATACACAGTATACATATAAAAAAATATATTCCGTTTGGGTCGGTCATATCATTTTTGGCGATAAAGTCGCCAAAATTACATAACCGACGGATAAGAGCAGATTAACGGATGAAAATTACATTTTGGATAAGACTTTCTTAAAATCCATTCTTAGTGAGCGTCTACATCGCAAAATGAGTAACTGTGCCGAATTTCAAGTCAATCGGTTGTATAGTCTTAGATATCTCGTGATGAGTCAGTCAGTGGTATTTCGCTTATATATATATATATATCAGTTTATGACGTTGGACTATTCGCGATTTTCTCTTCACTAAACTCAGGACTTTAATATAGTAATTTGAATTGCATGAAATTATAATTCATTCCCATCCAAAATGAAATGTGATTAGGTAAATTAAAGAAGTTAAAAGTGAAGTGAAATACTGATAAATAATTTTAAGTTGTATTAAAACATTGCAGTTAATCTTAATGATTGATGCGAATCTTAAAGTATTAAAATAAGAAAGTCTGCTGTTTGTGTGCAGTGATTGAATTAAAATGAGTGAAATGGTAAGCGAAGACATTATTAGTTGATCCTAATTTAGAATTGATGATGTTAGTGGGATTCGAGAGAGCGACCTTATCTAACCTTCAGTGATAAAGTGCTTTAACTCGCTCTTACTTTTTTCAACAAGAGTCTTGTATTTATTAACTGTTTAATTAGAAAGAACAATGGCAGTAGAATTAACGAAGAAAGTGAGTCACGAATTTTTCTTTTCTTTTTTTAATTTAGATAAGGAAAATATTTAATTTTTATAAAGAACTCTAAGTTTAGTCTCTTGCCTATTTAAATTTTTAAAAAAATAGCTTAGTTTTTTTTTTCTTTCCCAGGAACGTTGACGTTTCAATGGGTGCCTAGAGCGCTCTACAAGCCCAAATCTTGTATATAGAAGTTGCTTTGGAAGGATTGAGTTTTCATTTTTGATGGTAAAGTCCAAAAATAAAAATAGTTTGATGAAAATCTGGGGTACAGAATTTGCATTGGTTGAGAAGGTGAGTAGCGCTGAAACTGCTATTGGTTGCCCTTTTTGAATTAAAATGAATAAATAACATTTTAATTTTTATTTGAAATGCAAAAGGAAAGATAGGGGGGGGGGAATGATTTAATTTGTAATATATATATATGAGTATAATTTGCGAAAATTAAAAAAGTGGTGGTGTAATTATTCATCATCTAACATTACAGCTTGGATGATTGCCGTTATCTTTACAGTGTTATTTTTAGCTGATTTAATTTTATGTAAATTAGTTAAAAGACCTGGTATTAGAGCGAAAATTTCAGCAAGTTCTTTAAGTTGTTCAATCGCTTGTATAATGTTGTTCACTGGATTATGGTTTTTATTTTGATTATAGTGAGGTGTATTTTTGCGAGTTTCAGTGGTTGGCTCCGCCATCTGTTGAGAGGAAGTTAATGCTTGAGCGAAAGTGAAATTTTCTCTGATGGTATTTTTCAGTTGAATATTATCGTTTTTAGGTGGTTTAGGGAAGAGTTTGCAACCTTTGTAGGAGGCAGAATGGCCTTTTTCGTTACAGTTAATACAGGTGATTTCTTGGATTTTGTTTTGAATTTGACAATCGCGAGTGGGGTGTGCACCGGAACATTTGATACATCTCGGATTCATATGGCAGTTTTGTGTGCTGTGATTAAATTTATTGCAATTAAAACATTGAGTGGTGGTATTATTTTTGTAGTTATCTGTTGTAATTGACATATAGCAAATTTTAGTAAGATCAAAGATTTTTTTATTTGTTTCGTTTCATGGTAGACCATGTAGATCGGTAGGGGGGGGAGCTTCGTTCGCCTATTGATCAATTGGTTAACTTTCGTAGGGTTAAAGCCGAGTTCTTCACGAATATCTTTAACATCAGTATTTCTTGGTAGACCTTTTATAACTATTTTCAAAGCACGCGAGATTTTAGGTTCAATTACATAGTACTCGTAGTTTTAGTTTGTTTAGTTTTTATTAACGTCGCGCTAGAAGCAACACGAGGGCTATTGGCGACGGACCTCGTCATTTTGAACCACGGTCAAGTGACGAGGACGACACCTGAGCTGGCACCCCCTCTCCTAACATCCACACCACGCCAACGGGAGGACTTTGGACCCCGAACAGATTTAACGTGCATCAGCCCCGGCTACACGGCGGGTCTTTGGCGGCCAAGGATCGAACCCGCGACTGAGCGAAAACCGCCAGCCGCTAGTCCACGACCTTGACCACTAGGTTACCGCGGCCCCATAGTACTCGTAGGGTTTAGTAGTTAGAACATTGTTTAGTGAACGATATTCTTCAAAGTTATTTGTGTACAATTTAATGTATTCACCGGAAAGGCGAGTACGTAAAGTGGGAATTGCAGAAGTTAGTTCTTTTAAGTGCTGTCTGTAGTTTTGGCTTATTTTAAGCATTACTGGGGGAGCGAGATTATTATTTTTGTTGGTATTATTTTCTGAGTTAGATTGGGTTGAATTTTCAGAATTTTGATTGATCTCAATGGTAGAAAGTTTTTGGTTTTAATTTCAATTTGCGAGTTATTAGTTAAGGTTAATTTCCTGGCAGTTTTACTTTTAGGTGGTGTAACAAAACCGTCAGAGTTGTTGTCATTACTTTTATTTGATTTAATACTAGGTGAGATATTAGGGGTGTGATGAACAGGGCAGCCAGCAATTTCGCAAGGCGCTAAGAAAGCATACTCACCCTCGAGTCGTTTCAATTCTTTATTGAATAACCTGATTGAATTCTTGAAGCTTTTATATTCCGGGTGTTCATAGTCATTGTGAATGGAGAAATTTTGGGTAAGTTCACGTTTGGTAACTTGACGTATACTTGTATATACTTGGATGTTTGATTCAATCTTCTGTTTTCTTTCACAGGTAGAGCTAGTGTCGATTAAACTGGATGATATGGGAGAGATGGTGGATCTTGAGTCATCTTTGAATTCCATTTCATTTTGCGAGTCGTTTAACATTTTCATGGTCCTAATCCGTATGCATCAGAAGGGTTGGGTAAAGTTTTCAGAGATAGCACTGAAGAGTGCTGTTTTTTGAGACTGATATCCAAATCAATGGATGGGCAGCGCCATCTGTAATCCGAAAAGCCGTATCTTCCTTGTATTCAGCCAAGTATCGCAGGTCCCATCTTGCCGATTCGAACCTCAATCTTTACTGATCTTTCTCACAATCGAGTCAGTTCGTAGTGAGTAGATTATATGGAGTACCTAGCCCAGAGGGCCTTGATCTCCGGTCTGAGTTGAACCTGATAAAATGTTTACTTGCCCATGATATAAAAATTATTAATCTATTGAGTTACAATTAAAGAAAGCATTATATTTAAGTTAGATTTATTGATACAGCTTGAGTTTAGTTTTTATTAACGTCGCACTAGAAGCAACACGAGGGCTATTGGCGACGGACCTCGTAATTTTGAACCACGGTCAAGTGACGAGGACGACACCTGAGCTGGCACCCCCCTCTCCTAACATCCACACCACGCCAATGGGAGGACTTTGGACCCCGAACAGATTTAACGTGCATCAGCCCCGGCTACACGGCGGGTCTTTGGCGGCCAAGGATCGAACCCGCGACTGAACGATAACCGCCAGCCGCTAGTCCACGACCTTGACCACTAGGCTACCGCGGCCCTTGATACAGCTTGAATCAACTTGGAGTGGAAGATCTCAGTGCAGAAGAGTAGGGGTAGGGGGAGAAGAATTTCTGTCCAATCAGGGAGCAGCTACTCAGGGGTGTGTGGTTCAGTGAGTTTGTCGCGGGGAAAAAAGGTTTGCTCTATCCAGTGGATAGAGGAAGGTTTCCTATTGGTTGAAAAATCAGGGAGTTAAGAATAGGTTGAAATATCAAAATTGAATGCGAGCACGAGTGATACGTGGGTAAAAACGTTTATAGTTCTTAGTTTCTTGAATTGATGGATTTGGGTTATTGATAAAAATATTGTTAAATTTATCGGTTACAGAAGTAGTATAACACATCAATCAATAACTCCCGAGACTAACCTAGAGATGGCGCTCGTAGTAAACCAGTAACCAGGTCTTTCTAGAGTACGAACCTTTGCTTGAAACGTGTCAAAATTTTAAGTCGATCGGACCAGAAACAGCTGAGTTATCGAGGTTGGAGTAAAGTCGTTTTGTAGTTTGTTTAAAAAATGGAAAAAACCGAGTTTCGTGTTCTGATAAAACATTGTTTTTTAATGGGTATGAACACCGTGCAAGCGAAACAATGGATTGAAAAATGTTACCCGGACTCTTGTCCATTAAAAGCAACGATTTGTCGGTGGTTTGCCGAGTTTAAACGTGGTCGTACCGACACAAATGACGCGGAACGCTCGGGTAGACCTGTGGAAGCCGTTACACCGGAAAATGTGAGTGAAGTGACAAAAATTATAATGAAAGATCGTAAAGTGAAGCTCCGTGAAATTGCTGACAACGAGTCGATGATTCAGAAAAGTGTTTATTCGTAATTACATTCAACAAAAAATATTTCTTTCTAAAAAAAAAAAAAGATTTGGAAAAGCGTTGGAACGATTGTATCACCCTAAAAGGTGTTATGTTGATGAGTAAAAAAAAATTTTGCAAAAAAAATGTTGTTTTCAATGTTAGTCTCGGGAGTTATTGATTGATGTGTTAATTTTGGAGTTTAGTAATATTTAGGGAAGTCCTGACATCTTCATTTCTCATATACCATCTAGCTTTTGCTATTGTTCGTTTAATATTATTTTGAAGAATTTCAATTTTATTGTGATGCATCTGAGCAGCGTTATTCCAAATTGGACAGACATAGGTCAAGATGGGTCGCAGAAATTGCGTATAGATAAGCAGTTTGTATTTTACAGATAAAGTAGAATTCCGACAGATTAAGGGGATAAATTTTCTCGCGGCGAGTCGGAATTTTTCATGAATGTGCGTGATGTGTTCTTTAAATGTGAAACTTCTACCTAGTATGACACCGAGGTATTTTGCTGAGTGAGACCAGGGGATGTGTTTATTTTCTATGAACCGAAATTAATTCGAACCGTTCTGGAATCACTTTTTATAATTAATCTTTTTTTCCAGTGATGAGTTTTCTCCAAATAAGAAATATTTTATTAATACAAAACGTTTGACACATTGTGATCAGATATTCGATAGTTAAGTTTCCGAGTTAAAATTTATATTGTTTTCAAAAAACAGGAAATAGCCGTATTAATTTAATTACTTAATATAGTAGATATCTACATTCAATTTTTGAGATATATTAACAATTGCAACGGTTCCTGTAGTTGCGCCGTTGAACATGCGGTTGACAAGACCTGTTATTTCACAGTTAAGTCTTTAATTACAGAAAATTTTTTAAGATACAAGAAATCAAAATAAAATTCTCTAGTGCAATTTCTTCTTTATGAGTAAGAAATGGAGGCCATACTATTAAGGAGTGCCCTACAGTTATTTCCTTATCATATGTAACATTTTTTAGATTCGAAAACATTTGCAATGAGTAAGGACATATATGGATGCGCGATTACGCTTGTACATGTTCAGCATATGAATAATTCGCGAGTAGCAAAAATTTGTAAGTGAGCAGGTTAATCGGGATTTTCTTACCTCATAACTTCCGACTAAAGAACGCGACGAAATATATAACATAATCTCAATTCAAAACGTTATTAATCAGTAACAATAACCAAATAAATATTTAATATAAAAGTTAGTAAAATTTATCGAAATATTATTAATTTATATAATTATTAATTATTATAATAAGAGCAGGAAGTTACAATTTCCACATGACAGCCTTTCAAGGCATGGGACAAATCGAGACGGAATTTATTCCAGCCAAACGTTCTCCAGCATTCGCTGTGTAACACTTGGGATCGCAGCAGCAATGCTACGCTTCAGTTCCCCTAAACAACATTGGATAACCAATCAACCAACATTTTATCAACGTTGATTAACCAACGAAACAGGAAGATAGAATGATCTGAATGCGGATCTTTTGTGTTTGTATTGACGGATGGTGAGGCGGAATTTCGGTTTAGGATGTTGCATGTTTCCTAAAATTGATTTAACCAACATAGAATAGACCAGAAAGCGGATCTTTCCTGTACTTATTCATGAAGCGATTTGAGTAATGGTGACGGAGTTTGGGTGTAGGGCATTACCTGTTTCCCGAGACTGCTTTAACCATCGTCGTATAGAATTATCTGAAGGCATATCTTTCCACATCAAGCGAAGTTATGTAGTGATGATGAATTCATAGAATGTGAAGCCGTTGCAGTTGCCGCATAAATTGACGGATACACTAAGCAGGAAGCTGAGTTCGTCTCGGACGTGAAGAGATTCTTGTCGGTTCCGAACTCAATAATTTCCGCATCATGTGCAACGCGATGACTTCGAGTATTAGTTTTCTGGCGAAATCGTATTTCGAAAAAACAATCTGTGAAGTGCACGATTCAGTTATGTTACTAAGATCTAAATCAGGCCTGTCCAACCCAAAAGATTTTGCGGGCGGATTCGGATTAGTCACTTTCTGGCTCTTTTAAAGCCAATTCAAAATCTCATGTCAAAAAACTACAACTACTTTCACCTCTCGGGTCGAAGGGTGCGACTAATCCTCCCGAACCCCTTTAGAGAAATCAAGAACATTCTGTAATAAATAAAGGGAAATGATATTTTACAGAATTAAATGCATTCGCACGAAATATAATTTTAAAAAACAGTCCAGAAGTTACAACACAATGCTGGTGCTAAATTATTAACGATCAAGAGCAATCAGTCTATCTCGGTCAAATATATTATGCTTGCTACAGACAGACTGGCTGCTGCTATAAAACATGATCTGTGGGTCGCATTTCCTTCTCGCATCTACTAATGCAGTATGTTTCCTGTGCTCTTCAGTAGGTTTCCAGGTTAGGTATACATTGTGTACCGTCCACTCACGCAAGCTCATCACGCTTTTTAAAATGAGTACAACTTAATAATTGGTTCTGATCAAGAATATGGAAGAAAAACTGTGACAATAGTTGAATCAGTGCACTGAGATATTCCCATAGTAATGGGATATGATGCTAATCATTCATGGTGGAATGCTCTTTGGTACTTATATGTAAAATAGAAGTTTAAATTTATGTTCAGTTGACTCAGCTCTGCAGGCCACAATTAGATACTAGGTGGGCCACATGCGGCCCGCGGATTGGCCAAGCAGGTCTAAATTAATTCATATATATATATAATTAAAATATCATGACTATAATCATATTATAAAATATAAAAGTAACAACTTTATTCAATCATTATTATATACAATCATAATATATCTTTGTTTTCAACTTTAAGAAATAATACATATACATAACAATAGAAAAGTCGGACAACAGGAAGATAAGACAATCTATGACAATATAAAAATCAGATTGGCCTACTCACTATCAATTGACTGTAAAAACATTTAAAAAACACTTAACAATGCACTATGAATCAAAAAAATATGTATATAAAATTACTAAAACTGAAGTGTGATATCCCAGTAGTCCACTAAGATGTTTTCAGGTGGTTAACTAAAATGTAATTTAAATAACTCATGAATATTGTTTTATACACTACAGCAAACATATAAATTAAGCCCCATTTTATAATTCCGCATGCTGCCGTTTATAAAATTCAAACTTCTAAGTCAATAAATAAATGAGAAATTATCAGACTTTACTTTCAGAGGATACACAAACTGCGATTTGTAATTAATACAAGTTTCATTAGGTTAAAAAATACACCAGTAACTATTACAGTATTTTTCTTGTATCATGCACAAAAAATATCCCTATCTACATTGCATCGCTTAAAAGACTAGAATTTGAGTCTCAATTTCATTTTTTAAATTTTGATATTTTTCTCACTTTTCATAAGGTCAAAGTTAATAAGCTTATTACTTCAAACAAACTAATCTTTTCTCTTGTAATAAGAGTATTAGTTAACAAAGCACTTTAAAAAAAAATTGATTTAAAACACAAATTTGACAGGATTTTGTGTAACTGTTAAATCCATTTATTTTTAAAAAAAGATAATCACAAATAATTAAAGAAATATATTTTCAAATTCATTACATTTTATACTTAAAACAGAACCATATAACTGAATACAGGTATATTATGCAGTCTTGAAAATCATGCCATTTTATAAAATTATCCCCCAAATATTAAGTTTTTACCGATTTTCATCAAGAACGACTTTCAAAAGCGTGATTTAAAAAAAAAAAAAAAAAAAAAAAACTGACGTAAATCAAAACAAGTTCAATTATAATAATGATATAACTTTAACATCATTTTTGAGGCACTTTCTTCCTTTTCTGCTTTAGAAGTTGAAATATCTATATCTTTTAAAAGTAGGATGGACAATACTAGTGCGGAAGTAAGAATGAAATGTATGATACGATTTTGATTAATTTAAACCACATTTAACATTACATAGAGAGACATTAACTTTTTAAATTTTCCACAACAATATGCTGATAAACGATAATAGTATCATTAGAAACATCAAGCGCTAACAAACTTCAACAATTTGTTTTAACAAGTTACATATTCTCTTAAAAACATCAAAAAGCAAATGTACTGACAAATTTAATGTACTGACAAATTATTAATTAAATATGGGTGAAAAAATAAAGTTACAAATTAAATAAAGAAAATTTTAATTTCCTTGAAACTAATTAAAAATAAAGATCGAGTCGTATAATATTAACCATTGCAAGTATCACATACCATTCGAGTACTAGAACTTCTCACTAGATTTTATAGCACCTTGTTCAAAACTAGTAAATACTTTAGTTTTACATGAATAAAACAGACATTTCTCAGTTGTATTCATTAAAATCAAGACAAGTTTAAACACTTCTTCACTAGGAGATGCTTCCTGAGGATCAAAGCGACTTCTCTGGCGCAGATGAGAGCGGTTGTTTTTTTCCAGCAACATTCTTCGCGAAACAAATTCTCAAGACTTTACATGCTGAAAATAAATAATAATAAAAAAATGTAGTAGTAATAAAATAATAGTAATTGTTGTAAAAAAAAACATTACCGCATATTTCTAATATTAAAAGAAAGAACTACAGCATGTTCATAAAGAATTTTATGATTTTTTTTTTAAATCAAACAAGAAAAATTGCTTTACTCAATGTTTGTGCATAAGCTATTGTATCTCAAAAAAATGTACTGAACTTAAATTAAATGATACTTGATTTTTTTTCTTATTAGATACAATTACTTTCCTATAATAACAATATATTCATGACTCCCTTTGAAATTTTTTTGAAGTTCACGATATTCTGTCTATTCATTCGATAGATACAGTTACACAAACTCAAGACGCATACTTCACAATGAAAAACTACAGTATTTATATATTAAGTACCGTATTTCATTCATTCTCACTCACACACATTCGTACGTAAGTAGGCTCAACAAGTATTCAAATATACTGATGTAAATTACGATAACGCAAATTGAATCATAAATATGCTTCCATTAAGACTTCTGAAATAAACAACATCAATTACGAGGATTTGCAAAAAGGAATACGAATAGTTCCTTTAATCATACAGTTAACATTCAATTTGATGGATAAAATGCTCGCAGTAACAATCATTTCAACTAAATCGTAATACATTCGTTTTTTGCAGTAATAGCCATTTACAAAATCGAATGATGCAAACTTTCCTAGAGTTATACACCTTGACAGCTTACAAAACAATGCAATAATAAACAGAGAAGTATAACGGTTAAAATATATAATAGCAGATTTATAAAAAAAAAAAAAGCAATAATATTCAGAATCACATTTTAAGGAATAAAATTCAAATGCTACGGACAAAGCCAAAACTAGGAAATTCAGGTTATATTTCAGATAAAAATTACATTTTCAAGATAACGATAAAGTAAAAATATATACTATATAAACCCAATTATACATAAGTTCATCAAAACAAAAAGATTACAGATGTCCTTTGATAAACTAGCTTAGGTCATGCATTTTTGCTTTGCCCATGAATTGGTAGGCAGACAAGCCAGAATTTGCAACGTAATATTCAATACATGTCAAACTTTGTCTACTTGCTCGAATGAAATACTATCGAAAAGTATTTCATATCACATAAAGTTCTCGATCTTCATACTTTACAATCATCGGTCTTCAGATAATTCTTATCATTTTACAATTCCACAGCTTTAGTGTCTTGATCATCCAAAAATAAGCAATTTGTGAAATGATTTGTAATTAAAGAGGGAAATCAACTAAATGGAGAAACATACGTAAAAAAATTACATTTAATTTGAGTATGAAGTCCGATTTCAATAAATTCCAATTCTTGTTCTATGAACGTCGCACTTAAATGCAATTTGGGGGAGAGGTCTATTGGCGATGGATCTCGTAATTCTGAACCTCTGTCAAGTGATGAGGACGACACCCGAGCTGACACCTCCCTCTCCAAACTTCCACATCCCACTAACGGACTAGGAGCCTCGACAGATTTAAAGCGCAGCAACCCCACTACATGACAGATCTTCAGTGTAATCAGGGCTCGAACCTACGATTCGACGGAAATAACATCGGCCGTGAACTGGCGACCATGAGCACTAGGCTACCTGTTTAAGCATATATTATCAAGGAAGTTTTGCAGTTTTTCTTTTAGCTTTACTCGTATTGATATATTATGCATAATATTTAATCATATTATCATTTAATTTACATATATGTATACCGGGAATAAATATAAATAATAATTTACAAAACCAGAATAGAATAAAAATACATCAAAATTTGAGTTCGGGTGGAATAAAAAAAAAAGCCCAAATAGATAACATTAGTAATGCATTTCACAATTATATACATAATGCATTGCGTAATAAGACATTAAAATTTGATTGACGCAAAATAAATATTAAATAACTGACATTAGATTAATCGTTAGTAAAGAAAAATAATGCTTTCAGAGCAACATGTAAACTTTATAATATAAATAGAAAAAAAAAAAACTAGTTTTCTTTTTTTAAATATAAATTTGCTTAAAACTTATTTTTTGAATAAAAAACTAAAATGATCAATAAATATCAGATTGGTCTTACGCATGAGGTTTAGTATTTTTCAACGAAAATTTGTTCAGCAAAAATTGTCCTTATATATTATCACTAAGAAATAAGCAAACCCTTTAACATAGCCAGGCATCCCTACACTATCAATTATGCTGAAAATATAGTAGCACTACTTCTTCAATTCATAAAATTAAGGAATACAACTAAGCTTAAATATAAATAAAATTGGTTAGTATGTACAGTTTAAAATAGTATAAATGTGATAATAAAATTACTCCCCCCCCCACCAATCCTGCATTGCAACAATTCGATAAATAATAATAAAGCAAATTAAACAAGCTGTATAAGGGAGGAAACCGTTATAAAATGTAAAAGTTTGAAAATAACTACATTTAAAATTAATTACAAATGACGAAACCAACCAAATAAATAAATAAAAAATAAACACAGACGAAAATAAATATGAAGTGCTATAAGTAATAGGAATAAGAAACAGATTGACATATATTACTGAGGTGTTCAATGAAGAGTATATATATATATATATAAATCAAACTTCGAATAAGTACTATTTTGATGATACATATAGTTCTAAATGTGGTGTAATTAAAAATTTACTGTAATTTCACGGTTATTACATCTTGAAGTCCCAGTTTAATAAGTTACCCATATTTGAAGTCCCAGATTTATACAACAAAAGAATGAAGGGGAAAAACCCAAAATAAAGAATTAAAACTTTAAATTATTATTCACTTACAATAAAACTTGGAATATTGTACTATAAAAAAAAATTTGAAGTTATTAATGAAAAAACTTTCCATATGATATACGGTTCAAATTTCTCTCTGTAGTAGTAGTCTCGTTTATCTTTTCGTAATAATGAAAATCGTATTAAAATGCTTTTCAAAAATATTTCAAAACAAGTGTCACCCTAAGTCACGTTTGCGACATTTTCGCCGTGTTATTTATTTTGTCAAACTGATATGATCAAAAATTCAAATTAAATCAAATTTGAAGGGGAAAAATTAGTTTTAATCAATATCTTAATTATCAATTGTTATAATTTTTGCAAATTCAAAACAGTCATATTTTCATTTCACTAACTTTTATGAATAACTATATGGAATACGCAAAGAGACATTTCACGTCTTCCGGAAGTAAATTTTTTTCAATTATTTTGAGTACAATTTAACATAAAAATCGTTTATTTCAGATACCAAGCTATGTCATCAATATATATTTCTATTTTTTGTCTTTTAACAGATGATAGTAATGGGAAAAGGGTTCGTTTACAGTACAAGTGAAAAACCTTTATGAAATAAATATTAAACATATGAATAGTTATCAAAATAAATGTTGTTGATCATTAACATTTCAGGGGCCTTGCATGTAATCGACATTAAAAACATAGAAATTGATTTAAAACAAAAACAAAAAAAGAAATTCATTGAGGTTATTAAACGACTTCAAGGAGCGAGAAAAAACAATTGCATGAAACAACTTCAATTGAATTTACACAGATTCAAATATTGCTGCTTATAACTGTATAAAAAAAAGCAAAGAAAGAATTATTAATTAATTACACATATGAAATTTTTGGAAAATTATTTGACCAAATCATCTTTTAAACAATACCAACTTCTAAAATGTTCCGGATTTTGCGTATTCAAATATTTCATTTTATTTTAGGGAAGAGCAAAAAATGGCTAAATGGGAGAAACGATTATTCAATATATTGATGCTACAAATATATAAAATCTCAAACATTTCTCATAACTTATGATTTCACCGGGTAAAACACAAACAAATAAAACAAGTTTTCAAATTTAAGGTTCTGATAATTTTTAAAGAACTATCTTGCTCAATCAGAATTTTGAATATAGTTAAGAATTGTTCAAAAAGAATGAGCTGTCCTTTTAAAACGCAATAGAAAAAAAAATATATATTTATATTTTCAAGAAGCTTCAGACTACATAAATAATGTAATCTGCAAACGCACAATTATTCGGAATAATTTTCTACCATCCTTATAGCACTCTTTTAACATCTTTCGAAATGAAAATTAAATACATTTCTTTAAAAAACTGAATTAACCCAATTCAAGGCAGATGGAATAGAATGCTTATTAAAATCTGACTTTTCAGTCCTCCCCCCCCCATTCCCCAAAACTCTGACATCAAATATGTCACTTTTTATCTAATATGAAAAATTAAGTCACGTAACTTTTACGGATCTAATTTTTTTTTTTTTTAAAGTCTTACTACATCTATATGGCGGAAGTAAATGGCATTAATGTCCATTTTTAAATTTTACAGTAGAACAGATTTAAGGACTTATATCCTTTATTAACATCTTGCTTGTTAATGTATAAACCTTTGTACGTTTTATTCCTTGGACTGCTGATTTTTAATTATACGTTTTAAAACTTAAATGATTACTGTTTCAAAAAATTAACATAGTACTATTTACCCCCACAGCATACAAATATTGTAATTTTTTTTTAAAAAAAGTATCTTCTAATTAATATTGTTAATTGGAATTTTAGGACATAGACATACTGGGAAAGTTTTCAACATCAAAAATGAAATTAAATAATTTATAAGAAATGCTTTCTTTGTAGACATTCGCGCGTTTTTAAACATTAATTTTTTTTTTTTTTTTTACTTTTTCCAACTAAATACCATATTAATCTTTTTATTTAAGAATTTAACGTTTTTGCCTTATTCTGTAATGTATTTCTTTTAATGATGAACATTTAAATATATCCGAAATACATATTCCTAAAAATAAAATCATATGTATATATACAATGGATCTAAATGCATTAATATGAAAAAAACCTTCCAATTAACTAAAAATTCTTGACATGTATCACAAATTACGGGGGGGGGGGGAGGGTTAACCAAATTCTACAATTTTTAGTAAGCAATTGAATATAGAAATATATATTTGCTAGTAAAAAGTTGACAAGATTGGGGGAAAAAAAGCTTTTGAACGGGGAAATTAAAACGCAGACATAATTAATGACAAAAGCAGATTTCTTTATTTGGAATGGTTGTTCTCTCCTCGTTAAAAATAAGACTAGAGATGGTCACTAAAAAAATTGAAGGAATCAATCATCTTTAATAATTAACAAATTTTAAGGGATAAATCTATTTTATAATAATTTAGCGAGAGTATTAAAATTCTTTTTAAATTATTCAATTCAATTTATATTATTAATTCATTCGTGATTAAGTTTATATCACGTTCCTTACATTTTTTTTCATTGGATCCTTAAATAGAAAATTAATCATCTGATGCGCAAAATGAATATATTTTACAGAAAATAACAACCTCAAGGAATCAGTAATTCATATGAATCAGAAAATGGTTTGCTCCACGAAAACATTTATTAGCATCTAACAAAAAGTGTTAAAATGCATTCACCAAAAAAAGGCAAACAAAAATCACGCAAAACGGACAAAATCAGCAAAAACAATATGAATTATTAGGAATTCCATATTAAAATACAATTGGTCTAAATAAGTCGCACTTCATTTTTTTACTCTTGTCTTAATTAAAAGGATGTACATTTATTTTTAAAAAAAACCTGAAGGCATAAAAAATATCTTCAAAAAACAAATTATTCAGCCAATAAGAATAAAAAAGACAGCTAATGCCTAAAAATATATATACAAAAAAAAAAATAAGTAAAATAACGGAAGTTTACGAAGATTAGAATTTTTTAAAATTATTTAGAGATATACAATTTTCGTTCGTAAACTTATTGATAAAAAAACTTACAAGTTGTAAATTCTTTGCAATACAGATGAACTTCTCGAATAGAATGTAATGAATTACTTCAGTTTCGTCTATTTTTCTTTTAGATTTTCAAACTGAGAAAAATGATTTACCAAAAAACTCAGAATTGTCATATATGTTTTTTAAAAAAATTTCGAAAAATTCCGTAACTATAATGTTAAGTTTACGGTAGGATTTCCTGCAGATATTGATAGACTGTTAAAATTTCATTTACTTTTATTTATAGTTTAACATTATTTCCTATTTACTTATACAATAATTACATTAATTTTTATTACAACAAATAATTCTTATTTATATACCAACAGTAATTTTGGGAAATAATTTTATTTAATATTTGTCACAAAAACACGAAAAGAAACATTTCATTGCTGACTTTTAAAACCAGTTGAAACTGAAATAAAAAGATTTCTCAAAAATATTGTTGGTATACAAATATTGAAAATAGAATTCGATCTTGATACGGAACAAAACATGTATCGATATGCTTTCACGTTTGCCATTTTTTTACTCAATTTTCAAAAAAAAAAAAAAAAAAAAAAAAAAAAAAAAACGATATTGTAAGGGGAAATCTCAATGTATTTGATCAACTTTCACAACAAAAATACATTGGCATATATCTTAGAAACAAAATTTAGGAAATAATGTATTTTTCATTGATTTTAATCAAAATTTCTCTTGTGCTGCCATCTCCATGAATTTCTAGAAAATAATTTGAATAGTGGAGTTTTATAAATCTCGCGCGATGTATAAATTCTAAAATCACTTTAAAAAAAATATTAACCTTTAAGATGCATACTGCCTTTTAAATCAAAGTTTGCTTTATTTTAAAGCAATGATTGTACTGGTTTTATTTTTTAAAGTTTTGGCTTTTAAAAATGATCCATTTATTTACATCAAATGATTGTTCAACTGATCATTTGATGCTGTTAAGGAATTTTCAAATAAGGTATAGTGAAAGATTTTTCAGTATTGGATAAATAATACAAAAAATCAATACAAAAAAATTTGGTGCTAAGAATGGCTCTTCTAAATTTTAAAACATTCAATCATAAAATAACCTATTTATGAATTAATATTCAACAACTTCATTTCTAATAAATTTGAATACTTAAAAGAATTTTTTTTTAAATCTACACAGTGCTAAGGAATTGTTATTTTTACTAACATTTGGGGGGGGGGGAATGCATTTTGAATAATTAAAAATTGATATCTGTGATTTAAAATTAACACGAAAAATCACAAAAAGAAAACACCAATATCTGGCATTTAGCATGCATAAAAAACATCTCAATTTTACAAGGTAATATTTTTATTTAGCATGTATAATTCAAACATTATGAAGCATAATTCCATATGAAAAAGAAATATTGATCTCACATTAAAAATATCAAAATACTTCAATTTCTTTTTCATGTGAATTTTAGTGAAAAATTTTTTTGTAAGTTTTTATCTTTTTATCATAAACAGCAAGGCTAATTTTAAAAGATGGTTTTTATTTATTGTGTTCAAATCACTGATACACAAAATGCAATACATAGAAAGCCTTTTTTTTTTTTTTTAAGAGTCTCTTCTAACAAAGGTGATGGCCAAACAAACCACTCCAGTAATGCTTAAAAAAGAATTTGGGCTGAAATAAAGATGTCGTTTATATTTCATGTCTGGAATTTAATAATTAGCAAACTGATATGATTGGGAAAAAAACACTCCTGCAATGGAATTCAATAGGAAATACAAGGTTTCAAAAATTAACTACAGGAAGAGATAAACTTTCGGCAAAGTCAAATTAAAATTAAATAAGAAATATTTCAATAAAGAAATGCTAAACAGTTCCAGTAAGAAAGATCCATTTAAAAAAAATATATATCATGCAAAATACATATTTCATGGAATAATAATGACACCAAATTTGTTTTGTCATAAAGCCAGTTCAAAGAATTTTTGTAAAAGAAAATGAATAAATAATATAAAAAAAAAAAACATTTCGCAATGACCAAATGGTTTAAAATTATAAAAAAAAATAGAAGAAATTTTTATCTTATCCACATTAGTTCCCTCACAGATTGTACCTCTAGAATTATTATGTATACCTTTTAATATGTATTAAAAAGTATAGAAATGAAATTCCTTTTTCAACACAAAGTGTTCCAAGTTATTAAAATACTCTATTAAGTACAGAAACACACAATAGATTATATAGCACTATTTTATAACATTTATATAACACTTTTACTTTTATTTCATTATTTTCAATTTTGCAGTGAAATAAAGTATTCGTATTAAAAAGGCAAAAAATATTTGTTTGAGAAAATATATCTACAATAATAGGTAATATGGAATATCAGATAGAAATGCGAATGTTGCTATTTATCTTATATGCACTTTAATCATAGAAAATCCTTCTGAATTAAATATCTGAGCTGGCAATGTAAAAAGAATATTCAAACTTCTGCTGAAAATAAATTATACATTGCACTAACTTTCTAAAATTTTCGCTAGTGGCATTTGAAAAAAAAAAAAAAAAAATTATAAGTGTGCTGGAATTCATCCAAAGCAAGAATATCGGAAAATAAATAAATATAAACAATATTTCTGTTAAGTATTCATATGGTTCTTAAACAGGCTATTATGCAGCTTTATTTAAAATGATATAATAAAGAAATATATACAATATCATGCTTTATTCGTGACACCAAATCAATGTATAATATTTCGCAGTGATCTAATGAAATCTGATTAAAGTACTTCATAAATGATACTGTATATGTTTAGGTGAAAGAAACCACTAAAGAACAAACATAACATCTGAAATTTTTCATACTTTGTTTCTCAAATGTAAATATACAAATCAAGAAGTTACTTTTAATATAAAATTTTCATAGTTTTCACTGATTGGCGAACTTAAATAGTGAATAATTACAATTATTATGCTCTTTATATTACAAACATTTGATATATTCAAAGTACTTACCCACTAACTAGTTACTTCACTAGTCATATTGGTTTATAAAAATCTTATTAATAGATTTATAAAGAAAAAAAATCCATAGTAAATTTGTGAATGGTAAATGAAATATTACTTTTAATTCAAAGGCACAGGAAATTTGAAACTCATCAGTATTTCAAATATCCCTAATTTTTTTCCTCAAAACATAACCTTAAATAAAAATAAGAAATCTTTAAGCAAATAATTGATGAATTAATACATAACTAAGAGCAAAATTTTAATTCATATGTAATATATAACCATCATGGTTTTTCAGAAAAACAAATTTCAAAATGAAATTAAAAGTATACCAAAATTCAAGAAAATCTTTGATAGCAATGAAATTATATTTTTTTAATGAAAAAATTATGAGGTTTACACAATACAAAACATCTGTCTTTTTTTTTTAAAAAAAAAAAAACTCACCCACAAAATATTTGCATTAATACCTATATCAAAATACTATATATCTTTAAAAAAGAAAAGAAAGTATGTCAAGAGAAAATAAGTAAGCAAGCAAAAAAGGTTATTTCTTTCTTTAAAAAAAAATGTCAATGTGTTTCATACTTAAACTAAGAATATGAAACTAAATGGACACATTAAAATCAATGCAAAAATTCCTCTTAAATGAGTAAATTTTTTATCATATATCTTGAAAGAGGAAGTTACATTAAAATGTGATAATATACAGTACAATAAGCATGTAAAAGTACACAACAATAAATGAAGAAAACAACATGTTTAAAAAAACTTTTTCAGTTAACAAATATTAACAACATATCATACTTCTGAAAATAATTTCAACAGCATGATTTATACAAAGACTGAAATGCTCAAAATTAATAATACATGTCTATAAAACTTTGCAAGAATTTTTATACATCAAAAAAAATTCAAGTGATCTCTTCTCTTAAAAGGCACTTTTAATTTTCAAAGGAGGAAAAAAATTACCAGAAATGTCACATTTTATATATATATATTTCATGTCTATATTTAGTTTTATGGGCACAGTTTTCAAAATCTGTCAAAGAAGTATGCATATTTACAATGATGATCAAAAATATGAAAATTTTGAAATTTACATGAATGAAAGATTAACACTAAATAATTTTAAACAATATTAAGCATATCAAATGATTTTCCTTGATGAGTCTAAAAATTAGACCAAACCTATAGGAACCAGCCTTACATTACTGCTTCAAATTCATTGGTAGTTCTTTTTTTTTTTTTTTTTAATAAGAAGTTTCAAAATTGAAATGAAAAGCAAAGTTTATCTTTCAACAATAAAATAGAGATAAATTACATCCAAGTAATTACACAAATCTAATTTTTACATCATAATAAAACATATTTTCTCAGATTTAGTAGAACTGTCAAAACTATTTTAATTTGTACAAAGATACATAAAATGTTTACATACGATTTTTTTATCTGAATAAATAAGAGATTCTCAAGATAATTTCACTATTGTATAAAATAAAATCAAAATATAATTAATTTAATTTTACTTTTCAGTTTTTCAAATTATACAGCATAATTATTATATGTTACTAAAAATGTAAAAATAATTAAATTTTACACAGCATTAAAAGAAAAATGCATAACTATAATTATAATATTCAATGCATTTTTTAATGCAGAACAGAATAAGAATGAGCAAAGTAAATATGATGTTTGTGCATACGAGGAAAAATTTGAATTAGCTATATTGTTGGGAATTCTTTAAAAATGTTTATTAAAAGAATTGCTTAGTTAAATTTTTATTATAACATTAACTTCTAAACTAGCAAAGGTACTAGTTTAATTTTTTTAAAGAAAAATTTTAATTAATAATTCACAGAAACCATAAAAACTTGTTTTGAAAAATAACAATTTTTTAAAATTATTACCTCCATTTGAAATATGAAATTCCGAGAAATATATGTTGCTGGTTACATAAAAATTAATATATTATAAAAATTATAACTTTTTACAAAGTTTTTGCAAAATCAAAAGGACTATTAATGATTCCTCTCACTTGATATTCCTTTTAATGTAAATGTTAAGAAAAAAGAAGTATTTCACAAAATGAATTGGATCAATAATAATCTTAAATTTTCTATAGGCACTATTTTCTGCTCTCTTTTTACAACTTGGCAAAAAATAAATTTGCATAACTGTTTCAAAAATCTAATCTTTACAAAATAAATAAATGCATAGTTAAACTGTTAGTAATAAGCTAGCATAAAATGACTTCATCTAAATATAATAGCATTTCCTTAAGTTTTATATTTTGTCATTTAAGTACCATTTAATGTTTGCTTTTAAAAGATTTCAAACAAAAAAAAAATGTTTATGTCTGAATTCAGTTATTTGAAAACTTTTAAAAAATGAATATCATTACTGAATTATAGTCAAATTATTCAAGATACTTTGAATAGATTACTCTCTCTACAATTGAGTATAGCAGGAGGGGGGGGGGGCCCCTTCAAGAAAATATTGCAAATCAAAGCAACAAACATCCTTAAATAATTAAAACTATAATTATCTTGAATTGTTAACCAAATATATGACATGATATACATATGTAAATAACAGGCATATAAAATATATCACAAAATATTGCAAAATGAAGGCTTTTTAAATTTGTCTTGGAAAATTCACAAATTGTTTCTTTTAATTATTAAAAATCTTTAAATGCAAATCCTAATTTCCCTAATCACAAGTTAATTTTATAAATCCTAATTTCTTGCAAATATAAATATAGCTTATGTCTTTAAACAAATTTATATGTACTAATTTAATACCACCACAATCTTATTTTATCTCAATTTCAAACAAATTCTCTTTCTAAATATGTCTTTTTTTTTTACTGCAGCAACAATACAAACAAACCTTCTTTTAAATTGCAGTTTAAAAATATATTCAAATATATGGGACAAATCAATTTAAAAAATATAAGGTAATAGCAGATAATCATTAATATCAGTAGTCAAAATTTAGAAAATGAACATCTTTTTGATTGAGAAATTACATTTCATCTCATTCTTAGACATCAAATTGATCCTTGAGTTATGTTAATCTTTCAGCATTACTTATTTATTAACAATCACCAATTTTACTGTTTTGCAATCATATACTAAAGATTAATACTTAAGATTTTACACTGATGAGGAACTTTTGTGTAAATTGTAAATTCTCAAGAGCTTACCCAGTTGCCTGTCAAATTGATATTGATTTTTTTTTTTTATGCTTTGGGTGCATTTCTGTGTTTCAAAACATTTCTGATAGCCCAAAATTATTTACAGCAGATAATTATTAATGTACCAGTAAAATATATGGTTAAGTTCATTTTTAGAATGGATTTTACACCTTAAAAAGGAATGAGTACAAATTTGATTTAAATTATTCAAAATACTGCAGGAATTTTGTTACTAACAATCTTTAGACCTGCTTCCACATAAAAAACTTCATTACAAACATTTTTTCCTGACCCACAAAACTAAATTGCCTTTAATTATAAATATTTAAATAGTTACTGCTAAATATAAGACATTAGAACCCTCTTTGCCCAGCAATGTTTTTATTTTGAATGATTCCAAAGTTCCAGTTGTGTGTGACTTAAGGATGAACTTTTTTCCAAATCAAGTTTCAAAGAGTAAATACTTTTTTCTGAGCAACTCGCAACCTATCAAGAATACACATATCACAACGCTCTAAGAACAGCTACATACAGATAATTCAGAGAATTAAAATAAATTGACAGTGAAATCAAATAATATTCTTTAATTACATAGTTTTAACAAATATCAGTATTACAAAAAAAAAAAAAAAAATCTCATTATAATTCTAATCTCTCTCCCCACCCACATTAGTTTTTTTTACTGTAGCAACTATTCATTGCTATTTCTGAATTACAATCACCCGATGTATTAATTTCTTTGAATTCTTTTCCACATGAAATTTTTATTTTCTAAAGCATTTATTGTAAAAAGCTTTTATAAAATAGGATATGACAGAAGTATTTTAATTTCCATCTTTTAAATAGACAGAAAATTCCTGAAACTAACCATTATCACCGAAAGGAGAAAAAAATTCAAACATCGCATCACAGTCAATGGAACACAAAATTTATCTAACGCATTCAAGTAACATCAATCTTCATAAAATCAATTTAATTATCATAATATAAAAAAAGAGAGATAGCTAACAAAAAATTTAGTCAGTATGGTAACTCAAATGAAAAACTGACATAACAGTGCAACAAAAAAAAAAAAAAAAAAACACTATAATATGCGTAAGTTGAAATATTTTTAAATTCAATCCTGAGATCTATAAAAAAAAAATACATTCAAATTAAACATTATATCATATGTTGTAACTAATTATTTTTATCATTTAACAAACTCATAAAATGTTTTTAAGAATCCAAAAAAATCACCATGATATTATAATTTTAAAAATAATTACATCACTTCCAAATGTCATTACACTAATAAATAAAAAAAATTTCCGGTCCCTACAAAAAAAACTTTTTTAAAATCTGAAAAGAACAAACCATCGTAATGTAAATAAAAGAAATTAATAGAACAAAAATTATTTAATTAAGTGAAGTACCTCAAAAAAAGAATTATTAAGCAGCTGCATTGTTAAATATAATAATGGCAAAAATTATAATTAGTTCTTAAAGAATGGCAAAATGCAATTAATAATTACAGGGAATCATACTGGAGTATACAAGAAATTCACAAGAGTGCAAAGAGTTTTGAGAAAAGAAAGAAATACATCCAAAGTTCTTTCTTCCTATCCTTTTAATTCATGACTTCTGCAGTAAAATTAATTTTAAATAATTTAATTAATAATTAGTTAAAGAAAAGGTTGTAATGATAACCAAAGTTAAATAAAATAATTGATTACACATATTATAATATTGATAAGGCTAGGTCCTAGAAATCCCTTGGTAAGATCAAAGAAACAAATAGATTTTTTTAAAAAAAACTTTTTAAAGAATATGTGCATGATGCATCTAAATTTTTTCCTCCCATATTTTATACAACCAATCAGCTGGCTGTAGATATTTCCACTTTTTGTATTATTCCCTTAACAAACCTATTTATTAAATAAATGATATGTGATCAGTTGTCTTAAAAAAATAGCAATGTATTTTGTTTATCCTGAAGGCAATTTATTAATGGGGTTGTAATTATATCGACAACAAAAAGAATATTCAGTGAAACAAATTTTATTCAACAAGGTTCATTTATTTTGATATTAAATTTTTTTTAAACCTAAAATAAATAGCCTAAAGGAGGTAAATTGCACTTGAAATGTCATTAGCATACTTATGCATATCAAAAACATAAAAGTACCATTTTCCCTCTTTGGCCAAGAAACAAATTTATTAAAAAAAAAAAAAAAAGTTATCCTGCAATGAACTTTTAGGGAATATTTCATAATCAGGTCAAAAAGAAAGATAACTAAGTATCTTTATTTCATATATAAACTAAAAATTCAGTATTTAGAAGCCTCACATGGTAAGGATATATTCAGTTTTAGGCAAGCAGCAAAGGAAACATTGGGAAAGTTTGAAAGAGACTGAATAAGGACATCTTGCAACATTAAAAATCATGAATATATCATATTATGAAAAACATAATAAACAGAAAAACATCCTTTAAAATCCAGACAATATGGATTAAAGTACAAAGAAACAAATCTTAAACACATTATTACATAATTGTTTTCACACTAATAGCAAAAAAAGCATTATAAAAAAAAAGAACATTAGCATAAAAGCAAAGTATAAATGGAAAAGAGAAACACAAATAGAAAAACAAGTATGAATACAAATGTGAAGCAAATAGGGTTTAATTCAATAAAATTCTTTTATACTAGTTCTACATTAAATACATATTTTTTCATATACATAATCATAAAAATGAAAGTATAGTAATGCACACATGTACATTTGATCTATGAAAATTTCATTATGAGTAAAAATATATTCAATGTTCTTGATTCATAACACATAAATCCAATAAGATCTATTTTGAGATAATTTCAATAACATGTCTTTTTAACCATTAAACATGAATAAAAATTTTTTAAAAAATTTAATAATTGAAAAAGAACTTATTTCACAAATAAATTCATAACATTGTCTTTCAAGAACAAACAACTCTTCTTAAAAAGTATCAATTTTATTAGTGGGAAAGAAGAAGAATCTAAGAGAACACAGTGAAAGCACAAACCATTTTCATTTTATTAATCTGAAAATACAAACAATTCTATATATGCTTTCAAAACTGCAGCTAACGTTAAATTAGCTTTCTTCACAAACAAACTTAAGAGACAAGCAAATGATTTTTATTTGTTGCTCAAAGTACAAAATATTGATATCATAATAAAATGCTTGCAAAAATATTTTCTTCACAGATAAACTTTTTTATATAATGCTCAAATCATGAATAACAAACTTTATAAGACTATAAACATGGAATTAAAAAAAAAAAAAAAAAAAAGATAGTAATTACTCTTAACACAAATGGCATCATTTACAATCAGTTACATGAAAGAAAAAAGAAAATTGGCATAACACAAATTAATAACTATATATATATATTTCCCCAGAAGATACTCTAAAATAGCTTGGGATGTGAAATTTAATAATTCTTACCTCATCTTGCAACAGAGACATGAATATTTATAAATGAACTGCTAATAAATTTTTATCAGTTAAATGATAATATGTACACAATTTTCATACAAGTGGTTATAAAATGAGTGAAACTATATACATTTTGGAAAAATGCTAATTAAATTAATCAGAACTGTTTCTTTAAAAAAAATTAAAAATAAAAATTTTTTTAGTACCTCCCTGTTATTCGTACAGGTGGTATCCCAGTAGGAGCTCCTTGTTGTTGGGACATATTGTTACCCATTTGTGGACGTGGACCTCTTTCTTGCTTTCTGTGATCTAGTGGGAATCTCCTTGGTGGTAGTGGTGGCCTAGGAGGTCTTTCAAAATTCTGTCCAAATTGGCTGGGTGGTGGCCTGGGATAACCTTGATCAAATTCTGGAAATGGAGGTTCATGAGGAAATGGACCATCATATTCAGATTCTTTCCTTCCCCTAAATGCTTGATTATCATTTTCAAACCGAGGTCGAGGTCCGAAGTCTTGGCCAGCAGGTCTGTGATCAGGAGGAGGACGTCCACTTCGTGGCTCTGGGCGAGGATTAAATATTTCTGTACCAGGTGGCCTTGGAGCAAAAGGGCTATCAGATACCATTCGAGGAGGTCTTATTACATTGGGCAAACTGGGAGGTGGAACTGATCTAATCATACCAGTCACAGGTGGCAAACCTTGAGGACGAGGTGGAGGAGGATGCTGAGTTATACCAGGTATTGGAGCAGGGGGTGGATTGGTCATAATGTTAGGAGGAAGGGGAGGAGGTTGATGTCTTGGAGGAGGAGGGAATTGAGAATTAAAAGGAGGAGGTACACCACTAGGAGGCATATTTGGAAACTGATGTGATGGGTCAGAAAATTGAGATGAAGGATGCAATCCTGGAGGTGGAGGTCCAGAGGGTGTAGGTGGTGGTGGACCTGGAGGTGGAGGATGTTGAAACTGAAGAGGATAAATTTGTGGAGGTGGCTGTTGTATATTAGGGAAAGTCTTCTCAAGTGCAACACCAGTATAATATGAAGGACCTGGCTGTGTATATGTTGTTGAAGGAGGAGGCACAGTTGGCGAGAAAGTTGTAGCAGGTACAGATGCCACACTAGGAATAGGCTTTGCAGAAATATTTTCAGGAGTTAAAGCAGGTGCATTTTGAGGAAAAGATTGCTGATTTGAAGAAGATGAAACGCCAGTTCTGAAAGCAGATTCTGATGTATTTCGCTGAATAGGCAACTCTGTAAGTTTACTAATATTCTTGATGGTAGATTCTACACTGACTGGAGTTGTTGGGGATGATGGTTGAGTGTCTGAACTTTGAGTACTGTTAGTTGCTTTAGGAGAGCTACTAGTGATAATTGGAATTGCTTTACCCTCATTTAAACGTCGTTTTTTACTCTCAGACAATTCCTTCTTAGATTCAGGTTGAGATACTTTCCTTTTTACCTCGCCAGGTTCTAACCTAGGGATCGGTTGCCCTACAAGTGCCTCTTTAGGTTTGGTTTGTGCTGGAGAAGTTGATACTTCCACAGGTGATGGCTATAAAATGATACAAAACGCATTAAAGTACGTTTTTTTAAACTATTATATAAAGGGTTAACATGCATTGTATTACATTAACTTGATCTCTTAAAAACCATAAATCAGTGATGCAAATGAAATACATTCATAAATAATTTTCTTTTATAAAGTAGTATTGCATTACAAATGAGTTATATAATTACATATATTTCCTAAATAAATACATATAACTGCAAATGTTTTTAAAAAGTAAAAATTGATCACAACATAAATGTCATTTTTGAATTACTTAAAAAAAATTATGTTGCAAAATTATGATGAAGAATTTAAAAAACATCAAAAATCTAACATAATATAAAGAAAACCCTTTCATGATTTAAAAAATGTATGTATACATAATTACGTACAATAAACCATCTCTACATAGGATTAATTTGTTCCTTGAAAATAGGCTGCAAATGACACCATAAATGGAATGAAAATAAGCCTTTGGGCGATGACATATATACTGATCTTGCAAATTTTTTATTGCATTAGAAATGTTCACTATATAATTGTAAATAAATTTTCTGATGATTATGAAATAAATATAAAGAAATTCCCCAATTTGTATTTTTATATAACGCATCGTCATGACATACAAGCTCTAGTAGCTAAAGTATTTTTAAATGAATCATGTTAAATGGCGGGATTGATGATTGTGTATATGCATACACACACAAATATTTCCACTTAACAAGATGTTATGAATTAGAAATTTATTACTTACTTTGAATGCAATTTTTTCAGTACTTTCAAGATTATTCTTAAGTTTACTGACGAAAGAATTAAGATATATCTTTTTAAAAGGAAATCAGGAACTTTGAAAGTAATATTTTTTAATTTTATTTCAAATATAATGGAATGTAACTAAATTATAAAAATAAATGATCATTTTGTTCAGATTTAAAAAAGAAAAACTTGAGTTATATAGAATATATAAATAATAAATATACTGCATGCTAGAATAATATACAATCATTTTTATAATACAATTTTTTAAATAACCATAACTCAACTAAACTAAATTTAAAACACAGAATGAGTCTTAATTTAATCTTGATAAATTTCAATTCACTTTTTACAAAATATTTTGCAGCCTATATAATCCAAACAAGTATGGAAAATTTTAATTTTTTCCATCCACATATTTAATACAAATACATCCCAGTTATGCAGTTAAATGATTATGTAAAACAACATAACAAATAAGAATGTCTCATAACTGAATACATTTGTAAAATGTTCAAATTCCTTCATTTAAAATTCTAGTGGTGTAACTCACAACACAAAGCTTTATTTTCTATAATATGTTATTTGTGATTTGATCAATCAACTTTTATCTTGGATAGATTGTAAGAGGGTGGGAAGTTATGCAACTCCAATACAGAAATATTATTTCCTTATAAATGTTTTTAGCTTTTTCCCATTTTAATTGGGAAAAATTAAAATCATAAGTAAAATTAATAAATGTATGTTTGAAATGATTTTTGTTTAGAGAAGACAACTAATACTGAGCTATTTGATCAGTCATAGATCATAATTACATATATATAAAAAGATCCAAAAGTTCTTGAGACTGAGAAAAGGTTTTCAGAAAAAATATACAATTTTCCCTTTATATTTATAAATTTAGTACCTCTCTACATGCAATTCCTGGGCTTCTCGGCTCTTCTTTATGGTTGATTATAAAATAAAATCCAGTGGTTGCTTTATGTTCTTCATTATTAAAAAAATTAATTTCTTAAATTAGATTTTTAATGGTTAAGCAGTTAATAAATGCATTTATATAAATGCAGGATAATTAAATGCTTTATTAATTTCTTAGAGCCAACTTTCTGCATTCCTCTCATAAATTATACACAGATATTCGAGTAATGCAAGTCTAGAACATGAATCAAGATTTTTCCTTTCTTAATCAGCTTGTAAACAATAAAATAAGGATGCATATTTAAATACCCATAAAATACCTACTATAACAGTTTAATTAACAAAATTATACTTATAACCCTAAATCTTGAGTCTAGACACTATCTTACTTCAGTGATTATCAATTCTAAAGTCTCATTTGAATTTAATTCACCCAATATTCATGTAAGATTCTGCTATGCTTGTTTATCAAAAATATTTACAAAAGAAAATTTAATTCACAAATAAATTTTTCAATTGAATGAATTTTACACAAATAACAATTTTTCCAATCAACCATAAAAATTGTCACAGCTTCCCATCCGCATTACATCAATAATATCAGCTAATAAAAATTCCTCATTCCATTCAAGGTAAACATAGGTCGTATTCATTAAGAATCCTACACCACAAAATACCATCCACATATAAATTAAAATGTTAGTATATGATTCCCTGATGTTTTTCGTTACACCACTTAGCTGACACCCCCCATGTCTTTCAATAATGTGAACATGATCTCTAGTCTTCAGATCCTTAAAGTAAAAATCGACATTAACTTCAAAATGTTAACATCCAATGCAATTAATTCTTTCATGAATTCTAACAGTAGATCTTTCTTCAATAATTTTCTATTACTTGATAGAAGACAGTCTCACCATTCTAAAAGAGAAACTCTTAAAATTATTATACTCTCGCCACAATCTTTATCACTACAATGTCATTGCTTGTCTGTTTTCAAATATCTTGTACAGTGTTTGATTGATTTTATTAACATCATGCTAGAAGCAAAACGAGGGCCAACAGACCTCGTAACTTAGAACCTTCTTCAAGTGATGAGTACGACACATGAGCTGGCACCTTCCTCGCTAACTTCCACACCATGCCACATGAAGACTTTGAGCCTCAGCAGATTTAACGTGTATCAGCCCCAGCTATACAACGGGTCTTTAGTGGGATCAAGGCTCGAAACCAACTTTATAAAAATTCCAGTACCCAAATCTGCAACCATGACTACTAAGCTACAACAGCCATCACCATGCGAGTTAACATATTTTTTTTTTCGTATCAAGATTCCAAAGATTTGTAAATATTCTACTGCATGCTTTAAATTATGCTGTCTCAAATTTTTCTCATTTTCTTTCAAAATGTTAAGATGAAAAAACAGAAACAGCAGCTGGAATAAGTATTAAACCCTCTGGTCAATAGCAAATTAGACTATGTCACCTAATTACAGCAAAATTGCAAAAAAAACATTTTGATATCCGACTTTCCATTAGTTCCAGAGTATTGCATCAATAATCAACCCTTTCCATTTCTTATGGAATATTACAATGTTTAAAGGTATTTTCCAATTTAGACAGAATATCGCAGCATTTATTGACCCTTTCCATTTCAGATGGAATACTGCATCATTTAGCAAAATTTTTCAGGTTTGGCAAATAAAATAGCCAGAATTTTACACAACTACCAAAAATATTGTACTTGACTAGTTGATGCATTATTTGCTAGAAATACTTCTCTATAAAAGCAATACTTTTACAGAAAAGAAGGATCTATAAGTTAATAATAATTAGAATAATGGTTTTCCTATGTTTAAATTTAAAGAAATATTTTGTTAACTTGAACAAATAAACAGATGATTGCTCACATACATTTTAATACTAATTTCTGTAGTTGAAATACATGATTAATAGTTATATGAATGTGTTCAGTTATAAAAAAATTTCAAGAAAGTTAATTCTTCATCAAAGTTTACAAGAGTTCATTGCTACATTGACAAAGTTGTGCAGATCCATAAGTAATATAATAAATAATCCAGTTGAAATTCAAACAGCAAGGAGTCAAATCAGATGCTTAAGCACAGATTTTTTTTTTTAATGGTTATCACGTATAACACTGCAAACTACAATATTTTTAAAAAGAAATGAAGCAAGATGGCTAGTATTTTAAATCATGCTCAAATTTTATGAATTTAGGTAAAAATCAAAAGTAAAGGATATGACAGGGATACTATTAGTATCCATTACCAATATGAATGATTATGAATGCCTTTAAGATAGCACCTGATAATTGTTTATCTCACAGGCAAAAATTTGAATCACTCCCTAACATAATTAGTAAGATAATTAAAAAGCACAAATTTAAAAGATTCTGCACTAGCTCCTCACCTGCAAGTCAAAATTAACAATAATAGGATTGAAAATACAAACTAAATGGGATTTTTTTTTTCTCTGGCTCAGTTAGAAACAGCATGAGTCTGCAGATCACAGAAAGGCAGTTCAAATCTGCTCCAAATTACAACACTGCCACTATTGCAGAATTGATGATACAGAATTTGAGCACAACATGAGAGTACACCCAAACTTGGAAAACTCTTGCTGAATATAAACCTCCCATTGCACATTACCATCAAGTCTAACTAATTTTAGTTATGAATCATAACTATGATACGAATGACTAAGCCACAAACATCAAAATCGACCCACTATTTCTAATAGAACAACAATGGCATCAGTAAAAATATTCCAATACTCCAGTCACAGAGATCATATACCAACGACAATAATGACTAGAAAACAACTTTCTTTCACTTCATTCAGAAATATTCTCAACAACAAAGATTACCAATCTAGGACAGAGAAAAGCAGCTCTTCTATTTCAAGTCAAAACTAGAAATAACAGGAATAAAAACATTTATTAACTGCCCAGATGGAAATTATTTTATAGTTCAATTGGCACTGAGTGCATTTCAGTGGACTAGCAGATCATTCAAATATGCGAACAAACAAAAAATTACAATAACCACCAAAGCTCATCATGTGCCCCTCCCTTACAAAACAGGTTTTAATTTTAATATTCACACAAGTAGAGACACATAACACATCCAAAATAATTGTTACATCCACAAACAAAGTTTGAAAAACTGAACACTCATAATAAAACATTCTACAATTCATTGATACAAAAATTAATGAACAAAATAAAAATTTTATACATTAAAAATTAAAGGTTGGTTACAATTTAAATTCTAACACATACAACACATGAAGTACACCCAAATATTTAGTTTTTTTGAAACATTGCTTCAATTTAACCATCAAGAAACCAAAACTCAAAGACAAATTTCATTTAAAAATATTAAATAATAAAATTGAAAAATTAAGAATTATCTGCTTAAGTGAAATATGATTAATATTCAAAGTTAAATTGTTATATTGTATTTAACACGAAAATTAATGATAGTTAACAGAAAATTAATAACATAACTTGCTCACAGGTTTCTAGAAATACACATGACAAGAAGGAAACAAATCATCCTTGAATATGACTTTATATTTATTTTCACTACACACATAACTTACAAATCAAGCAATTATTAGCAATATTCATTAAGTGAATAAATATTATATGGGATGTAATATTCTATCATGATTTGATGTTTTCACATCAAACATCATGAGTAAAGAACTTGTTACAGAGGATTACATGGTGTGTATAAGTGCTTACATAGTGCGAGGTTCAAATATTGATTATCCATTTGAACCTCACAAATTAAATTATATTCAAAAAGTCTATTTGTCTCTTCCCGAATAAAAAGAACACTTATATTCTTCAAAACTAGAAAATATTATTCTCTTGAATTTCTATGTAATGTGTATGGATAAATAGAAGAAACTTCAAAAATAATTTAAGTCACTACATTTAAAAACTCCGTATTAATATTTTGAAATTATATTTGTTAAAACAGTTTGTTAAGAAAAGAATTATTCATGTTTTTGCAAGAAACATTCAATCTATTTCAGTGTGACTACAAAAATTATTTAACTAAGAAACTTAAAAACTTTTTTTTTGTCATGCTTATTACTTTGAGTTTATTCTGGGAAGTGTTTGAGAAACCAAGTCCACCAAGTATTTTTCTTCTTTTTTTAATTCGTGAGTTAATCCTTAAACATAGAATTATTCCAAACATTCCAATACAAGTAAGCAAATCCCAATTTCTAATGCAAAAAATTATATACTATTGCATACATAAAATTTGTTCAAAACTATCACAGAACAAAATGCTGTTTTTTCACACTTTCACATTCTGTCCTTTTTTGAACCTACAATGAGCCCATTAAAATAAAATAAAAAATTGTTTTTAAACAATACCATCCAGTTTTGGCCTGGATGATTTTTATCCCTACAGAAAATATACACAGGAAAAAAAAAGACTATTACTACATGGACAACTATTACTACATACAACAATATAAGTTACCAAAACTACATACAACAATATAAGTTTCCCTTATGAAAGTGAAAATGACCAAAAGAAATAGTCAGAAAAGAAGCACATTTAATGAGTTTCAAATATTTTTCGTTCTTACTCTAAATTGACAAAAAAAAAAAAAAAACCATTAAGAACAAATAAAAGCAATTGGATCTCACCTGCAATTTTTTTATTAGTCATTCATGAAAAAAAGTAAGAAGAGTCCAAAATAATTAAGTACTTAATTTACTATAAAAAGGGAGTCCAAAAAGTTCAAGAGTCCATCAAGAGCTTTAAAAGTTAAAATAATTCCAACCTCAAAATAATAGATGAGCAGAAAGCGTCACATCAAACAATTAGACATGCATATCATTACATGAATTATGGATATGATAGATGTTGTATTTTCAACTCACGGGTTGAGATGATTTCCTGGTCGACTTAGTAGGTGGAGTCGCAGGAGGTGAATCCTGAGGAGTATTGGACATTGGAGTAGAATACAAATCTAAGACCTGATGACAAATATCTAGAGAGAAAGGAATGAATAATCAAAAAATATTTAAAAGTTCAATAAATACAACACAGTTAATTATTAATATTTTAAATAAAATTATTTAATGAAACATTGTTTTAATTAACTACTCAGAAAAATAATACTTTAACGAGTTTTTTTAATTTTTAAATACTAGAATTAGTAAATCATAAAGTCACTTTTATTTTTATTATTTATCTTTCAATACATTGAAGTTAGTTGAAAATTAAAAAGCAGCATTTCAAAGTGATCTCATTTTAGGAAAAAATAACTTTGAATGAATAGATAAAAAAAATCTCACAATTTCTTATTTTAACAGCTATTTCAAAAATTAAGAAAGACATTTAATTAATTATACATGACTAATTTTTCTTCTTTTGTAAATATTATATAATTTATTTTTGACATATTTCACAATTTTCAAATAGCAATTGTATACTTGCCAAGTCATCAGACAAACTTCAATATTTCAAACATCAACCTTAAGATATTTAGTTAGTATACTTTAACTATACCTCAAATGTCTTTATAATTTGTCTATTAAACAAATTATAAAAAAAAAATACATAAGATAATCTATTTTTCTATTAAAATATAATTAAATAATTTATATCATAGAACTTTATCGAATAAAATATATCCTCATTCAACTATAAATTAAGCAAGTTATTTTTACACATGGTTTAGGAAAAAAACATGTATTTTAAAAAATGGTAAAAATCTACTATAAAATCAATTCATAAGAATTGGCAGGAAATGAAATCAGCAATAAACTTGTAGATAAGACATTGAATTTGCCCATATAATACTTTTGTTCCCTGGTACTAAATGGATGTAAATAATACAAAGTAATAATTTTGTAAATATCTTGCATTTCTGACCATTTTCCAGATCAAGCTTTACTTTAATAACTTATCCAAAATTTAGGGAGGGAAGGAAATATGCAACATCAGCACAAAAAAATATTTCTATGAAAAAGTACTATTTCACTTACAATGATAACACAAATATCTAAAGTCT
The DNA here is from genome assembly GCA_019974015.1 of Nephila pilipes. Lineage (NCBI taxonomy): Eukaryota > Metazoa > Arthropoda > Arachnida > Araneae > Nephilidae > Nephila > Nephila pilipes. Next base: position 1,072,569 of record BMAW01100788.1, on the reverse strand, counting down.
CTCAAAATAATGACAGTTATAACAAATGAATTTCATTCAGCAGACAAACAGAGATAAGATACACTTGTGATTCAGCTCTAAAATTTAATTATTTCAAGTTAACTATTAAAATACAAATGAATACTTAAAATTATTAATTACTCTACAATAAAGAATGTTATGCCTGATATGTTGAATATAAAATTATTAACAAATAAACATTTTTTGAGCATTTGAAAAGACAAACAGATAATAATCCAATTCATCATACAGTAAATTAAATCACATTGTAAATTAACTTGCCAATTGAACAACCAGAAATCAATTGAAAATTAATGTCTACATAAGAATAATGCTTCTAGAGAAACACTTCTCCTCTTAAGGATGGTCAATAACAAGGGTAGTCCAACCTGCAACCCGTCCAATGTTGATTTACAACTAACAGAGCTAGGTCAGATAAACAAATCTTTAATTTTCTATTATACATAGATGTACAAATGATCATTCCATCTTTAGTCATTCATATCATCATATTACAACAGGAAAATATCTCAGTTCACTGACTCAACACTTATCACAACTTTTATCAGATGTTCTTTTCAGGAACAATTACAAAGTAGAGCTCATTTCAAAAAGCACGCAGATTTTGAGTGAGTAAGCGTGATGCGCAATTATTATGCACAGTTATTATATATTAACTAGCAAACTTGCTGGAGAGGACAAGGCTAATAGAGGAATGGATATACGAGTGGTCGGTCTATAGAAAACCTAACATATTCGGCCCAGAAGCAAATTGATCAAACAGGCTACTTGGTATTTTTTTGATAGTTACTTTGAGGTGTGGATATTAAATAATGAGACCAATACTGTTACAGAAGTACACATGCGTCAATCACCACAGTGAAGTCTTCTCTTTCTAATGCAGTGCCTCTCCCTTCTGTAAACAAATCTGCATACATGTAGCCTTTGTTCACATTAGTAATTTTTTGTTTCGTTCAAAAAATGATAAATGAACAACTCATTGTAACAAAATTTTACATGAAACTTGGAAAACTGAAACTCATAGTTTATTGAAAGAAGTTTATGGCAAGGAATGTTTATCATGTGCACATTTTTGAGTGGTTTAAGCATTTTCTAGATGACTAAAAAGACGTTGAAGATTATTTGCATCTGGGTGAATGTCCCTCCCATGTCAAAAATGGATGACAATATTGAAAAAATAAGCAATCCGGTTCGATCAAAGAGTCAGTAAGTATTCGTGCAATTGCTGAGACTGAATGAATTTTCAAAGGATCCATACAGCAAATTTTACATAATTTTTACATGCAAAAAGAGCATGCCAAAATGGTGCTTAAAATTCATACATTTGAACAACATGAAGCTCACAAAAATATTTGTAATGGCACTTTAATGCCATTCAAAATGATCCACACTTATTGGAAAGGATAACAATGTGATTTTTTTTTTCAATATTCAAGGGATTGTGTGCCTTCTTTGGATTCCTGAAGGTATTTACTACCTCCTTGTTCTTGCCACACCGTGAAAGAATAAGGGGGATATGACCCAAATTGTGGAAGAGCAAGTCTTTCCACATTGTCCATCATAAGGTTTCTAGGCCAGCATCCCAGTGTTAGGCCATCCGCCTTATTGGCCAATGCAACCTCCGACTCAAGGTGAAATCTGCATAATAGGAACAAGGTTTTAGCCATGTTGAAGCTGTGAAAAAGATATAGCACACATCCTGAATGATCTGACAGAAGAAGACTTCCAGCACTGTTTCAAACAATGAAAGATTCACATGGAGTGTAGTAGGGATACAGGACCACACTTTGTAATTTAGCACTAGTATTGTATTGCGACTGCATAGTTTTATATTATGTTTCATACAAATATATTTCATTCAATGAAATATAATTTCCCTAAATATTTAGCAGAATTCAATTTCTCTAATGCAGCTAGGGAGGGATTAGACACTTCCTGCAACTTGAGAAGTGTAAATAGTAGTTTTTAATGCTAAAATTGAGATCAGAATTCATTATGATTGATGTTAAAAGTACCCAAATTAAAAAATTTATAAATCAAATTCTTCATACATATGCATATAACATGACCCATAGAAATAAAATGTTTTTTCAAAGAGGGCCACAATGTCTTTTGGGTTGGACAGTAGAAGTCACTTGCATAATTATAACATAAAAGTGTTTTAGTAATACAAGTAATAAAATCTTTTTTTTTTATTAATGAACATATTCGGGAACACATTGAGTGTAAAAAAGAATTTAAATATAAATGTAATTCCATCAAAATCTTCACAGATAAATGTAATTCTATCACAATCTATAAAATTGTTGATTTCAGAGAAAGAGAGCTTTTCTATTTTACATAACATATAAAGAGACTGAATAATATTTTTAAGAAATCATTTGGTTAATACAAATAAGAAAAATAAAACTGAGTTATATCAATTGACAATATTATATCCTATTTACATAAAATATAGAAAATGTTATCTAGAAAGATATTTAAAAATATGTTTAAAGTTTTAAAAAATTCCTTTTACAACATACGTTTAAAAGGAGACATGAAACAAGCATCATTTTACATATTTTTAAAGCAAATTTGAGGAAAACAAACAAAAAGGAAACAATTTTTTTTAAATTAAAACATAAATTTCAGATATTTCTTTTATTAATTTATATATGTATTTCTTAATAGATCAGTAAATAACATGCTTTTAATACATATACATTCACAGTTCATTATTAATATAATTTTTCTCAAACTGGAGTAATGAATAAAATACCCTGATTCTATTTTTGAAAGAGATGGAAATTAATATCAAATGTAACACAATTTGTATCTTTTGAACTAGATGATTAAAGAATTTCTTTCAATCAACAGTTTACAATATTTCGAAATATTTAGTATAAAGTAAATATTAAACTTTCTAATTTAATTACTTTGTAGAAAACACTGCCCAAACTTGACTCTTTCTTTCACTTTTTTTTTTAAAGCAACTCACCTTTCATTATTCAGTACTGCAGTAAAATGAAGTAAGAAAATGCATTTAACTAAAATAAACAACAAAACAATTTCTTTAAATTAAAATAATAATTTACCTTCTAAGAGCTCAATTGACATGCCTTCTACAAACATATCCCACCAATGGGAATGTTTTGGTGTACGACCAACCCAATCCACTACTTCAAACTTGCTTAGTTTACCAGCTAAATACATCAATGCTATGGCAATGACTTCTGGTTCAAATTGAAGGCACAAAGTTGTACAAAGGCTAGAATGGAAAAATTTATATCAAAATGAAAACTGAATTTAATAACTTAAAATTCTACTAAATTAAGTAATACAAAAATAACCTGTCATTTATGAATGTCCAAGCCATTTGGACCATATTCTGCAATTTTACTTTGTCACCTGAAATTAAAAGTAATTAATAACTAGTTTATATATTATACATAAAAATCAGAATTGTTTAGAATGAATAAATTAGTTAATAAAAGAGAACTTTTCAATGACTCAAACAAAAATAAATAAGAATTTTTAGTGAATGATCCATTTTAAGCTAATATTAGACAGAATAAATTTATATTTTTTCACGAACAGTTTTCATTTCATTAAAAAAAATTTTACAAAAAATCTGTATATCAAATTTTAATAAAATAAATAAGTAAAAATGCTCCCATGCTTTCTTAAATTACATTTTATACACTTAACCTTTTTTTTTTTTTAACAACTAACCTTTTAAGCTTTTAGCATATTTTAAAAGATGTCCATAGGGATGGTCCATTTGCAAATCAAACTTAATGGTCTGAAGAAGTATCCTTTCCAGAGTCATAACTTCTTCCTAAAATATATAATTTTATGAGAAATATGATTATGCATCTAATTTTCTCACTTTTATTTTCATCCAAAACTAACAAAAATAATTAATAAAAAACAGTTCACAAACTTGTAATTTAAATAAACAAAATAGAGTTTACTAAATACAAAAATCTTTCATAACAATCAACTTTCAAAATGCAAAATGTGTGTGTGTGAATCAACTACCTATTTAAATCATCAATGCTCTTCTTGAAGCAATAAAATATACCAAGCACTCAAGTAATTAGATAATGAATACAAGAAAATTTGGATTAACTATTTTAAAATGTCATAAAAAATAACTTCGTATTAATACAGAAATATTTTAAAAACAAAAATGTCTGAAGTAGGAAGCTTTAATGCAATATAAACAAATCTACAATTACAAAATTGAAAATAAAGTAATAAATATATTTAATTTGACAAATTGCCCAAATTCCAATTAACCGAACACCAACTTAAATTTGAAGAGTTGTAAATATGTTTAAGAAAATAATTTATAATTTTACTGCACGGTTTGCAACTTATTTAAAGATAACAAACCTTTTTTTTTTTTTTTCCCCATGTGAGTATATAGAATTATAATTAAAATATTTCTTATTAAAATTCTTCAATGGAAAAGATTTTTCAAAATGCTAAATTTTCTAAAATATATCCTACTGCACAATAGTATGCATTTCTATAAACAACACATACTTAATATATGCATAGAATTTATATGAACTCTTGATTAATATGAGCACCCTTTCCCCTAAATTGAAAAGCCTATTTCGATCAATTATCAGAAAGATGTATCTTTCCATATTCACAGCATTTGTCTTTGGTCTGAATTGTTTCAAGTATTTTCCTTTTTCATTTTAAAATTTATACAATAATAAAAAAAAAAAAATTAAAAAAATCACCTTAGGGTCATCTCCAAATTGAGTGAATTGAGAATCAGCAAGAAATGTCTTAGCAATTCTTATAATATCTTTGCATTTCTTGGGAGTCTCTTCTACTTTTCCAGCAAGAAATAAGCAGCAACATGCAGTTACCTGATATAATTCAAATATAAACAATATAAGTAAAATTTTTAAAAAATTATACATTGTTTTTATATTTTAGAACAATTAAGATTTATCAGAAATATATCTGAAAATATAAAAATTTTGACTGTTTTTTTACATTGCCCTTAGAAGCAATACAAGGAATATTGGCAAGAGACCTCGTAATATAAAACCTCGGTCAAGGGAGGAGGACGACACCTGAGTGCCTCCTCTCCAAACTTCCACACCATGCCACAGGATGACTTAGTGCCTCGACAGATCTAACATACTTCGGTCACACTATACAGTGGATCTTTTGTGGCAGCTGGGCTAAAAACCCCAACTTGACAGATAGAATGTCAGCCATGAGAGTTCACAACCATGACCACTTGGCTACTGCAGGAACGTGAAAATGTTTAGAGAGGAAAAAACACAATGCATAAAAATATTACTCAGATCTAACATTTTTCTAGGTAGTAGAAGCAAAATATATATTTCTGTTATGATTTGTAATTTATTATGAATTTATATAGATGTTATAACATATATCTATTGAACATTAATAATAATATATATGTGTTCGTGTAATGAAAAAAGTTTAATGAAATATTTAATTCAGATCTTTTAATTATATCAACAGTAATTATGAATTAAAAAAAAAAGACATTTAAAACAGTGTTGCAACATTTCAACAAAAATAAAAATTGTATTTTTACTACACATTTATCTTTGAAAAAATTTTCAAATCAATAAAAGTGTAATTATTAAGATAAACACAAATTTTATGTAAACAGTATCAATATACCAATTTATTATCACATGTAAATATAATATAAAGAAAAATATTAAATCATAACCAGGAAATATATTAAAACTATATATGTGAATATATGTTAATAAAAAAAAATTGTGTTGCAATGTTTGAAGTTAATAGAAAGCAGTTAATTCACATGCTTTGAACAGAAAAATTAGAGAGGGTAGAAATTTTAAGAAATTGTAATAAATTTCTTCTATTGCTTTTTAATATATATATATATATGCAGGATCACTTTAAGCAAAAAAAAAAAAAAAAAAAAGATAATGATTTTTTTTAAAAAAATGTAAGGGGAAGGGAAGGGTATACCTAATTTTGAAAAAGATCATAACTTTAATTAATGTTGAATGAAACTCAAGGATAAGATCTTCTGTCATGCAACAGTAATTTCTCTCTTTGAAAATAGTTTCTGCATACAAACCATAAAAATATTTAAGTCCTCATGTTATTAATAACTTACCATATAAACTGAAAAAGCCCAAATGGATAAGTCAAAATCCACAAAATAGATGAGACTGAATGCCAAGAAAAAACTTTTTTTTGAAGTATAAACATGACAAATTAAATTTTTTACAAAATTCTAAATTTTCAACTACTTTGTTTCAATGAGAGAGAGAAAAAAAGATTTTGGTCAATTTAAAGAATGTTTAAGATGATTATCATTTTACTATTGATACATTACTTGCATAATTTTTGACACATTACAGTATAATGTGCAATAACTAATTAACTGTCCCCAAAGTGGATAAAAAAAAAATCCAGTTTATCTTTATGAATATATTCAGTCACAACAGATATATCAATGAAAGAGGAATTTAAACAAAGATAAAAGATTAAACAAATTAAAAATTTTAAAAAAATTCATTAGTTATAATTAAGGGCACACATTAACTGAAATTATCAACCTAAAAATCTATGTGTAGGAATGTAATAATTTTAACTTTTTTAATAAATTTTACTAACTCAGTATTTGAATTTTCTAACAAAAAATAGCAAAATAGAAAAAAAAAATTGATCCTCAAAAGGCAAATATACATTCTAAAAACTTTTAATACTTACATATCTAGGAAACGTCTTGAATGAATGAAACATGTAAAACCTATGAAAATAAACAACACCAGTAGCCATGGTGTCATACCGTCTACAAATATTTAAGGAATAATTCAATAGCATCTAAATATGCAAGATTAACTTCAATTAAAACACACAAGAAGCTTTGAATATACAGTTTGTAATAAAGGACAAAAGAAAATCATATGAACAAAATGAATTTGATTGTAAAAAAAAAATGTAAACATTTTAAGAGATTAATTATTGTTCTAGATGCTCAAGCCCTTATGTAAAAAACATGATTACACATTTTTATAATTTATGTTTATCTAAGTTAATGGTGAATTTTTTTTTTTATTAAAAAAAAAAAAAAAAAAAAAAATTGCAATTCCAAAAAAACATTGTCTAGTAACTAACTTCTTAAAGGAATAAAAAGTTATAATATTTTTAATACTAGAGAAATTAATGTTTTTGTTTAATATCTATGAAATAACTCAAAAATCAACAACAAATCAATTTCAAAACAAGTTTATCTTAACTAATTAACTCTTACTTAACTAATTACTCTCTCTAACTTACTTCTCCCACTTAATTTCAAAAAGAAGTTCAGAACTATAAAGTTTACTTTGATACAATTTTATATTATGAAATTGTAATAAATGTGCCTCTAAAAAATGTACACGACTCATTGGATTAAAGGATCATTAATTACTTATGTTTTTCTTGTATACTCTCACTAAAATGCATTATTATAGCACTCTTAATAATTAACAGTAATTATAATATTTTAAAATTGATGAATTTAAATTGAACATATCTATTATTACAACAATTATAAGAAGAGTTTCTATCATATATCTTTAATGTTATGAATACAATTTAATTTTTCAATAAATGATCATTTATTTTTAAATTATCACAATATGAGTAAAAAACTATTAATTATTTTTTATATAAATAATTTTATAAATTGTGCAGTTTCACATCTAAATAATTGCTTAAGAACATGTATTTCCAATTATTATAGCAGAATTACAAGAACAAATTTCACAATTTTATGAACACATAATTACTTCAAATTTTATCCAATTTAATTTTATGTTTGTAATGTTAATTTCTAAATCAGGAAACCATTAATCTGTACAATAATATTTATAGCACAGTTTCCAGGGTGAGGGGCAAGAACCCTGTTTCACATGTCACTTCTAGATATGCAATAAAAGTGTTTTAGTAAAAACTATTATAATGGTTGATTAGGTATATAGGTTAGACTTATATTACAATAACAAATTTATAGACATTTTTTAAAGATACAAGGACATGAGGGTGAAAATAAAAATGCTGAATTTAAGATTCTTTTTTTGATATTTATACTTTAAAAATTATTCATACAGCTTAAGAATTTTGCTGGAATCAAAATACTTTTTTGGTTAAAAAGTTTTTCTTTCCCTTTGAGTTGAATATGGACAGATTTTTCAGACATAATTGCATTAAGGTACCAATTTTAAAAATATTTCACATATATAACACATGGATCAATACGTCCCGAGACTAACATTGAAAACATTTTTTTTGGAAAATTTTTTTTTTATTCATCAACATAACACCTTTTGTTAATCACCTTTTAGGGTGATACAATCGTTCCAACGCTTTTCCAAATCTTTTTTTTCAAAAAAAAATTTTTTTTTTCTTTTTTTCGCAAGAAATCTTTTTTATTGCGAGTAAATAGCGATAAACAGCTTTCTGAATCATCGACTCGTTGCTGTTTTTGTTCCATCGAAAGCAATCGCGGCACCCACTTGAAAAAAACCTTTTTCATGCTCAATTTTTCATGAAGGATAGTAAATACACTTCCATATGATATCTGTGTCATCTCAGCAATCTCACGGAGCTTCACTTTACGATCTTTCATTATAATTTTTGTCACTTCACTCACATTTTCCGGTGTAATGGCTTCCACAGGTCTACCCGAGCGTTCCGCGTCATTTGTGTCGGTACGACTACGTTTAAACTCGGTAAACCACCGACAAATCGTTGCTTTTGATGGACAAGAGTCCGAGTAACATTTTTCAATCCATTGTTTCGCTTGCATGGTGTTTTTACCCATTAAAAAACAATGTTTTATCAGAACACGAAACTCGGTTTTTTCCATTTTTTAAACAAACTACAAAACGACTTTACTCCAACCTCAATAACTCAGCTGTTTCTGGTCCGATCGACTTAAAATTTTGACACGTTTCAAGCAAAGGTTCGTACTCTAGAAAGACCTGGTTACTGGTTTACTACGAGCGCCATCTCTGGGTTAGTCTCAGGAGTTATTGATTGATGTGTTACAAAATATTTTACTCATCATCCAGAAAATTATACACAAAATATAGTACACCTAATTTTTAAAATGACTATACTATCTTATATAGATTTTCTTTAAAACAATAATAGAATTTAAGTTTTTGAAATTTAATTCTTTTTTTTTTCAAAGAAAAGTTATTTCTGAAAAACTTAAGTATTGCTTTGAGTGCCATCCAATGGGATGAAGTATGGGCTGCCAGAAACTATCATTTATTACCAATTTTAACGATATTTTTCGGAAAAATATTTAGGTGGACAATACTAAAGGCTAGCCAAAAAAACTTAATTTTAAACAATGTAAGACATTCAAAAGTAATTATTACAACTCAAATACTCAACAATAAATAAAAGGATACAGTCCCATTTTGGTACCAACATTTATAATGAAACGTGCTCCCTCTCTGCGATATCTGTTTTCTCTCTCCACATCTATACCATCTAATATAGATGGAGAACGTTTCAAATCTTTTTTCTCGTAGTACCAGCTAGGCATTAGAACTGTCATAGCAACTGAAATGAAGTATGTTAAAATTAATATTTCAATACATGTGTTCAAATATATAGGTTAGACTTATATTACCAACCATAATTGATAACAGTGATATTAGGGTTAATATATAACATTATCAAAATAAATTAAAGGCAATATATACAATAACTAAAGTCCAACCCGGTTTTTCTTTAGCTGCAAGAGGTAAGAGTTTGCTATTTTGTCCTTTGCATCCATTATTTAAAAATCATTGACTTCATAAAGAATAAAATTAACATTGTCTGCAAGGTTTAGTGTAGGGATACTTTTGGATTCATAAGATCTCATTTTGAACACAAAGATGATGTGAAGGCTGCAAATGTCAATGAAGATGAACATGGAAAAGAATTGGATTGAGATAATGGTTTTAGACATTGCAAAGTTGTACATATGACTTGTAATATTTTGATCAGTTTAGGTAGTAGTTGAAACAGTAGATTTAGCAGCCTGGACATACGTTTGAGACTATTGAGAGATTATCCATTTTCATGCTTCTATGTAGGAAATATTATGGTTTAGATGTCTTGGATCACTTTTCCTATTTTATATTTGGAACATATTTTGGGATCAAAAAAAGGAGATTAGGAATAATTACCACACTTTGGCTCTCAATGGCAATCTTTGGAAGAATGTCCAACACATACAATTTTGAGCAAGTTAATACTTCCTGTAGGCAGTTTGTATGTGCAGAGCCAAAACTACAACACTGGAAACAGATCAGATTATTCTGAATGAAAGGACAATTGGGACAAAGGGAATTGCAATTCAGATAGCCTGCTTTAATAGTAATGTGTAATTTAAGACTATAGAGAGTAAATATTAAACATTTTGTCGGAAATTGTTTGTTCAGAAATTATATTAAGAAAGAATTTAATGATTTATGCAGAAACAAAGTCAGGGCAGAATCTAGAAATGACTGCAATATAGTCTTAGTTTCTATTAGTATGTAACCAAAATTTATGTTTATCCAGAGATTTTGGTTTGCCACAAAAACCTTGCGGAGTTCTTTGGAAAGCAAATAATATTTTCAAAAATTTTATTACGTGGTAAAGATAGAATCAAAAAATGCAAATGAGTTGTAATGCCATTAAGCCTGTCCCCTTATCTGCAATACTAACTCTACAGCTACATCTGTTTGTTAACTTCAAAGAAGTCATGAAGAGTCTTACCACTAGGGCAATTCAAGATCTCAGCAACTAACTACATCAAAGCATGGATCAAAGTTAATAAATTAGTCATCATAATAAGGTTTAGGAAATATATAAATCAAATCATACCAAGTAACAAAATTAATACATTGTGAATAAGGAAAACTTGGATTTAAATAACCACTGAATGTGAAAATTTTGGATGCTTAAAAGAAAAATATCTTTAAATAATAAGGATACAAATAGTGCAACTGATAAGTGATACAATTAAAGTCTGGACATTCTAAAGATATAGACGAACTTCTACAATGTACCAATTAAAATATTCTTTACATAACATTTATACTGCTTGATTGTGTCCTAATTCGTCTTGATTTTAATTCATACTAGCTTTAATAATTCAGCAATACGTAACTGGAACGAAGTACAAGAAAAAAAACATCAGGTGATCCGTATTCGTGTGGCAAATTCGAAAAGGTAGGCCCGGCGAATGCAACAAAAGTAAAAAAAAAATTATCAGAGAAAGGTATAAATATAAAAAAAAAAAAAAGCTCCTTACTGAAAATCAAAAATCATGTATCATATGCCTTATTCGAAAGGGTTGCCACAGCTAAAGCCACTACAGAGGAGAGAAAGCATGGTAGCCACAATTGGCAAAATATCGCCAAACAATTCCTGTCGCCAACGGGTGGTTACACTAAACTGCATTTCAACCATAGAGGAATCTCTGAGATAACTAATTATAGAATTTTTGGCCATCTGTTCTATTCACTTGTGAAATATTTGGTGGCTCTTTGTCTTTAAATATTGTTAGGTTTTGTTTTGCCATTTCAAACTTGGAAAGGATAAATCTTATTACAACTCATGTAACTTCCTGAATGTTTCCTTTTCATTTTTAAGAATTTTTTTTTTTAATCTTTTTCATGGTTCAGTTTCAAACGTTCAAAATGTATACAAGATTTTAAAAAATGTAGGTATTAGTTTGTAAATCACGCGAGAAATCTAAAAGTTCCTTATTTAAATAAAAATGTAATTGTTAACTCTTTTACAATTCATTCATAATCAAAATTAACTGTCAACAATTAGCCAAACTAAAGCAAAAATAGTTACTTAAAATTTAGAAAACAAAATACTACCTTTATATCAAAATATACCTAATTAACTTCTTAAAACATAAGAAAATAATTACTTTTTATCACTGCTGCTCTCTTAATTGTTACTAGTTGGAAATTGTATTTATTTTCTGAATTCAAATGCATATATAAATAATTAAAATTTGAGGTATCTAATATGTGTGTCATTGGATCAGTATTCAGTCTTTTTTATTCAAATTATTATCATTGAATAAATATGTATGATTTCAAATTAATAAGTAACCACTTTTGGCAAATAAACCAAATTTAAGTGGGCTTCTTATTTTTAGAAAGGAAACAATAGAAGTTTAAAAATATTTACATATTTCTATTTGTTTTATAAATTAGAGTGTATTATTCGATCAATATTCAGTCTTACTTATTTAAATTATGTTCACTGAATAAATATGAGAGACATCAAATACATATGTTGCAAAATTTGGACTGGCATCTTGTTAACAGAAAAGGAATAGATAAAAATTATCAAAATATTTACATGTTTCATTTTATTCTATAATTTAAGAGTGTATTCTTGTTAATCTGATGTATGAAAATGCCAATATTAACGAGAGTGCAATATTGTTTATGTAGTGCATCTGTGCAAATCGCTTGGTAAATGATTCTACAATTTTCTTGTGATGTACAGTGAGTGTAGAAAGTATTCGCTTAAGAGCGTTTGTGTGGGAAAAAAACTATGATTTTAGTATTCTAATTAGAATGAAATTAATTCAAAAGCTAACATCTTATAAAACACTGCTCTACAAATAAGAATATAAGGTGAAAAATTGGATAAATGTGGAATTGTTTTTCAAATATTCAGAAAACCAAAGTTCAGTGATTTTTTAGGTGTGTAAAAAGTATTTGTGCTCTGAAACAAAAGCAAATTTTTGTAAGTATTTCGCAATTTAATCAGTGAGTTCTTTGTTGATAAATGACATCATTCTTTTCAAGGCATATATGCAATAATATAGTTCATTTTAAGTTTGATAAACAATGCAGAATTTTTTGATGTGGGTCATAAATCTAAAGAAACATGCTGTTCTGAAAAAAAATTTATTTGAAACTTTGCAAAGAAAATAAAACGTTGAAATTTCATCAGTTGGCAGACCATGTTCTACAGTGCAGTCTATTATTCAGAGGTTCATGGCTTCTGCAAAGTAATAACATAGCATTTCTCGCATGGGACATTAATTTCCACTTACTTCTATTGACAGACATTTCTCACCCATTTATAGAAGAAAAATCTGAAAACACCAAAACTCCTAAGCTTAAAAAAACAGATCAACAGTCATATCTGTAGGTACTGCTTGAAACACATATAGGCAACAATATTTCTATGGCCATGTTGCCTAAAAAAAATTTCTTTGTGAAAGAGAAAAATCAAGAGTTACAATAATACTTTGCCATAAAATATGTAAATGAAAGCTTAGAGCTTTCAAAAAAAGTTTCTTTATATGATGAAAGAAAGTTTTCTGATGTGTAATACAATAGACTACATCAAACAAAGACACTGCAAAAAAGTCAGATTTTTTTTCTCAAAGAAAAGCAGTTTTCTAAGTGCTTTTTTTATTAAATAAGTATAATTTTTTTAAGTGTAAACAGTGTCTCTAATAGACTGTGTTGAACATTATGTAGAGAAAAACTTGCAATACATGTACTGCTAAATGAAAATTTTAGCAGGAAATAAATAAAATTTGATATCCTTGAAAAAGTTAACATGGGTATTTTTTCCTTCATTAATACAATTGTTTAATATGAAGAAATATTTTGGTTCTCTCACTTCTGTGTTAAATATTTTTTATTGTACTTCGTTTTGCTAACTGTTTGAAATGTTTGTTTCTTTTTCTCTTTTAAGTACTGGTTTTTTTTCACTACTGTACTCAAAATTACTGAATAAGAGTAGTAAGTCAAGCTCATGCATTTAAACAAAAATTATTTCTGCCTGTAGCTCTATAGTATTTGTATTCCTTTTGTAGCATTATCTCCTTTTTACTACTGAGTTTAAAATTTACAAAATACTATTCATGTTACACAAAGTTAATGTGAATGTAATAAAATTAGGATTTAGAACTACATGACTGCTGTTTGGAAAGTAGCAAGTGATCAGAGTTATTTTCTGAATTGAAAGAGCTAGTACTCTGATAAGCTGAGTGGTTAACGGATGATTTTGCTGAGTCAGAGAATGGGTCACCCTCTTTAGCTTTGATCAAACTAAGCAAGGATTTTACATTTATGACATTTAATGGAGGAAGCAGAATTACAAAAGACTGGGAAAAGAGAAGTTACAAAGACTTTGAATTTTTTTTACATCTAAGGAGGGAAAAAAACATTAAAATCATGATTTTTTTTTTATTTCTACTTATTGGAAAATTAAAAAGTTTAATTTGTGACAGTTTGAACAAAAATCCCTTTAACAAATCCTACTCATTTACATGAATTATGTTAGAAACATTAATTGTCATTTGTTAATTAGCAAATTAATCAAGTGGTCTTATATCAAATAATATCAGTGCTATTATGAAATTCAAAATTTGTATGTCTTGTGATTTAAAAAATACTTATGTGGTAAATAATTACAAGTGTTTTATGAATGAAAAATTAGTACATTTGAAATTTATCTGTTTTTTATTTCAATGTTTAAAAGCATTAAGCATTAATATTTGTTCTTTCTGATATTTAAGATTTGGAGGGAGGAAAAATCGGAAATAAAATTGAAGCTCTATTCATTTCAGTTTTATGTCTGATTTTTTTAATACTATTTTTTTTATCTTATTATTTTCATTCTAGTTTGAAAGTACCTCTCAGCAAATTCCAAAATTAGAAGAATTTGATAGACCTCAATTTCCTGGTTCACAATCTCGATGGACTGAAAAACTGGAATTTGTTAGAGGTGATATATATGATGGTATTCCTGTTTACAGAGTCATGAATCGAGATGGTAATATCATTGATTCATCTCATGATCCAAAGGTAATTAAAAGTTAAAAATGAAACCACCTAAAAATGTATCATTTTTTTAATCTATTTTTTTAGGGGGAAAATAATGTGATTCTTTATTAAAGGATTAATACTAATGTTTTTTGCATTCAAAATGAAGTTTTTTTTTTTTTTTTTTTTTTTTTAGTTTTATAATATGCATTTTGGTTTTTATCAATGTTTTTTTATGCTTCTTTATGAAAATATTTTGCATTTTAAAAAATGTAATTAAAAAAAATTCTTTACTCTAGAATAGATTTTGTGCTTCTCAATTTTTGTTTTTACTAAATCTTTAAAATGTTCTTTTTACTCATTATTCTCGTGAACAATAATAGAATTAATTCTAAAGGAATGAAAATTAAATTAAGTATGCAAAATTATTTCTTGCTGACTTATTCACCAGAATCGTTTATGAAAATATTATTCAATTAGATATACATTTGCCTCTAGAAAATTCTGTTAAGTATTGAAATTTATAGTCCTTCAAGTATTTTTGAAATGCCGGAGAATTTGTCTGTGAGCTTTCACAAAAAAACTATTCCTATTAATACAGAAAAATTTGTATTATAGTATTATATACTCAAATATTTGTATACATTAAAATCAATTATATTTATTGTTCATTATATTACATAGGGCTGTTAAATTTTTGGAGTTCCAGATTATTCCACATCAATACTATTGTATACTTCATAAATGTTTTTCTGAAATTGTAATTGAAATTTGAATTTTTGAAAAATAAGTACAACATCACTGAAATGCTGAATATATACATATAAACATTCATTTACCTGCCTCCCCCCCTCCCGAAATTGTTTTGATTACATGATTAGTTATTCACACCAGTCTGGTAGAAATAGAATTGATAAACATATATATGCATTATTTATAGTGACATAATTTATCCAATTGACTTAAACAATTTATCAATTACAGTTTTTTTTTTTTTTAATTAACTACTTTCTATCAGATTTACCTGAAAAGCTTTTAGGTATTCCAAAAAAGTTATACTGTATTTAATATTAGTTACTATTGAATGATACAATTCTGTTAGGATCGTCCAAATCAAAAGCAAGCATGCCAAAGAAGACTGCCAACCATGCTAAATATCATGACTTATGATTTAAATGCATATTTTTGAAACTCATATTTTTCTTATTTCATATCCTTATGTTTGGCTTTGAACAGTGAGGTTTTGAGGAATTTTCACCAACTTTTGTAATTATATGAAATCGAAAATTTTTTTGTAAATCAATATAATATTTAATTTCAAATTTATACAAATCTTTTAACAAAAGTCCAATGATCCATGTAATATTTCTAAATTTCAATTTGCTATAATGTCATGCATCAAAACTGGAAAAATAGAAAAATCATTACAAATAAATATACTAATTAATGATTTCCTAATATTATTTCATGTGTTTTTATATTCATAAAAGTTGTATTTTTTTACAGCTTAGTCAAGAAATGATCACCAAATTATATAAAGGTATGACTTTATTAAATACTATGGACAGAATTTTATATGAATCTCAAAGACAGGGCAGGATTTCTTTTTACATGACTAGTTTTGGTGAAGAAGGGACACATTTTGGAAGTGCTGCTGCTTTAGATCCTCAAGATGTGATTTATGGACAATATCGAGAAGCAGGTAAATAACTGATAATGCCTTCAAATAATTTATCAAAAAAAAAAAAAAAATCTGCTTTATAATCATGGTTTTATTTCTCTCCCCTCCCTTTTTTTCCATACTTCTTTTTACTATAGTTTAAAACAAACATATTAGATGCAGGAGGTGAAATAAATAAAGTTTTAATTTATTTAGGCTGGGAGTGGAAATTCATTTTTTGCAAAAACATTGGTTTATTTCCAAAATAACTAAATAAAAAAAGATGCAAGAACTCTGATATAATAATTTTTTTATTTCATGTTTGATATTTGTTCTCATTTACTATCTTTCCTCCTTCATGGGAAGTCTTAAACCCTAGATGAATCATGGTATTTCTGAATTTATCTGGACAATTATTTCTTTTATATATGTGTACATAATTAGTTGCACCAATAAGTATATCTGAACATTAAAGCAAATTCACATATGAAAATAAAATAATAAAAACTTTAGAATTTTATGGATTTCATTGTATTTCTTCATTGTTGTATCATCAGTGAAATGTGTATTAGAATGAATCAAGCATTGTAAATCAATATTTTCTAATTCAGAAAACAATTTTTATTTGACTCATAGTTTATGTGTAGCTTATAAGAATCATGCAAATGAACTAGATTGTTTTTTGTGTTAGTTGCTAGTACCCAAATGAGGAAAAAGCTGCCATCAGAAGATTTTTCATCATCATATAAACTGTATGAATGTTAATGTGTAATCTGTAAAAAAATTTATTGCATTAAATTTTTGCTTCTTTTCTAAAATAATGTTGATATTTCAGGAATTTTTTTGTGTGTGTGTACAAAAGTTTATTTGTAAAAAAATAACTTTGGATTTTTTTTTTTTTTTTTCTTCTTTTTTTTTTCCCCCTTCTAGTTGTGAAATTTTTCATTTGCTTATCTTTGTTTCTTTTTACATAAAACAGGAGTGTTAATGTATAGAGGATATACATTAGATCAATTTGTGAACCAATGTTATGGAAACAAGAATGATATTGGTAAAGGACGACAGATGCCTGTTCACTATGGAATTAAATCTTTAAATTTTGTATCCATTTCTTCACCTTTAGCAACTCAAATGCCTCAAGGTAAGAGAAGTCTCAATGTATTAGTTAGGATTTTTTTTTTATTTTAAATATATTTGTCATTCTACTACAAGTTCTATTTATCATAATTATATTTGCTATTGAATTCTATAAATGAAATTAAATATCCAATGTATAGTAATTCATAAGTGCTCTTAATATTAAATGTATTTTTATCTCAAACTTAATTTTCATGTGAACATTAAATATATCATGAAAGAATGAAGAAATTAATTAAGATAAAGAACAATGCTAAATAACTATTTATGTTATTAAATAATCAAAACTTCTTTAATTTTTTTCTTTATTAGCATCTTATTTGTATGGTAAAACTTTTTGTGTCGACTTCAGTGTTATTATTGAAAAAAATTTCATGTTTTAAACTGCAAGTTTATTAACATATTACAATTAGATACAGTAAGAAAAAGCAACACTGTTAAATCAAGTACCTAGTAGGTAAATGAAAATTTGATTTTGCTTAAAGTGTAATTTAAGTTTGTGTGTGAAGTAAATTTAATTATATTAATTTGTTTTAAAAATGAACCTTAATAGTTATTTCTTTCTTATTTTCATTCATTTATGTTACTTTTTACTAATTAGCTGTTGGGTCTGCTTATGCTTTGAAAAGATCCCAAACAGGACTTTGTGTCATCTGTTATTTTGGAGAAGGAGCTTCCAGTGAAGGAGATGCTCATGCTGCATTGAATTTTGCAGCTACTCTCAATTGTCCTATTATCTTTTTTTGGTATGTTTTCCTTCATCATTTTATATGAACAACATTTGTTTTTAAGTGTAAAGAACTATTCATTCACATTTTTATTTTTAATTTATTTGTCTCATTTAAATTAATGTTTATTTTCAGCCGTAATAATGGTTACGCTATATCAACTCCTACTCATGAGCAATACAAGGGTGATGGAATTGGTAAGAGTGTACTTTCTATCAGTGTTTCATATATTTCAAGAATAGTAATTTTTACCAACAAAAGTGTTTAAGTTGGGTTTCTTTAATATGCATAGGACTTAAAAAATTGACAGACAGAAGTTTTTAAATTTACTATGCAGATATTCAGATAACAGTTTTAGGAATTGCTATAGTATTTCAGAAGATGTACAAGGTTTCTTGTGATTACATGTTATTCTTTAAGAGAAAATTTTGCTGTCTATATTTTTTGTCTCACTAATTTACAACTAATGAGCTTACTACCGTCTGCATTTATAGCTTCAAAAAAAGTAAAGAAAAAAATATAACCATATTAATTGGGTCTAAACATCAGCCTGATAGACTCTACCACATTTGGCTGACTGTGTGAAATGACATTTTTTTTTTTTTTAATTTATCATTTAGAAATTCTCAACAAGCATACACTGTCCTTTTACAATTGTTCGAATCCTAAAGCTTGGTTAACTCAAGTACTCTTTGAAGACTGGGTTCATGATCTGCTTCATTCCCCAGGCTCAAGAATATTGTATGGAAAGATGAATATACATAAATATTTCAAGATTTTACTTATTATAGATAATATTATTTTACTCCCTCCCCCTTCTTTCACATGGATAATCCTGATTCCTTCTTGATGGCACTGCTGTCTTTTTGCCACCTAACATAGAATCCAATTTATGAATCAGAGTGCAATTTCATCATTGAAGGCTCATTACCTCAATATTATCAACACACAAACCATTGAAGTTATTGATTTGGATACAGTTTTATCTTCATTTAATTTAAAGGTCATTGTGTTCCTCAAAAAAATAATTTACCCCAATCTAAGAATACTAGGTACTGTGAAAAGTAAAAATTTATTTCCAATTTACCATTTTTAAGCAAATGTTTTTGTTTTTTTTTTACATATGTATGCAAAATTTCATTTATATTACTACTTTTACATTACATAATTTCAAGTTGTGTTTTTTACATTATGTACCATTTTTATAATCAGTTTGATTGAAAATAGTATTAAAAAATAATGATCTTGACTTGTTGGCTGAAACTGAACACAGTTGCAAGGCAAGGAGAACATGTATTGCTTCCTCTAAAGTATTGTCATTGCACCATGCTTTTATTTCAAGTTTAATGCTTGCTCTGACACCATAGCTAACATTAAAAAATACTCATATTTCTTTTCCGTACAAACTTTTTAAGAGAAAATTAGTGTTCTCCAGTAAGAAAAGAATATATGTTGCTATTATCAATCACTCATAGGATTCCTTGATAGTTTTCCTTTTAATTCCATATCATTTCTAATTTAATGTCTAGTATTTTTCAGCAACATAATTTCACTTCGCCACATCCAATATTATAAATGCCATGTTAATATGTTTCTTCCAATCTGTAATAAATAAAATTATTCTTTACTTTGAAATTTTTAAAGTTGAGAAATAAATTAAACTTATGAATTTTATTGGTTTCTCTTCATTTCTTGGTTCAAAATAGTAATCATATTCATGAAAGCAATGAAAGAATTAATAAGTTGTATGTAGTATCTAACTGTATGTTCTGTCTAGTAATTTCATAAAAGGATAAAATAAATTTTCATAATTTTAACAAGCAATTTAAAACAAATTTTGAATAGGCTTTAAAAAGGACAGTATAGCTTTTTAATATTTAAAAATGTTTATAAATGATT